>LPNX010626015.1:417071-454517 GCA_001517045.1 Pseudotsuga menziesii | reverse complement strand
GATGAGATTGATCAAAAATGGCATTGGACTGATCTAGAACATTTGTGATTTTATCTTCCACAACCTTTGATTTTTGAGCCATCAGTTCTGCTTGAGATTCAATAGAATCTAGGGAATTATGGATTTCATTTGAGTGCTCCAGCAGCGAATCTGATTGCTCCTCTATTTTATCCAATTTTTCCACTACCCAATGAGTGGATGACTTCAACTCATTCACAACCCTTTCTGTATCTTGCTTAAATGCATGGCTCCTGCACACGTCAGTCTAAATGCTAAGCAACAATAACTGGGACATATAGCAAGACAAACAAGTTGATCTACAATAGATCTTTTGCATATCCATCCAAGATTTCTATTTTTGGTATACGAGGCTAGCATAGTGGGTATTAAAAATTTTACAGATGGGTTGAGTGGATATTTACACAATGAATAACGAGGGAAGATCTGTTTATACCTGTATTTTGTCTGTTAATGGGCCTACCAAATAAATATGGCTATTGATCTGAGAAGAGCAGAGATAGGAACAATAATGAAGAAAAATATATTTATCCCTTCATTTTACCACTAAATTTCTCTATTCAACAGATCAAATTTATTCTAATCCAAAATAATAAAGCATAGAAACATTGTGTTGTTCAATTTAATGTCATTCTGCAAAACTGGGCAAAGAAGGTAAAATATTTGGCGTAGTAGGGTTGTGATTGAACTGAAAATAATTTTGCTAAAATTCTCTCACTAATGTTTTTCCTTTTCCTTCTCATGTAGCATTTTCTCCTTTATTTCAATTTAGAGGAAGTGACAAACAAATGTATGATAACTTGCCAGTCCACAAAGCCTGCTGACATAACTCTTTCCATTCCTTAAGCTTATTCCCTGACGTTTTGATATTTTTTCAGCATATTCTTGATCATGGAATGGGCTTGATGGCTAGGAACCTTTTTGTCTTTCAATATTGTTCTTTACTAGGAAAATTTGTGCATTTTTTTCAGCATATTCTTGATGGTGTGATTGACTTGCCAGGAACCTTTTTGTTTTTCTATATTGTTCTTTGCTAGGAAAATCTGTGTATTAAATGCAAGAAGGTTGATCTCTCTCCTTATTTTTCTTATTCAAGGATACCTCCCTAAGATGAATCTGCCCTTTTGAATCATGCTCTCCAATCATGTGACCACATGATTTTATTTCTCGTGTGGATGTGGCTTTTAAGAGGTGGTTTAGGATAATAGTTCCTAAATTAGCGGATCTTCAAATAATTTTTTACAAGATCCAATTGTCTGACAATCTTGGGATTTGTGTTTGTCAAAGAAGTTTTGCTAAGGAACTATGTGTGCAGACTTTGCAATCTTCCTGAACCTTGTTTGTTGCATGTCAAATGGGAACAATGTCTTCATATGGGTGTTTTATATATGTTATTTCCATATACACTGCTTGTGTGTGGTAAATGTGTAAGTTTGACCAACTTTCAGCTTGTGCACAGTCGAAGGAGATAGCTAAGGCTCTGCCTTCTTTCTACCTAAGGATAAAACCTCTAGTATTGTATTGTTGTTTCATATCTAATATGATTTTTTACTTTGCAGAAAAAATATTACAAATGCGAGTGAAATTTTTCAACATCTTCAAACTAACCAACAAAAAACATTTGGTCATTCAGAATTCTTGACTCCACTCAAGCATCAAACAGACTCTTACATAGCCAAAGTACAGAACAATCATAATCATTCTGTTCTTTGAACACATATCTTCCATTCTGAATGAATCTCAACTTCACTTGTACATCAAAGTGGCATAATAAATTTTGTTCTGTTAACACATTTATTACATTATAAAAACAAAATGGGGCATGCATTACTGGGGGAGTTCAGGTAGCTCAAACAGGTTGCATACATCAAAGTATCATAGGTAGGAATTTAAACCTTAGCTCCAGAAATAAGACCAAATATAGAGAC
Organism: Pseudotsuga menziesii; assembly: GCA_001517045.1. Classification (NCBI taxonomy): domain Eukaryota; kingdom Viridiplantae; phylum Streptophyta; class Pinopsida; order Pinales; family Pinaceae; genus Pseudotsuga; species Pseudotsuga menziesii. Next base: position 452,571 of record LPNX010626015.1, on the reverse strand, counting down.
TAGCCAAGCACTTGTTCACAACAGGAAATGCTGTGGCTTCATGACTTTAGGAGTTTTGGAAGCTAGTAATCCAAAATGAATCTGCAGATGGAAAGGATGCTGAACTGAACGGAATTTACCTGCTTGTTTTTGGGAATCCACCTCATAGCCAAAGGTTCAGAAACTGTTGTGTGCCAGCTGCTCAATTTTCCACTGTAGCTAGATAGAATCAGAGTACACACTGTGATAGACACTATGGAGGAAGTGGGATGCTAAGTTTCTCCATGATAAAGCCAGGAATCCTAAGCATAAAAATTTTAAAATTAACTTTAGTACAACGCATGAAATTCACAACATCATACTAGGAAACCTTAAAAGCCCCTCGGAGAGTGCGTCCTTAACCATACAACAAGACCCAGGTCCAAATACTGCAGGATACCAACCCTCTGTAGTTAATGTAGAAATTATAGTGTTTATATCACCTTGATGTGCAGATACATGCACTGAAATCTTAGAATGCTTGCATATCATTTGGGTATCTGTGGATGTGCATGCTATTGGCTTAATTCCTCTTACATGTCTTTTCTCCAGCGTTTATTATTTTTTCTAGATTAATCTCTTCATATCAGAACATTTTGATTTCTCAACATGTTTTTCTTCCTGACTTTATAATTATTTGTAGATTAATCTTTTTATATCATAATATTTTCAATTCTTAACACATGGTATCAAAGCTCTATTCTCTGTTCACACTGGTGGTATTAGAGCCAGCCAGTGGGAAGTTTACCACAGGGAACACTGCAGATCAGAACATTTTGATTTCTTCTCATGTTTTGCCTCCAGTGTAATAATCTTTCCACATACGAACTTTTTGAATTTTTAATATGTGGTATCAGAGATTTATTCTCTGTTCACACTGGTGGTACCAGAGCTAGCCAAGTGGGATGTTTACCAGAAGGCAACATTGCAGGTTGTACTTAGTTAAATAATTTTGTTCCAGAAGGGAAAACAATGCAGATATGAGATGGATGCATATAGGGGCTAGTTAAACTCATAGTATCTGATCAATGTGAAATGAAGTCTTCAACAAGGGATATGTCACTGTGGTTTATTGTAAGTTTGCATTTAAGAAGGCATCACAAAGAAAACAATCCCGACACGAGTACAACCAGACCCACAAAGCTCACAGGCATGTTACTGCCGGACTGAAGGAGAAAGCTATTACAATTGGAGAGTACGGTTACTTACATTATGATTGATACACAAATGTTAAACACTGTCCACCTTTTAAAGAATAACGAAAAAAACTCATATTACATAACAACCAAAACATAAATATGTACAGCTACTGAATGTCATGAATACTCAACTGCAAATGATGGCACATAGCATTTGCGTCAATGAAGAAAGCCAGGTACACTTTGTGAGCAGAATCATCTAATCCCTTGAGACAGTTGACGATAAGAGTTGAACTGGGACACTGTGGAAGTGGGCGTCTGCCAGTTTCTCTCTGAAAGCAGTCAGTCATATGCCATGCTAATCTTGATTTCATCTCCTCATCATGCATAATATGTTTGCAACTGGAAAATAATTGACTGTAAGCCTTCTGCCAACATGAATTGGACAATGACACTTTATCCTTCTCGGCCAGTTTATTCATTGCATTCTCCACCAACTCCTTGCCCTTGATATTGTCGAGTGCCTCTATTTCCAACTCAGTACCATATGGATGTTCATATTGATATTGATATTCATCTGCGGTATTGCTTGTTCTCTTACTTTCTAAGTCATCATCATCATCGTAGTCTGATGAAAAGAGCCATCCCCATGAATGAGAACCGTAAAATATTGAACACATAAATATGATCAATATCAACATATGCAAGTTGATTCTTTGCCAACTCCTTTCCATTGTACTAAATGTGTTAAATTAGCTGAAATATCAGAGGAAGAGGAAAGGATAGGCAATCCTTATAATATTTTCTTTGATCATTGGACACTTTTGCTATTGAAATTCTCCGACTCAGGAAGCCTGCAGGGTGGCATTTTAATAGGTTTGCCTCTGTATTGTAGAGACGTTTATCAATATTTTGCTTGTTGGGCAAGTAAATATTGATTTTTTTTAATCTCGTTTTGAGAAAATATGAACAGTCGCATTCGTTAAGATGTTTTCTTCCCCTTTTTGACATTAAAAAACTCGAATGCGTTCATCTTCACCCTCAATCTATGGGGACTAAGTAAAACTACTGTAACTATTTGGTTCCCGTCTCTGGCTGGCTCTTTGTTCCCGGTCACCTCCTGCTCCGACCGGGATGGGCAGTGCTTGACTATCTGCGCTATTCCCAGGGCGAAGTGACTTTCCATCCTGCCTGTGTGACAGAAACCTATGAATTCAAGCTCCTAACGCACCGGATAACTGTCTGGGTTGGTGCTTCAAAACAATTGGGCATTAAAAATGAATTTAAGCGGTTTCCTCTTTGGTTTGTTTGTCTTTACTGAATTAGTTGCAAGTCCTGCCAACTATAATTAATTTAAGCCGTTTCATTTTATTTTTATTTGTTTAAATTGTTAGAAACAATAAAAACCCATTTTATAGATTAGATATCTTTATAAGTTTGTTTTTATTAAATTGTATTTCATGCAAACTATAATTAATTTAAGCGGTCTAAATTGTTTAGAAACAATAAGAAATTTTTATAACAAACATTAAGCCATGTGATCAGGGTTGATAAGAAAATAAAGATTTATACGTTTTATTTTTCATTTATATTATTGATGAAAATATATACATTTAAAAATATAAAATTTATTTTTACTTTTTATCAAAAATATATATTTAAAAGAAATGTTTTTTAAATTATATTTTAATTATTTTAATTAATAAAAATATTTAAACAAAACATTTTACAAAAACATTCAAGAAAATAGCTTTGAAATGATGAATTATATTGAAAACTAAAAACATTTATCAAAATACCAAAAAGTTTTGGAATGATGAATTATATATGATTTTGAATAAAAGGTTATGAAACTAGCTTGTTTTTTGATTTATTAAGAAATAATAACCTTTTATAAATATTTTAGAAATATTAATAAGTATAATGCATTTTGAATTAGTACCTAGTTCAACTCTTTGGATAAATTGATTAATAAGAAATGTAAGAGTGTAATTATATCCTAAAGTTTTGTCTTTTATTTGTTTCTCAAAAATTGATTGTTCATAACTATGGTGTCACCCTTAACTTAATGTCATCAACCTTATTATTGTTAGAAACCTTTTGTCCATAATATTTTCACAAGGAGGTTTCTTTTCAAATTCAAAATAAGTCGGCAATGTCAAGATACTTGTAATGTTTAATGATGTGTTAATGTTGTGACTACTATTTCCCATGGCTACCCTCTTTGCACAAAAATATGTGTTTTGAAAACAAATGGAACTCTCCCTCCCCTATTCCTACTTTGAAGTTGCTCGTAGTTTTGTTAACCGTTCTAGGGACTATTAGTTAAGTTATGCCCTTTCCCACCATTCTCAAAGCTTCATTGGAAGTATATTGTTGTTGTTGCACAATATTCTTTCTCCATTATTTCAAAGTATTATCCATGATTCCACTATGTATATTCTTAATTGTCCTAGGGAAAAACTAACTTTGTAGAAACTAATAATGTTTTGAATTATGAAGAGAACCCATTACTGAGAGAAGAAAAACCTATAACTTAAACAAAACCATTAATGGCAGAGGAAAAACATATGACTTAAACAAAGAAATTATTGGAAGAACAAAAAATTAGAGGAAATGGAGGAGCATTGAAGAAGAAGTTGCTAGAATTCCTAGCAACCAAGATGATAATTGTGACCAAAATCGAGAATATTAAGAAATAAAGAGTTGAGGAGGATGATTGGAGAACACAATGAAAATTAATTTAAAAGATGGGGAAAGAGGCAAGCCAAGAAAAAAACAAAATGGATTGAGGATGTTGTTTTATAGTTAAGCTAGCCTACATACATTTCTAAACATGCCCTAGATCTATGAGTTTGGAGTGTTAAAAGAAGCAACAAATTATCTGGTTAGTAGATACCACAAAGGGACAATCTAATTGGTTGAAGGAATTAACATAGATGTCAACCTAATTCACTCATTCACAAGGTTGTCAAGAACGAGATTGTGAGTATTTCCAAAGAGTAGCAACAAAATATCCATTGATGATCCGGTGGATTATTCCTCTTCAAAGATCCAATATGGTACAATGGTTCAAAGAAGCGGCGGGTGAAAAAAATCGGACAGCGAGGACACAAAGATCGGAGGTCGGAAGAACATCTCCCTCCGCAACATCGGAGGTTGAAAGCGCATCTCCTTCCCAAACGTCGGAGCACGCAAGCAAGATCTCCTTTCCGCAACATCAGAGGTCGGAAGAAGATCTCCTTCTGCAACGTCGGAGCGATAACGGAACGGGAGCCACAACGGCGGAGATATAAAGGATATCGCAGTCCGCGATGGGCACAATCTTGATCGGAAGGATAACGCTTTCAGCAGCCGCAACGGCGGAAGCCCAAGACTTACGGAGCGGCGCAAACAATGACGCGAGGTTTGAAAAGTCAAGGCGAAAATCGGGAGACTTTGCCATCTGCCGTCCGCAACTGCAGAAACCAAAGTAACAAATCGTTTCGACTCGAAAAACCAAATGACAACCGATTGAGACAGAGTTCATCAGAAGAAAATAACGGAGCTCGTTGCTTATCACTCTTCCCCAATAGCGGAAGCGCAGATGACTAAAACTTCTGGAAGTTTTGTGCACATATGGTTCTGTTTTGGCACAGCTCTGTTATATACATGTAACGTTATCGGGGAGGTCAGATCATTGGCATGGCGGGAATATCCCTCATGCGGAACATTATGATGTGGCAGGATATTTCATCATGTGTACAGCTTATTTGTAACAGCTTGGCGAAGCGTTTCTTGGCAGTTATAATATTTGATCCGTCGCCACAGTTGGGATAACGCTGAAAGGCAGATGAACAGCCTGAGGCAACGGTTTTGGGAATGTGAAACCAGCCTGTTATGCTCAATGAGTTGGCACTTGGCAGGAGGATGTGAACAGTCACATTTTTTAACGTTTTGGCTCATTTGTAACGGGAAAATGAGATATAAAGGAAAAAGGGGGGACTCAGTTCAGTGGAGGGCGCAGTACATCATTTCTCTGTTATAGAAGCTTGGAGGGTTTTGCCGTAGTTTGCAGAATGTTGTTTGTATTAGAGTCGACTGTATTCTCTGCTACATTTTGGGTTCTTAATCTTTTGAAGACCAGATTGTAATTTCACAGAGAGGAATCTTGAAGACTTTTTGTCCAGCATTCTGTTTTACAGTTGCTGAAGTTGTTTCCATAACCATTTTGTACCATTTAAAACCATTAATTGGATCGGTACCCATTGGAGAGGGACCCGGAGACGTAGCCCAGTGGAGGGGGTGAACTCCGTTATCAACTTTTGTTTTGTGACTCCCTGTTTCTGCGTTCTTTTTATATCTGTTTGTTAGTCTTGTTTTTCATTCCTGTTCTGAGCATTTAATTCCTATTAATGTTGTTCCATTAATTAACCTATTGAACGCATTCTTTTACAACAAACTTTTAATGCGCTCAAGTTGAGGTCCTGCGGATCATATTATGGTATCAGAGCTGGTTGACTGCTTGTGCAAGTTTGTGAATGCTTACCAGGTCCAAGTCAAAGGTTGGTGAAGGAGAATTAGTTGAAGGAGATCATGAGATTGGCTCCAGGAGAACATTCTCAAGAACCATGTCTTCTCCACGAGGGGAAGAAGAAGGACATACCGAACATGAAAAACTTGTTATTTCTGAAACTGAGTTTCTGGAGGCTTTTATGAGCATGAAAGCCATGATGGAAATTCTACTCAAGGAGTGGGCAGAAAAGAAGAAGAAAGAAGAAGGATCTTCATCCAGAGATGCAAAATTGAAGAAGGAAGAAAAGGGTAAAGGAGTAGGAGGTGATGGTGATCCTCCTGATACTAACCAAACTTTCTCTTCTTCTCATACTTCTCATTCAAATAATGCAAGTCCTAATATGCCTTATTTCAAATTGGATGTAAAATTTGAATTACCTATTTATAATGGAGATGTAGATGCTGAAAAATTAGACAATTGGATCAAGCAGCTTGAAGTATATTGCAGGGTGTAGGGCATTAATGATGACCCTTCCAGGATTCAATTGGCCACTTTGAGAATGAGTGGAATGGCTCTTACTTGGTGGGAGAGCAAGATTCAGCAAGATCTTTGAAAGAATGGTAAAATTATTTCAGTTTGGAATGAATTCATCGAAGTATTAAGAAAGCAATTTTATCCTTTAAGTCACATGCAGCAATTAACCATGAATTGGCAAATGTTTAGACAAGCTAAAGGACAAAGCATTCAAGATTATACTCATGAATTCAGAAAGAGGGTTATTGCATTGAATGTTTCATTAGATACACAAGAAACTCTTCTTAAGTACATTGGTGGCATGCATTCTTATTTGAAACATACTTTGTTGATGTTTAACCCCAATAATTTGGATGATGTACATGTTCAAGCTACCCATTTAGAAGCCAGGGGTAAGCATGCTAATGATACTTTTGTGAAGAAGTCATTTAAATTTGACAGCAAATCGAAAGGTCAAGATAAGGGGAAAAAGAAGATGGCTACTGTTAAGAAAGAGGGTGAAAAGCCTACATGTTCGCATTGTCAGAAGGGACATGATATCTCTAAGTGTTCGAAACTTCATCTGGAGTTAAGGCCAAAGAAGTACGGAGGAAACAAAGACAAAGGTAAAGCAAAAGCTACTGCAGCAGTTATTCAATACTTGGGATCCGACTCAAGTGATGAAACAAAGGTTACAGCTATCAGAATCCAGGGTAAGGATAAAAGTATCTCACTTCCCATTGATGCACAACCAAGTTCTAGTGCAAGTACAAGTCTACCATCTACTTCTAAGCAAAATGATAAAGATAGAAGTGCACTGTTTCATGTTCGTGTCATTGCAAATCACACAAAAATTGATACCTTGTTTGATAGTGGTTCACAAGTAAATCTGATATCATAAATTGCATTTAGTTATTGTGCCTCATGAAAATCCCTATCCTCTAGGTTGGGTTACTAATGATACACGATTGCAAGTTACAAAGAAATGTGTATTAAAATTTGCAATTACTGAAAAGTTTAGGGATGAGGTAGAATTGGATGTAGTACCACTTGACATTTGTGGAATTGTACTTGGGAGTCCATATTTGTATGACCGGAAAGAAGTCTTTTATAGAGAGCAGAATAAGTATCATCTTTTTAAAGAAGGTATGGAATATATTGTACGAGCACATAAGATAAAAACCAATCTAGCAATAGTCTCCGCGGGACAAATAAAGAGGTTGGTAAATGCTAGTAAGAATTTTGTGTTGATGATGGTTAAGATGAAAAATGATGAAGTCTCTAAATCTTTTGAAAAATGTGACCCTAAGCATAAATTTGAACTGATTGACATCATTTCTGAGTATGATGATTTGTTTCAAGATCCGAAGGGGTTACCACCGAAGAGAGAGATTCAACATGAGATACATTTGTAGCAGGATGTGCCACTCCCGAACATAGCCATGTACCGGATGTCTGTAATGCAGAACGAGGAAATCAAGAAGCAGGTTCAGGAGCTGATTGAGAAGGGGGTCATCCGGCCCAACACTTCTCCTTGTGGTTCTCCTATAGTCTTGGTTCCGAAGAAGGATGGGTCTTGGAGGATGTGCATTGACTATAGGGCCCTTAACAAAATCACCATTAAAAACAGGTATCCTCTTCCTCATATTGATGATTTGCTAGATCAGTTGAAACATGCAACTTACTTTACAAAATTGGATCTGCGTAGTGGGTATCATCAAATCCGTGTTCATGAGCATGATGCTTGGAAAACAGCTTTTAAAACGAAATAGGGTTTGTATGAATGGCTTGTGATGCCTTTTGGGCTCTATAACGCACCTGCTACTTTTATGTGGGTCATGAATGATGTCTTTCGTTCATTCATTGATGATTTTGTAATTGTATACTTAGATGATATCCTTGTGTTTAGCAAAACCTGGGAAGAGCATGTTGTACATGTGAAAAAAAATTTAGATGTACTGAGAAAGGAAAAGCTTTATGTAAAAATGTCTAAGTGTGAATTTGCTAAAACTTCTTTAGTATATCTAGGCCATATTATTGGTGGAGGCCACCTGTGAGTGGACCCAGCCAAGGTTGTTGTCATTGTAAACTGGCCACGGCCTAACACCGTTACTGAAATCAAAATTTTTCTGGGTGCGGTTCAGTATTGGAGGAAATTCATTTCTGGGTTTTTTTCCATTGCTGCTCCATTACATGCGTTAACAAGCATTAAAGAAATTTTCCAGTGGGGAGGCAAGCATCAGAGAGCCTTCGACACTTTGAAGGAAAAGATTAGCACAGTACCAGTTCTGACATTGCCAGATTTACAGCAGCCATTTGAGATCGAAACCGATGCCAGCGGGTTTGCCATGGGAGCAGTTTTGATGCAAGGAAGGAAGCCAGTCTGTTACCATTCAGAAACATTCTCTACTGCGGTAAGTAACTATCCGACCTATGACAAAGAGTTGTATGCTTTAGTACAGAGTGTGAAGAAGTGGAAACACTATATCATGGGAAAAGAAACAGTCATACATACTGATCACCAGCCACTTCAGTATTTACAATCGCAAACTAAAGTACAACAAAGTAGGCATTTAAGATGGATGGGGTTCTTGCAACAGTTCCATCTTGTAATTAAATACAAAAAGGGAATTCATAATAAAGTAGCAGAGATGTTATCGAGGCCACCTACAAACGCTTCAATCATTCTTCAGAACAACTCCTTAACACATGAAAGTTATATTGAACAATATGCAAAAGATAAAGATTTTCAAAAAGTATATGCATCACTGATACATGGTAAACATGAAGAGAACTATTATGTGCATAATCAACTCCTGTATCACCTCGGTAAACTCTGTATTCCAGAGAAAGAGAGAGTACATGTGATTCGAGAAGCACATAGTTCATTGATTGCAGGACATTTTGGTGTAAGTAAAACATTGTCTGTATTGCAAAATCATTGTTATTAGCCTCAAATGCAAGAAACTGTAACTAAATATATAAGAGGTTGTGTTATGTGTGCAACAAGTAAGCCTAGCAATAGGAAATTGGGTTTGTACACACCTCTTCCAGTTTCTTCTCGTCCCTGGGAAAGTATTTCTATGGACTTTGTAGGAGGACTACCTATGTCTAGAAAAGGGCATGATTACCTATATGTTGTTGTGGATAGATTCAACAAAATGTGTATCTTAATTCCATGTAACAAACAGATCACTGCTGAACAAACAGCTCATCTATTCTTTCAGAATGTTTGGGTACATTTTGGGCTACCCATGTCTATTGTATCTGATCAGGATTCCCGGTTCTTGGGAGAATTCTGGTCAACTTTATGGGAGCTTATGGATACTAAACTTAAGAAAAGTACAGCTTTTCATCCACAGACCGATGGACAAACAGAGATAGTAAACAGAACAGTGGTTCAGCTGCTCAGAGGATATTGCAGTAAACATCCTAAACTTTGGGATGAGCAGTTGCAGTATATACAACATGCTTACAATCATGCAGTTCATTCTTCCACGAAAAGATCTCCTTTTGAAACTTGTTTTGGTTATCTGCCAAAAACACCGATGGACTTCTCTTTTGGAAAAGATGCAATGGATGGACATCATGATGCAGATAAAGCTCTAAGATTCATTCAGAGAATCCAAGTAGTGCAGCAGGCAGTTCAGGAATAGTTGGAGAAGAGCCAGGCAAAGTACAAGGCCAGGCATGACAAGCATCGAGTTGATCATCAATTTCAGGTTGGTGACAGGGTTTGGTTACATATCACCAAAGAAAGAATGAAAGGTGAAGGTAAAAAGCTTAAGCCTATCAGGTATGGTCCTTTTGAGATCTTGGAAAAGATCGGTATGAATGCTTTTCGCTTGAATTTACCTCCATACATGCAAATTTATTCAGTTATCAATGTTGAGAAACTTAAACTGTATGAGCCTCCTATGATCATGGATGAGGAAACTAACATACATATTCCTTCAATTGATGATTTGGCACCTGAATATATGAGAGAGTTGCAGGATGATGTTATTCTTGACAGAAATGTAAGGACTTCACGAAGGGGGAATGTTGAGTACCTTCGAGTGGGGCTGAAAGGAATGCATCCTAGCAAAGCAAGATGGATGGAGATTGGAAAAGTGAGGGAGCTGTACCCTCACTTACTTGCAGAATAATTCAGGATTTTGGTTGTCCAAAAGCTCTCCAATGGGGAGGATTGATCCAGTGGATTATTCCTCTTCAAAGATCCAATATGGTACAATGGTTCAAAGAAGCGGCGGGTGAAAAAAATCGGACGGCGAGGACACAAAGATCGGAGGTCGGAAGAACATCTCCCTCCACCTCCGCATCTCCTTCCGCAACGTCGGAGCACGCAAGCAAGATCTCCTTTCCACAACATCAGAGGTCGGAAGAAGATCTCCTTCCGCAACATCGGATCGATAGTGGAACGGGAGCCGCAACGACGGAGATATAAAGGATATCGCAGTCCGCGACGGGCACAATCTTGATCGGAAGGATAACGCTTTCAGTAGCCGCAACGGCGGAAGCCCAAGACTTACGGAGCGGCGCAAACAACGACACGAGGTTTGAAAAGTCAAGGCGAAAATCGAGAGACTTTGCCATCTGCCATCCGCAACTGCGGAAACCAAAGTAACAAATCGTTCCGACTCGAAAAACCAAATGAGAGCCGATTGAGACAGAGTTCATCGGAAGAAAATAACGGAGCTCGTTGCTTATCACTCTTCCGCAACGGCGGAAGCGCAGATGACTAAAACTTCCGGAATTTTTGTGCACATATGGTTCTGTTTTGGCACAGCTCTGTTATATACATGTAACGTTATCGGGGAGGTCAGATCCTTGGCATGGCGAGAATATCCCTCATGCGGAACATTATGATGTGGCAGGATATTTCATCATGTGTACAGCTTATTTGTAACAGCTTGGCGAAGCGTTTCTTGGCAGTTATAATATTTGATTCGTCGCCACAGTTGGGATAACGCTGAAAGGCAAATGAACAACCTGAGGCAACGGTTTCGGGAATGTGAAACCAACCTGTTATGCTCAATGAGTTGGCACTTGGCAGGAGGATGTGAACAGTCACATTTTTTAACGTTTTGGCTCATTTGTAATGGGAAAATGAGATATAAAGGAAAAAGAGGGGACTCAGTTCAGTGGAGGGCGCAATACATCATTTCTCTGTTATAGAAGCTTGGAGGGTTTTGCCGTAGTTTGCAGATTGTTGTTTGTATTAGAGTCGACTGTATTCTCTGCTACATTTTGGGTTCTTTATCTTTTGAAGACCAGATTGTAATTTCACAGAGAGGAGTCTTGAATACTTTTTGTCCAACATTTTGTTTTACAGTTGCTGAAGTTGTTTCCAGAACCATTTTGTACCATTTAAAACCATTAATTGGATCGGTACCCATTGGAGACCTGGAGACGTAGCCCAGTGGAGGGGGTGAACTCCGTTATCAACTTTTGTTTTGTGACTCCCTATTTCTGCGTTCTTTTTATATCTTTTTGTTAGTCTTGTTTTTCATTCCTGTTCTGAGCATTTAATTCCTGTTAATGCTGTTCCATTAATTAACCTATTGAACGCATTCTTTTATAACAAACTTTTAATGCACTCAAGTTGAGGTCCTGCGGATCAATTGAACTAATAACAAATTGCATTATAGATTTTGTTGTAAGATGAATTCAAAAAGAGTGTAGAGCAAAGCAATCAAGGATTCCATCCAAATATGGGCATCCCTCATTGTATCATTATGTTCAACAAGTTTAAGTAGGAGTTTTGATATTCCTTTGTATGCTTTAGACCCATTAAATCAGAGTTTGGAAAATGAGAATGCTTATAATTGGTTTGAACATATATCATAGCCAATTAAAGTTAGTTGTGAATAATAGCAGACAAATGGCGCCTCCCTTTTAGTTTATATTTGTTAAGAACCCATGTCAACCCCCCTCTTTATTTTGTTGGTATATTTTGTCGGACACATATGCTTTGTAAGTCGTCCCATTGGTATGATGTATTATCCCACATTCATGGGGAGTAAGTAATAGTTGTTAAGTCGTCTAGTTAATAGGTTGCATTATCTCACATTCATGTGGAGTAATAGTTGTTTAGATTAGACTTAGTATATAAGTATGTGTTGAAGCTAATGAAAGCACCAAAGATTTATTTTGTACAGAGCTTGCTCAAAGGAGGTTTCCCCCTCGAAGTGGCCCGCAATCAATAAAATATCTTTTGTGCTCCAATATTTTTGCATTCTCATTGTTTATTGCAGGAGGTTCTTCACATCTGGTATCATAGCACTTTCTTGGGCTCGTTGGGTGGAATTTCGGGAAAAAAAAAAATTTCCTACTGTGCTTCCTGGCGCTGAGAGCCTTACAGTTGTTCTTCTTCTTGCAGCAATATTATTCATCCGGGTCAGGGATTAAACCCTGTCTGCTTAACTGTGGGAAGTACTTGGGCATAGCCCTAAAACTCATTGTGAGGAGTACCACAGGAACCCCAAAGTAGCTAACCATTGAGAGGACCTACCAAGCGAAAAGGGCAACGACCCCCACCAGATTGACTAGATTCCCATCCATGAGGAAAACCAAAGAGTTTTCGTTTTTTGCCAAGCGGTTACCAATTTTACCTGCGTCATGAAGTGAAGGGTACTGCCCCAATACTTAAGCTTGAGACAGCCTTGGTGACCAAGTGACTACCTTTGAACCAATAGGAAGTCGAATATACTTGGGGTCCATTTACAGTTGATAACGTGCAGCATTTCAAAATTGTCACAGATCATAACATGCAGAATTGTCACAGCTCAATTACTCCATTTCTTGTTGATAAAACACAGCTTCATACCCAAAGGGTTAGTCTTATCAATCTTGTCTGTTTCTAACCCCAAAAATTCCATGACCTGAGCCTTAATAATTAGAATCTTCACCAATTGCTTCAAAGACACTGAGATCATTGAGTTGGACAGTTCGACGCTTGAAAGATCTATGCTAATTTGTTCTTGAGACTTTTCCTGAGGAGAATTCCTTTTTAATACTCTAGCATTTGGTGGAGGTTTTCACATACTTCCTTTGACTACTGCGGGCTTGGGAACAAGGGTAGGTTCAACTATTTTCCTAGGAGGTGCAACTACATTAGTTGAGCTAGAACTTTTAGGTTTTATGATTGGAGCACCACCGAGGGCGTGTTACTACGCTTGGTAGTTATGACACCATTGGGCATAGCTTTAGTTTGTGACCTAGTAGTTATATAAGTACCGAGCGTCATCTCCCTCACTCTATGCAGTTTAGCTAACTCTTGGGATTGTGGGTAAGCATATTCATCATGTTATCAATAATATTTGTTGTATTGTTCATCCAAAAGGGAAAATGCCAAGATCATCTCACTCATAGTAGTTTTAAATTTATCGAGGACTACATAGTCAAAATTAAATTCGTCATAGAATGCCGTATTTTTTGAAAAATTAGATTGAAGGTTATAATCGTGGGTAGGTCCCTCAGTATAGTCGCGTTTGTGGAGTCTCCAAGTGAACTAATTGTTGTGCTCACCAAAAAAGTAATGTCATAAGAGAGGTGAGTAATAAAACATAGTGATTGTAAAAATTTAACCAATTGAAAATGCAATCACTAGATTTAAACTGAATGTGATATAAATGATAAAACGTAAATGCATTCACAGACACTGAAGGTACATGAAATGAACCAAGAGAATCCTGTACCTCCCCGACAACAACACCAAAAATGTTATCACAAATCCTGTAGTTGCCCCTTTTGATGATCCTATTCAAGATGGTAAAGGGAAGGAAACCAAAGTTGTGAGCTGCAGAAGCTAATACCTCTGAAAGAGTATCAGATGCCACACCGTCCAAAGCTATCGACACTTTAAACTAAGTTATTCCAAGCCTGGGGGGCATCCCTTTAACCAAAATAAGGCTAAAAATAGAGGAATGAGTGTGAATAATGCAAGGTATCTTAATTATATCTCTTAGTAAGATAATTTATTAGAGTTTTAAACAATTACTAAGAGGAAATGAGTGCCTCTGTAAAAATCCCTAAATTACCCTAGGGTTTTAAGCATGAGAATTAGATCTATGGGTAACCAGATGAAATTGAGTGAAATTAGGCACTACATTTAATTTCTAGATGTAAGATAAGACAAATAAAGGTGATTCTAGCAATACCCGGTTCATGGTTTAGGCAAAATTGATCAAATTCCCAAGAAGGGCAATTTTTCCTGAAGAGATGCCAATGCATTGAGTGGGAAAATGAATTTGGAATTAAACAAAACTTGTTCTCTAGGGTTTTAATATTATTTCCAACTTGGGTTTTCAAATTTAAGTGCAGATGCAACCTAGAACTAGGTGAACCTAAAACTAAGGGTTTTAACTTTAGGGTTTCAATGAAAGAAAAATGCAACCCCAATTAGATTAAAACAAAAGAGAAAACTTACCTGAGAAAAACTTTAGGGTTTGAGGATCAATTCCAAAGTGATGAATACTATTCCCGCATAGATCAAGTGGAAAGATGGTGAAATCCTACTACAAACCAAACATCCAAGGAGCCACAGGTGCGCCCTCTCTCCTGCCAAGCCAAAGATGAGATCAATTAGATCAACCAAGAAAAAGAACAATTGATGACGAGAAACAAAAGATAAAAGAGTAACAAATTATGCAATAAAAGTACTCCCTGTAACCACAAAATCCAGACAAGAGAACTCAGTGGATCTCCTCCACAAGTGCATCCCTCTCGAAACAGATTTCCCTGTCAAACAATAAAAATGGATCCAAAAAGATATGCCAAATATTCACCAATATTTTTCAATGCAAGCAAGAGATAGCATCAATCGATCACCAAGAACATTCTTCAATCATCAACACAAGTAAAGAGATCCCAAGTATTTTCTCTATTATTCTTCAAGAGCCAATGGTGCCAAATTTCCCCATAGGATACAATGCAGGTATCACAACTCTTAAATAGATTGAGAGTGTGTCCATATTCTAACTAATATCCATCCAACGGTTGAGATTAAAACATCATCAACGATGGAAATTATCTTTTTATCTTTTACATAGATCAACACAAATGGGGTCGCACTTTTCCCAAGGACGCCTTAGTGAGGCATAATACACCATAACATAAGATATCATCATATTACATGAAGACAAATAACATCTTTTTTGTTATCCCAAGGGAAGGGTGGAACCACATCTTGAGGAGTGCTTGATTGACTTGGTTATTTATACTTACTGGTGCCAAACTCCAAATCCATTGCGAGAACATTAGTGGTGGGGAGTAATTTAAACCTTGAGTCTCACTGACTAAACATCAAAGAAAAGATAAACAGCAACGCAAACATTAAGACCCAATTTTTTGGCATTTTCTTGTCCATGGATTCCATGATCTTGGTCCTGTAGTACAAACCATGCCTCCATTAAAGTACAACATGCTAAGATCCATTGTCCATAAAGCATGCTAAAAGAATAAAACTGGAAGATTCCATTTGTAGTTGATCCAAAAGCACCTTAAGCCTTAGCATCATTTTGATTGTTAACAAACTGCACAAATGCCGCACAATGGGAAATTTCAAATATATGTTTAATTGTTTTTTAAAACAAAAAGAAATCAAGGAGAGTTTTTGACAAAGAAAACCATTTGACCTATAAGACCTAATTAGAATATGAAGCAAGACCAATAAACACTAGTCTAAAAAACAGGAGGTAGTAAGAAAGAGCGGCAAAAAACTTGCACAGTGACAACATAAGTCTTCAACCTCAAGAGCCCAAGGGGAAACACCTAACAGAGCCAAATTAAACTTAAACTATCTTTAACATGAAAAATAATGCAAATTGAATACATCTTCCTCAAATATCTTCTAGAGATTACATGAAAAAAAATTAGTATTATACTTGCCACAAAATAGCATAAGCATAAACTACTATTCCCCTGTTCATATGTCATGTTTAAGATTTTAATAAAGCATAAGTAACAGCGAATATAATAAGCCAGCACTGTCAAGTGATCAATTAGGGGAAGACCAGAATTGTTCCTCTTACAGATTATCAATGCAAACATCAATAAAGATTATATCTCTCAAGGTGTCAGAAAAACTTTATTTAACATTCGGTGGTGGCTCATAATCTGGATCATCAGAGTTGTTTTCCTCTGTTAACTTATCAAGCCATGAAATGTAAGACTGGCCATGAAAACCTCCAGCCTTCGATCTTTTCCCTGAAATTGAGATATGCATCACCTACATGTGCAAAAAAACCCATCTACATCTTTTTCATATATGATTTTTGGTAGAAATAAGACCAGATGAAATGGTACATACTCTGAAATATTAAAGCTCTTTTTACACTATTCCTAGCATAATGTTGTTGGCCAAGTTTTCTGTCCATTTCCAGTAGCCCTTTATGATAGAGAGTACCTTGATTCCCATCCAGATTAGATTCTAATGTTTTCAGTTTCTCTTGTATTTCCAGTAGCATTTTATAATTTAGTTGTTCATAGTCTCTGCAAATCAAAATGCAGCGTCAGTACTCATTAGTTACTGATAGCCAAGAAAAGAAAAGAAAATTATGGATTTTGCAGACCCATAAAGTGATGCATCGAGGAGACAGAATGCAAACCTGTATCTAATAAGAGAAAAGGCAAGATGAAAAATAGCAATGGATATGAATGTTGTTCTGACATAAAATGTCTTTGAGGAAATCCAGCCTTGTTGTGAAAGATCACTGCCTTTAAAGCGGGCAAGGAAGAACTCAATGGCAAATGATATGCAAAGTCCTGCATGCAACACCCATAGTTAGACTCTGTTCCAAACAAGAAACTTTGGTTGCAAGTGAAAAGACATTCTTCACCTACCAAAGTATAGAATACATCTGACATTTTTAGTTTGCTTTGTGCTCGTCAGCATATAGAGCACACATGTCTTAATAGCCCGAGATTCAAGGAGAATAACATTTTGCAGTGAAAACAACTTATCCAGGGCCATGAACATAGTGGCTTGCTTTGATTCAAATGCTTTCTGCAATCGAAGTCAACACATATATTCACATAGCCACAATTGTTAACTGTAATCAACAATATACCTTTCTTAATATTTGTTTGCTTGCATTAAATTAAGGATGACTTATAAACAAGATGAGATAACACCTGAGCTGCCAAAATTGCAGAGGAGCTCTGTGCTAGGCGATTGTGAATTGCCTGAAGCTCCTCTTGGTAAGTAGTGAATTCAAGCTGTTGTTGGCGAGCATTATCAGCCAGTTGTTGTACTGACAACCTATAGTTTAATAATTTTATCTAGAACTCAAAATCAAATTACATAATACATCGAAAATACAGACATCTTTAACTCATTTTCCAGTCATTAATGAGAACAAAGTCCCACAAAACAGCCATAACACACAAAATCAGGTGTGCAAGTCCTCCATCTACTACAAGAACTCTGGTATTAGATTACTGGATTCAAAACATATATGATATTTTGTATTTATTGAGCTTTCATTGATATGAAAAATCTTAATTTATGTTTTCCATATTTGATATAAACATATAAACTATTTGGCCTGCAAAGCAAAAAGAGACTTGCAAGTGCCTAGACATAAAATCTCACCTGCTTTGTTCAAATGCTTCAACTTGACTTTGGGTAAGAGTATCAAGGCCTTCCAAAGCAAGACTTTGGCCATCCAGTAACTGTTTCTGTTGACCCAATGACAAAGTCACTACATTGCCAATATCATCTGCTTTAGTTTGAAGATTGTCTAACTGAGATGACATAGTGCCAACCACTTCAGTGATTTGTTGTTGAGTCTGTGAAGTTAACGTTTGAAGGAACCCTATGTCTTCTCCTAATCTTATGTAAGACTTTTGGAGATCAGCCATACTAGTGTCCAAGGTCTTCTGCATATCAAACTGTTGTTCCTGTAACTTGGACTGAGTGTCAATTATCTGATGAGATTGATAAAAAATGGCATTGGACTGATCTACAACATTTGTGATTTTGTCTTCCACGACCTTTGATTTTTGAGCCATCAGTTCTGCTTGAGATTCAATAGGGTCTAGTGAATTATGGATTTCATTTGAGTGCTCTAGCAGCCAATCTGATTGCCACTACCCAATGAGTGGATGACTTCAACTCATTCACAACCCTTTCTGTATCTTGCTTAAATGCATGGCTCCTGCACACATCAGTCTAAATGCTAAGGAACAATAACTGGGACAGATAGAAAGACAAACAAGTTGATCTACAATAGATCTTTTGCATATCCATCCAAGATTTCTATTTTTGGTATACAAGGCTAGCATAGTGGGTATTAAATTTTTTATAGATGGGTTAAGAGGATATTTACACAATGAATAACGAGGGAAGATATGTTTATACCTGTATTTTGTCTGTTAACGGGCCTACCAAATAAATATGGTTATTGATCTGAAAAGAGCAGAGATAGGAACAATAATGAAGAAAAATATATTTATCCCTTCATTTTATCACTAAATTTCTCTATTCAACAGATCAAATTTAATCTAATCCAAAATAATAAAGCATAGAAACATTGTGTTGTTCAATTTAATGTCATTCTGCAAAACTGGGCAAAGAAGGTAAAATATTTGGCATAGTAGGGTTGTGATTGAACTGAAAATAATTTTGCTAAAATTCTTTCACTAATGTTTTTCCTTTTCCTTCTCATGTAGCATTTTCTCCTTTATTTCAATTTAGAGGAAGTGATAAACAAATGTATGATAACTTGCCAGTCCACAAAGCCTGCCGACATAACTCTTTCCATTCCTTAAGCTTATTCCCTGACATTTTGATATTTTTTCAGCATATTCTTGATCATGGAATGGGCTTGATGGCTAGGAACCTTTTTGTCTTTCAATATTGTTCTTTAGTAGGAAAATTTGTTCATTTTTTTCAGCATATTCTTGATGGTGTGATTGACTTGCCAAGAACCTTTTTGTTTTTCTATATTGTTCTTTGCTAGGAAAATCTGTGTATTAAATGCAATAAGGTTGATCTCTCTCCTTATTTTTCTTATTCAAGGATACCTCCCTAAGATGAATTTGCCCTTTTGAATCATGCTCTCCAATCATGTAACCACATGATTTTATTTCTCGTGTGGATGTGGCTTTTAAGAGGTGGTTTAGGATAATAGTTCCTAAATTAGGGGATCTTCAAATATTTTTTTACAAGATCCAATTGTCTGACAATCTTGGGATTTGTGTTTGTCAAAGAAGTTTTGCTAAGGAACTATGTGTGCAGACTTTGCAATCTTCCTGAACCTTGTTTGTTGCATGTCAAATGGGAACAATGTTTTCATATGGGTGTTTTATATATGTTATTTCCATATACACTGCTTCTGTGTGGTAAATGTGTAAGTTTGGCCAACTTTTAGCTTGTGCACAGTCGAAGGAGATAGCTAAGGCTCTGCCTCCTTTCTACCTAAGGATAAAACCTCTAGTATTGTATTGTTGTTTCATATCTAATATGATTTTTTACTTTGCAGAAAAAATATTACAAATGCGAGTGAAATTTTTCAACATGTTCAAACTAACCAACAAAAAGCATTTGGTCATTCAGAATTCTTGACTCCACTCAAGCATCAAACCAACTCTTACATAGCCAAAGTATAGAACAATCATAATCATTCTGTTCTTTGAACACATATCTTCCATTCTGAATGAATCTCAACTTCACTTGTACATCAAAGTGGCATAATAAATTTTGTTCTGTTAACACATTTATTACATTATAAAAACAAAATGGGGCATGCGTCACTGGGGGAGTTTAGGTAGCTCAAACAGGTTGCATACATCAAAGGATCATAGGTAGGAATTTAAACCTTAGCTCCAAAAATAAGACCAAAGATAGAGACAAGCCAAGCACTTGTTCACAACAGGAAATGCTGTGGCTTCATGACTTTAGGATTTTTGGAAGCTACTAATCCAAAATGAATCTGCAGATGGAAAGGATGTTGAACTGAACAGAATTTACCTGCTTGCAGTTTTTGGGAGTCCACCTCATAGCCAAAGGATCAGAAACTGTTGTGTGCCAACTGCTCAATTTTCCACTGTAGCTAGATAGAATCAGAGTACACACTGTGATAGACACTATGGAGGAAGTGGAATGCTAAGTTTCTCCATGATAAAGCCAAGAATCCCAAGCATAAAAATTTTGAAATTTCCTTAGTACAATGCATGAAATTCACAACATCATACTGAATGTCATGAATACTCAACAGCAAATGATGGCACATAGCATTTGCGTCAATGAAGAAAGCCAGGTACACTTTGTGAGCATAATCATCTAATCCCTTGAGACAGTTGACGATAAGAGTTGAACTGGGACAGTGTGGCAAGAAAATTCATCTTTTAGTACCACAAGTTAGCACCACTTATAGTTTATGGTGTTAAAGTGGTGCTATTAGCACCAATTACAATTTTGCGGTGTTAAGGTGGTGGTATTTGCACCACTTATTATTTGCGGTGTTAAGGTGGTGGTATTTGCACCACTTATATTTTGTGGTGTTAAAGTGGTGTTAATGTTTATTGGAAATATGTTTTACTCATGTATATTAAGAGAAATGCCATGTTGGCAAGTACCATAAAGTGGTCCTAATGATTATGTTTTACATGGACATGTACATGTAGGATTTATTTATGAGGATTTTCACCATAAACACAATTATTTCACAAATAATTATTTTATTAAAATTCATTCAAATAAATGATATTGACTAGTTGATAAGTTTTTGCATTAGAGTCCCAATTCAATTTCTTAATTTTAATAAATTGATGTGATTTAAATCCATTCAATTATTTGTTTTTAATATTATTCGAAAAATAAATACTTAAAACTCTTAATATTGACAAACAATACAAATAACCATTTTTAATTATTAATATTACAAAGTAGCAATAAAAAATATTTAAATTGAATTTTGATTATTTAGTTAATTTTTTTATGTCGTGCTTATTAAATTTGTTGATGGACATTAGTATAATTATTAGGTTTTAATCACTAGCTTAAGTCTATCTTTAGCATCACAAGTTAACTACGCTTATATTCTATGGTGTTAATATGGAAATATTAGCACCAGTTACAATATATGGTGTTAAAGTGTTGATAGTATTTGTTAATCTTATTGGAAATGGTATGCCATATCATATATGTTAATTAGAGAAGTGGTGTATGATACTTTTACAAGTACAATAAAGTGGCGATAATTCCTTTTCCACATTGACACTTACAAATAGATTTTAATTATGAGGGTTTGCACAAACCATAAAACAAATTCACAAGTAATTATTTTTCTAAATATATGCATTTTACAAAATTATTATTGAAAGATGATAAAAAATAATCAATTTTAATTTATTAAGATTATAAAGATAGTGATAAAAGTGTTTTGAATTGAATTTTAATTGTTTAAATGATGATTTAATTTTTTTAATAGTAATAATTCATTATCAAATTGTTTAATGGGTATTAGTTCCATTAGGAAGATTTGAGCATTATGTAGGGCCTTGGGGCCCTAAAAGTGGTTGAGGGAGGAAACTTCTACCTTAAGTCTTATAGAAATATTCTAAATATATATGATCAATAAAAGAAGCTCAAACCACTATACATGAATTTGTTGGAATTCTTAGCCTATGTGTGTGGATATCAATACTATTATGAAAACTTGATCTACATGTTTAAGGGAGGAAGCCAAGCCTTGGGAACTTAATGGTGCTTTTAGCGATTCAATATTAATAGAGATGTAGACACATCCAACCACAAGGCATGACTTATTGAGGGAATCATTGGCCTTATAATAGGGATATGGATGGAATTCGCAAGGTTTTAAGGACTAGTTATTGGTTTTGGGGCCCAAGACATGGACAAGGGAGGAAACTTAAACTTTAGATCCTAAAGAAACTATCTAGGAATCTATGGCCAAGAAAGATACTTCGAATGACTATACAATACGATTTGAGGGTATCCTTGATGTATGAGTTGAGATACCAATTCCATTAGGAGGAACTGAGAAATATACATGAGTCTCGATGCCTTTGACATGGTTGATGGAGGAAACATAGACCTTAGGCCCTAAAGGAATATTCCATACACACAAGACCCATTTCAATGGCTCGAATCAGCACACATGACCTATTGAGGGAATCTTTCACCACTTAGTTGGGGTATTAATTACATTAGAAGGCTTTGAATAGTGTATATGGGACTCCAAATTATGAACATCATGGTATACAAATAAAATATTGTCTTTACACTCTAAGATAAACTTGTATGCATAGAGGGCCAAGAACACCTAAACCCACCACAAATGACCTCTGAAAGATACCCTTCACCTAATAGAGGGATGATAATGATATTAAGAAGTTGTTCAACATTATGTATGGGTCTTGGAGATGAGAGCAAGGTTGGGGGAGAAAACCTAAAACTTTGGCCATAAAGGAAGCTTCTAGCTATCTAAGGCTTAGAGCTACAACTCAAGGGTATCATTTTATTTTGAGTGGGGCTAAGGGATCAATTGGAATATTTTGAGAAGTAGGTATGGATGACAGGTACTTTGACATGGTTTGGGGAGGAAATGTCGGGATATGATTCCAAAAAAATATTACAAGTACTCATGGCCATCAACAATACCTCAAAACACCACCTAAGACCTCTCAAGGTTATTCTTTCCTTCAAGTGTGATCCATACAAGTGCCATTAGAACATTTTTGGTACTAGGTATGAGTCTCTATGCCTTGAACATGATTGAGGAAGGAAAGCTAGGTCTTATTTTTTAAAGTAAAGTCATATCCATTTAGGTTAAATAACAATGTCTTGATCAACCACCCATCAAGATATCGAGCATATACTTGGCCAAAGTATGTGTCTTGTGTCCTTAGATGGTTGGTATCCAATGCATAATCCTAATCCATTAAATACATTTTAATGGATGATAGTCCCAAGAATGATTTCTTGAGCTAAAGCACATGACCTCTCAAGGGGACATCGGACCTCAAATGGAAATGTGGACACCATTATGAATTGTTGAGAACAAGGTATTGTTAAGAGGGCGTTAACCATGGTGGATGGAGGAAACTTAGGCCTTAGATCGTAAAGATATTTTTTGTGCATCCAATGCTAATAGCAATGCCTCGAATAAACACAAATGGCCTCTCAAGCCTAATCCTTCATCTTCAATAGATCATATTGGAACTATTATGGTATTTTGAGAACTATGTGTAAGTATTGAGGCCCAAACCAAGATAGAGTGGTAAAACAATAGCTTAGTCCTAAAATGTATCCTTTGAAACTCTAAGGCCATGAATAAACCCTTAACCTACCACACATGACCTCTATGTAGGATATTTTGCCTCTAAGTTGTAATATGGAACCAATAGAAGTTTTTATCACCAAGGATGGGTAGTGCGACCATAGACATGGATAAGAGAAGAACCTAAGACTTAGTGTATAAAACAATATTTTAGGTAGCGTACTTCAAGAACAACACCTTGAACCATCACACCCGATCTTCTTAGAGTTTCGTTTTCCTCAAAGTTGGGATATGGGTTGGTTGGTCCAACAAAATCACATTGAAATATCACACATGATCTCCTGAAGGTATCTCTCGCCACGAAGTGGAGATATAGGCACCACTATAATGTTTTGAGCACTAGGTTTAGGTTTTTAGGTATTAACCATGGTTGGTGTAGGAAGCCCGTGCATTGGGATTTATAAGAAAATTTTAGGCCTCCAACCATAAATTATCGGTAAGCTCGTGTATTAACCATTGGTATAAAATGATGGACCTCCAACCACCAAAGCTAACCTCTCGATGGGATATTTGTCCTTATAGTTGGAATACAAACATTTTCGAGAAGTTTTTGAGCATTACGTATGGTTCTTATGGCCCTATACATGGTTAATGAATGGAAACTAGGCCTTAGGACCTAAAGGAAGCTTCTAGGTATCTATAGCTAAGAATGACATGTTGAACAACTACAATAGACCTTTCCAGGGTATCTTTGGCCTTTGAGTGGGGTTTTTTGTGGTACGGAGAGAATTTTAAGACTAATTATAGGTGTTAACACCTTGGACATGGTTGGGGAGAAAAGATTGGGAATTAGGTCCTAAAGGAAATTTTAGGAATCTTTGCCTAAGAAAAATTCCTACAACCACCACACATGACCTCCAAAGAGCATAATTTTCATCTAAGTGGGGATACTAGTTCCATTATAATTCTTTGATAACCCTGTATGGCTCTTCGGTGAGCTAGACATGGTTGAGGGAGAAAACTTGGGCCTTAATCCCTAAAAAAAAAAACTTTTAAGAATCGATGGCCAAGAAGAACAACTTGAACAAACACACATGGATGCTTGGGAGTATCTTTAGTGTTTGAGTAGGTATGTTTATGTCATTAATTGGTTTTGAATAGTAGTCAGGGGTATTAAGGATCTATACATAATTAAGTAAGGAGTCACGTGCTTTATTCTCTAAATGAATCTTTGAGGTATCCCGAGCCATGAACAATACTTTAAAGAAACACACATCATTAGCCTTAGATATCCTTGGCCTCAAAGAGAGGATGAACTCACCTTTAGGTGTTTTTGAGCATTATATGTGAGTTTAAGGGCCTCGACATTGTCAAAGGATGAAACCCAAGCCATACTCCTAAAGGGAGCTCTAGGAAAGCAAGGCCAATAATAATGTCTAAATGTATAATGCCTTGGAATGGTAGGTTTTCCCTCAAATTGAGATATATGTGCCATTAGGAGTCTTTACACTAGGTATGGGTACTAGGTCCTTGGACTTGGACATGGTTATCCATGCATTACAATTACTCAAAGCATCATGCACGACTTCATAGGGGTATCCATTGTACTATGTATCTAAGTATTGTGGCCTTGGGGCCTTCAACATTGCTAGTGGAAGATACATGAAGCTTTTCCCCTAAAGGAATCTTGTATCCATATAGGGGTAAGAATTTTTCCTCTACAAACCACACACAACCTCCTAATTTGTATAATTGGCCTATGATTGAGAATGGTGTTACCATTGTGTGGTGTTAAGTATTATGTACATGTATTAATCCACTGGGAATTATGTTCCATGGAATAATACCATGTTTTTAGCCTAAAAGGAATCATTGAAGCATATAGAGCCATGAACACTATCTCAACAAACCATCCAAGGCTAGAAATATCACCTCAACAAACCAAACATGGCCTCTTGAGGGTGCCATTATCGTATGATTGAAGATATTAACACCATTATGTTGTTTTGATAAGTTTGTAGGTGTCTTAGGACCTCAGGAATGATGATATAGAGAACAATACCATGCCTTAGACCCTAAATAAATCATTGAGGAATATAGATCCATGGACGACACCACAAATAACCATGCATGACTTTGTAAGGGTATCCATTGGGATTTGTATATAGGTCTTGGGGCCTTGAGGTGTTGAACATGGTTAGTGGAAGAAACCTGAACCTTGGTCCTTAATAAATATTTTATCCATCCAAGGACAAGAAGGCTGCCTTCACCAATCACACATGGTCTCATGAGACCAACCACACATGCCCTCATTGGCCTATTATTAAGGATGACAATTCCATTACATGGGATTGAAAATTATGTGTGTGTCTAGATTCCTTGGGAATGAAATTATAGGGGAAATATCATTCCTTTGTACCTAAAGAAACCATTGAGGCATCCAAAACCATGAACAATGCCTTAAAGCATCATGTGTGACTGTGCAAGGGTATCCATGGCACTATGCATACAAGTCTTGAGGACTTGGGGGATTGGACATGGTCATGGGAGGAGGCATGAAGATCAATCCATAAAGGAATATTTCAGCCATATAAGGATAAGAAGGTTGTATCCACCAACAATACATGTATTTTTTTAGGGTCATTGGCCTTTGATTGAGGATGTCAGTGAAATTAGCATGCTTTGAGGAGTATGTACATGTTTGAAGGTGTTGGGAATGAAGTTTCAGGGAGGAAGATAATTCTTTTGGCCCTAAATAAATCAATGAGGATTCTAGAGCCATGAAAAATGACTCCAATGACCACACATGAATTTGCAGGGGTATCCATGGCACTATGTATCTAGGTCTTGTTTCCTTGGGGCCTTCGACATGGTAAATAAAATACACCTAAATAGAGGGCCATAAAGGAAGCTTCTAGCATTTCCTTATGATTGAGGATGTTAGTACAGTTAGATGGTTTTGAGTAATATCTACTTGTGTGAAGACCCTGGGAATAATATTCTGTGGAAGAAGACTATGTTTGGCCCTAAATTAATTCTTAAGGAATTTAGAGCCATTAACAATGTGTCAAAGAATGATGCATAACTTTCTAGGGGTATCCATGGTACTATGCATCTAGGTATTTTTCCTTGAAGCCTTGGACATGGTCAGCAGAGGACACTTGATCCTCAATCCTTAAAGGAATATTCTATCCATCTAGGGATAAGGAGGTGGGCTCCACCAACTACACATGGCCACTTGAATGTATTATTAGCCTATGATTTAGGGTGTCGATGACAACAAGTTGTTTTGAGTAGTATTTAGGTGTCTTAGGGCCTTGGGAATGATGTTCCATGAAATAAGACCATGCCTTTGGCCCTAAATAAATTGTCATGGCATTAAAAGCCATGAACATTGCCTCAAAGGACCATGCAAAATTTTGGAGTGGTATCTATAGTGTTATGTGTTTGGATCTTGTGGTCTTAGGGCCTTGTACATGGTTAGTGGAGGAGGCCTAAACCTTAGGCTCTAAAGGAACCTTCTATAACATCTAGAACTAAGTAGGTTTACTCCATAAACCACACATGGCCTATTGAGGGTATCGTAGGCCTATTATTGAGGATGCTGGTTCCATTAAGTGGTTTGAGAATTATGAAGGTGTCTAGATCCGTCAAAATGTAATTATTGGGATGAAATCCATACTAGTGGCTCTAAAGAAACCATTCTTAGTATATTGCAGTGTACATGAAGAGACATTTTTTCTCATACAATAGTCTTTTAGAAATTTGATCTTCTAGTTTATTATGGATTCTATAAATGTGGGAGAAGGAGACAGTTGTGAAAATATCCCTCAAAGCCTTCATTTTGTTAGTACAATCGATTAGGTTGGACAACTTAAGGACATACCTATTGTTTTCCCACTCTACAACAAATTTGGAATCCCTGTAAATGTGCAACACCTATTTGTTTTGTGAGCCAACCATATGAGAGCCCACAAAGGCAGTAATTTAGCCTGCATATTCGAGCATGCTCCACAACCCATTTAGAGTATAAATTAGTGATTTTTGGAGATTTTGATTACCATGAAACAACCACCCTTGTTTGAGCAATATGAATCATCAAATAATTCCATAATAGCTTATGTGGGAAACTAAGGTTCCCTACCAATCATATCATTTCTTCACAAGTTGTGTTCTATGAAATTCTTTATAATGTTTCAAACTTTTAAGAGAGGTAACCAAAACAATTTCCTCTGTACCTTCAAAAATATTCAAGTTCCTAGTTCTCCAAATGCCCCAACATACAAAAGAGGGAATCTCTCTATGGTGAGGGAAATTAATGACCCAATCTTGCAAAGATTCTTGAAAAGAATTTTGTGCCCACTTGTGGGAGAA
Organism: Pseudotsuga menziesii; assembly: GCA_001517045.1. Taxonomy (NCBI): domain Eukaryota; kingdom Viridiplantae; phylum Streptophyta; class Pinopsida; order Pinales; family Pinaceae; genus Pseudotsuga; species Pseudotsuga menziesii. The sequence goes on along the minus strand of LPNX010626015.1, from coordinate 424,783 downwards.
TTGTAGTAGAGAGGAGGAATCATCCCAAACAACTATAGCAAAGGGACAATTAACAAAACTATGGACACCATATTCAAAGTTTACCATACACAGAGAACATATATTGGGCCCCATATAACCTTTGGCAATCAAATTCCATACATATATAAACAACTATTATACTCATATAGGAAAATAATGATGTCTCAAACCACGACACATCCATAAGCTTCTCCCAATGGATGACATCAACTAAGGAGATAACTCAAGTGTTAGTTCCTTAAAAAAAGATAAGAGGGGCTAATAATGACACCTTAAACTGCCACATATGATATCTTCATGGGATATATGGCCTCCATATGAGCATATTAAAATCCAATTCATATGTTTTGAATACCAAGGATGGGTCGTAAGGTCCTGCACATGGTTGGGGAAGAACCTAATATGGGTCCTTAGGCCCTAAAGGTAAGTTTGAGGAATCAGGGGTTATGAATGAGACCTTAAAATGCTACACACACATATATGGGTAATTTTTATATTACAAGTGTGGATATATACAGTTTTTGCAAGTTTGGAGAACCAAACTTGTATCTCAGGATATAGAAATTGTCAAGGATGAAATTTGGGCCTTAGCTCCTAAGGGAAGGTTCTAGAGCTTGATGGCCATGATCAAGGCCTCAAACCACAATACTTATCCTCTAATAGGGATACATATCCTATATATGGGCATAGAATCTCCTTTAGGAGGTTTTAATCCCCATATATTGTTCTTGGATATAGATAATGTAAATGTAGGAAACCGAGGACATACTAGGACCTAATCATACACACCTAGGATAAAGGGCTTGGAAGGAAGTTGAAAACCACTGCATAGGACCCTTTTAGGGTATTTTTGGATTCCAAGTGTGTATATTAAATCCATTAGGAGGTTTGATATCCATGTATGTATCTTAAGGAAATATACATGTTTGGGGAAGGATCCAACGCCTTAGATTATAAAGAAAGCTTATAGGGATCAAGAGCCATTAATATTGCTTCAAATTTCCACACATGACCTTTCTAGGGGATCTAGATACTCTAAGTGGAAATAAGAGATACATTAAGGGGTTTTGAGAATTGAGTATGCCTCTTAGTGGAAATATGAGAGCCATTGTTTTTTTTTATAAATAAGTATTGTTCTCTCACCATATTGGAAATAGATAGGACAAAAAAATCAAAAGGATTGAAGGCATTGGATGACATATCCTTCCTCCACAAAAGAGCCTTGTGGGTGAAACATTATAGTTTTTAAGGAGGAAACATTAGCCTTTTCCCTTGAAGGAATCTATAATTGTTTGACAAACATTAATCATGTTTTTTACTATCACATAACATTGAGATACAGAATATTAGGATTTTTATTGGGAATATGGACACCATTATGAGGTTTTTGAAAACCAAGTATGGGCCACAAGTCCTTGGACATGGTTAGAGAATAAGAATCAGGACTTAGGACTTATATATGTATTTAATGGCTCTAGATCCATGAAAGGGGCATCTAATAACAACATTGAACCTCTAGATAAGAAGGGATATGGGTGCCATTGGGAGTATTTGAGCACTATCTATGGGTTTAGGGAATTAGACATGGTTGATAGAGGAAACCAGAAGACTCATGCTCTAAAGTAATAATTTAGGGTCTAAGAGAAAGAACAAGGCACCAATCAATCACATAACATCAGTCTAGGACATCTTACATATTCCATTTGAAATATGGACACCATTAGTAGGTTTTGATATTAAGGAACGAGACTCAAAGACATAGACATGGTTTGATGAAGAAGGCCAACATCTCATGCCTGAAATATATTTATGTCACATAGACCATGTATAAGGTCCAATACCACCACATAATCATTGTAAAGTGATCCTTTGGCTTAAATTTTTCATATATGGGGCATTACTATGATTTTTTTGATGTGTATTGTTCTCAAGTTATTTAATATCTTGTTTTGGGAACATAAAGTAAGGTTGTGGGCCCTAAATTATGCCTCTCCATGGCCAATGAGTCATGTAGAATGCCCTAGATTACCTCATATGTTAGTGTCATTCCTTCTTGGTCACGAGCACTAGTTTTTGGTAATATACCAGTGCTAATATGCCCCAATCTTTATGCAAACTATATGTCCATATATGCAATGGCCCACCAACTAACATAATAGTTGATTCGCTTCAAGGTGATTATGTTTACTTTTTTGGTTTTATCCTCTCTCTTTTATGTAACATGTGCGCGTGAGTGTGTTAAAACACCTACCATTTTATGGAATCTTATAATAATTGTTGGTACAACTATAAAATATCCTTCCTTTCATGTGTAAAACATTTATATACAAATTAAATCCATAATACCTAATAATTAGCCAATCACTTTTTATAAGCCTCAACAAGATGTCATTGTTTGAAATGCCATGATAGATGCTTATGCTAGGTAAGGGCTATCTCATGATACCTTGTGGTTATTTTTCTAAATGATAGTAATAGGTTGAGGCTTCCTCCCTTCATCATGGTCAAGGTTGTCAAGCCCTATGCTAAAAATCTCTTAATGGTGTAATTTGTTTCCCACTTTGACACCAAAGATCCATAAGGGACATTTAATGTGGTGGTTTAAGGTGTCATTCATTATCCTCAATCCCTCAAAGATTCCTTTAGGGTCTAAACATGGGTTTCCTCCCTAACGATGGTTAAGTCCATGAAACCCATCAATGCATCTTTACGCGTGTCGATTAGGTGGATCATTTATGTGTATGGGTTAGGTGTGTCATTAATGTATGGGGGTTAGGTGTGTTGCATGGGTTCAACAATTCATCTCATCAAAAGATTAGAGTTAAGTGGCATGAGCTATTATGGCATTATGAAGGGTTCACATCATCATTGAACACCATGTCCCATTAGATATCTACAGTTAAGTCACTTGGGACAGGGAAACAGTTACCTTTAGATCGAGCCCATAGGTGGCAAGGATAAACTTTTCTTGGAAATCCAACAGGAGACAAGGGTCCATTACCTTGTAGCCTATGGTAGGTTCCTATGAATCCGTCTAAGAATAGAACTTCACAATTATTTATCCTCAAGTTGAAGCTTCTAGCTAGATCTACGCTTTGGGTGGGAGCTCATGAGCCGGTCGAGAAGGGGATTATACCTCTTTAATTAATCGTGATCACCAATTCAATCTATCACTTATTTATCCATGACAGCAACATTATATACTTGAATTCCCCTAGCTTTAATATCCCTAACCATCAGATTCATTGCTTTGATTGTTGTGACTCTAGGTACATGAAATTTTGTCTCAAATTATAACTTTGTTTTTGGTGATATTCAGGCATATTTCCAAAAAATGTGTTTCACCATAGCTTGTTGATAACTTCTTAAGAGTGTATTGTTTAGTACAATAGGGAAATGGTGCTTAAGATCAAGAGAAAACACATTGAAGAAGAAGTACACAGAGTCTAGTTCGCTTTAGCTATAAAATCTTGAACATATGTATGTGAATACATGAGTGAACAAGAATGAATGATACAAAGGAATATCTCCTCCCTTTATCTATATGAAATGTGTGGGAGGCTAAAATAATAAGACCTAGCACACTACAAAAAAACAAAGAAACTCTCTATAGTGTAGGAGTTTGACATAATTGTTTGGGATGAACAATACAAGCAAATTTAAGTGGATTATTAGTTTTTTCTTTCTCATATTTTATAAAGAACAAATTTCAAAACATATATAGGTTTCCATTATATAGTATGAGAATAATTTTTTTTATAATTATTAATTCTAAATTTTGTTGAAACAACATATATGGTTTTTATTATGTCTATTTCATGTATTTGTAGCACACCTAAAATTTTCGACAATTTGTTTAATCACGAGTCTATCTTATGATCTCTTAATTCAGTTCATTATTTTTCTCAACTTAATTAAGAAACCTCTTTATCTTTGAAACCCTTAATATAGCTATTTATATGTTAATGCTCCATCTACATTCTTAATCTTTCTCCCACCTTATCATTTGCTTAAAATAGTAAAAAAAATCTATGTGCTTTGGTAACTAGTAACCTAAAAGATCTCCATGTGAATCCTTATCATTACTCCATAAAGATTCAACACATAAACTATATGCTAAGATTCACAATACTAAATTGTATTAACATTAAAACTATAAGTTATGATTCACATATTTAAATTTTATATCATATACTTTAAGCTAAATTCATATAATTTCACATGAATTATGTACATAAGTTAATCCTAAGATTCACAATACTAAATTGTAATAACATTGACATTGAGCCTATAAGTTATGATTTACATATTTAAATTGTATTAACTTTAAAATTATAGGTTATGATTCACATATTTAAATTTTATATCATATATACTTTGAGCTAAACTCATATAATTTCACATCAATTATGTACATAAGTTAATCCTAGGATTCACAATACTAAATTGTAATAACAAGTTAATCCTAGGATTCACAATACTAAATTGTAATAACATTGACATTGAGACTAGAGGTTATGATTCACATATTTAAATATTATTATTATGTACTTTAAGCTAAACTCATATGATTTCACCTATTTCACAACAATAATATGTACATAAGTTAAGCCTTAAGTTAAGCTTTATGGATTGTCGTGTAAAAAAGGTTAACCCTTATGTAATGATCGATATTCTTCCTTCCATCACTCTTAACTCTTTTTTTTAGACCATGGGAACAACAACCTCCCAAGGTATATCCAGCAGCCCGCAAGCCAGATATACCATTAACTTGTGACTTAGCAGGGGCCGAGACGTCCCGAAACCTCTATCCCAGGGGTCGCCTACCCTTCGAGCCTTGTCACAACGGGCCAAATGAACAACCCTACCCCCCACCGGTTTTGAACCTCTGACCTTCAAGGAGATAACACATGTTCTTAACCATTAGGCCCACTCACGATGTCCAACCATCACTCTTAACTCTTACGAGGACCAACTATTTGAGCGGGAGGACTATAAAATTATAATTTTTATTTAATATACTTTGCAAATAGTGGTTGGTGGTGAGTTCCAACCCTTCCATAGATCCTTCCACTTGGCGATCGATCTCACTCTTTAATCACGTGAACACTGGAGGTACATTAATATTGGGTTTTTTCAAGGTAATGTGGGTCTCAAAACCTGTCCAAAATCTCTGTAGCATTAAGAAATATCTCTTTGGCTTTCCTCAGCGGACTTTACATGAAGTAGCAGGTGGGTTCAAGAGGAGCTGGATTCTTCATACTCTGGTTTTCCTCGAGGGGATATGGTGGTTTTCCTCGAGGGGATATGGTGAGACAAAACTATTTTCAGTAGGAGTAGTCTAACGGGTCGACGATTTCGCCCGGCATTAGACTACTCCGTCTACCCACTCCGTTAACTATCCCGTTCTCCGGAGTCCGGCAAATCCATCCAGCGAAGGGTCCCACATGAATCTTTTTTTAAAAGCTATCGATCTATTCCTGCAAAATCAAGTTCTATTTTCTACATTCTTCAATTATTTCAACTATGTCGAAACCTTAATGGAAACGAAAGAAGCCGGTGTGGATTGCAGTATGGAGCTCTCATTAGGTTTGAGTATTGGTACTGGCCGAACAAACACCAGAGACAAAGATCGCGAGTACGCTTCTGTGAATGGGCATCCTGTGCAGTTAGATATGTTTCCATTAGCCCCATTTCTTCCGCCAGGGGAGAAAACCTTACGCCGGATCAGTATATTTCTGCCCTCTTTTAACTTTAACTCTTAATTAGACTAATCGTTCATCTTCATAGCACAGATTCACTTTTATAATTGACATGTTAGGTAGGTTTTTTTTTTCGGTTATTTCGAATAATGATGTGATCGTGATCATCTTTTACAGATAAACGGGGAAGTGCTACTGTTATTATCGATATTATTATTGACATGGCCATCTGCTGAAAGTACACTCATTCTTCCCTCAATGGAATGCAGTGGAGGAGAAAGGAGATCACAACCGCCAATTATGGTATCCGTTGCCATGTGCTCTGCCATTTTCTTGTTTGGAATTAACATCTTCGTCATCATCAATGAGGTCGGCGTCTGTGACAAAACTCTTCCACAACCAATGATTTTTCCACACTCTGTCCATCATTTCTTCGATCGGCACATTCTTCGTCTCCTGAAGGAGAAACAGCACAAATACGGACATAATTACCACCAAGCTAGCAAAGAAGAAAAAGATTCGGTATTTGAAATGGCAAAGCATTGACAGAAATGCCTGTGCAACACCAAAAGTGAAGAGGAGATTGATGCACACGGTCACGCTCTGTCCAACAGATCTTGTTTCCAGGGGAAAGGTTTCGCTGGGAATCAGCCATCCTAGAGGTCCCCACGACCATGCAAAGGCTGACACCAAAATACACACCATCAACACGATTACGATAGCTATAGGGTGAGAAAGCTGCTGGCCATCCTTCAACCCCGTAGCCAAAAGGAATCCAATAACTACCTGCAATTTCACACAATATTCATGATTCCGACATTGAAATGAACAACTCACTAGGATAAACGGAGCAGTTAAATGGAAATGAGAGAAGAAGTTCAAAAATTGGGCTACCTGTGCAATGGACATCTGTACTCCTGCTTCGAGAAGAAGCACTCTTCGACCAAGTTTATCAACCGAGTAGATGGGGATAATAGTAGATATGACATTGATTGCACCAGTAATAGCCGCAGAGTAGAGTGAAGCATCGCTCTTGAATCCTAATGTTTGGAACAGCACGGGAGCATAAAACATAATGGCATTGATACCAGTCAACTGCTGGAAGATCTGCAGACAAATTGTTATGATAAGCTGAGGTCTATTTCTGCGCTTCATATGGTTTCGAAATGGATGCTTAACTTGGGCAGCTATTCGACTAGCCTGAACTAATTCATTGAACTCTGCATCCACGTTATTGGTTCCCCTATTTTTTCTCAATACTTGCTTTCCATCTTCCAGGTGTCCTCTTTCAATCAGACTGTTGGGTGTCTCTACCAAAAATATAAACCCCAGAGTTAGCAGAATTGCAGGGGCCCCTGCCAAGCCCAACGAAAGCCTTCATCCCCATGGCTTGCTTGATCTTAGCTGTAAAATAGTTCACTATATTTGCGAACAGAATGCCTATTGTAATGTTCAGCTGGAAGAGAATGTTTAGAGCCCCTCGAATTCTAGCCGGTGCTATTTCTGACAGGAAAAGAGAAACCGCCTGCAGTTACAGAAAATCAAAGGCATGTTCATTACATCAGTATTCCAATAAGATTGATAGAGAAAAACAATGCTAAGTCCAAGATTTCTCTGAAATGAAGGCATACAGAGCATAAGGCAGCTAAAGAGATTTACAGGACAATTAGAAGCAATCATGTACAGACGATAAGTTTTAAAGCAAACGAGTTTGTTTATGAGTTTTTAAAGAAGCTTTAAGAATTCCATTATAAGCAAAGTTTGTCGTATCCAAGGCGTGTCAGAAATTTACAGAGCTATATTCAAACAAATCCAGTAAATGCAAGAATATCACGATCAAGAGAAGTTAACTATTAAAAGCGATTTTTGCCTGGAGGGAATGAGCAGAGGCGATTTATCTCTAAACTAATTGAATCCCTGATTTAAGTCAAAGATTCTGCCTACTGACGAATATGAATAGTCTCTATACAGACCTGATTAGTGAATCCT
>LPNX010626015.1:230834-416790 GCA_001517045.1 Pseudotsuga menziesii | reverse complement strand
GTTGTGATCTCCTTTCTCCTCCACTGCATTCCATTGAGGGAAGAATGAGTGTACTTTCAGCAGATGGCCATGTCAATAATAATATCGATAATAACAGTAGCACTTCCCCTGTAAAAGATGATCATGATCACATCATTATTCGAAATAACCAAAAAAAAAAACCTGCCTCACATGTCAATTATAAAAGTGAATCCGTGCAATGAAGATGAACGATTAGTCTAATTAAAGAGTACATGTCAATCATAAAAGTGAATCCGTGCAATGAAGATGAACGATTTGTCTAATTAAAGAGTTAAAGAGGGTAGAAATATACTGATCCGGCGTAAGGTTTTCTCCCCTGGCGGAAGAAATGGGGCTAATGGAAACATATCTAACCGCACAGGAGGCCCATTCACATTTATCTGAGAAGCGTACTAGCGATCTTTGTCTCTGGTGTTTGTCCGGCCAGTACCAATACTCAAACCTAATGAGAGCTCCATACTGCAATCCATACCCCCTCTTTCGTTTCCGTTCGACAGAGTTGAAATGATTGAAGAATGTAGAAAATAGAACTTGATTTTCTTGATTTTGCAGGAATAGATCGATAGCTTTTAGAAAAAGATTCATGTGGGACCCTTGGCTGGATGGATTTGCCGAACTCCGGAGAACCAAATAGTTAACGGAGTGGGTAGACGAAATAGTCTAACACCGGTGAAATCATCGACCCGTTAGACTACTCCTTTTCAGTAGGTTTATTTTATTTATTACTCTTGAATCCGTATTCACTTGCAGAGGTTTCGAGTAAAGGCATTTCCTACAACATGGTTCTATCTCCATTTCTGGAATCGTGAGCCTCTCCATGCAATTTCTTGGTATCATATTACCTGTGTTATTTTCTTTCAGTTTCTCTATTTCTTCTCACAGCCCATGGGTTCTATAACTAAGAGAGTCTTTTCGTTCTTTGCCTGGGTACTTGGAGAACTTGGTGGACATGGACAACACGAAATGGAGCTTTCCCTTTCAGGTATGAAGTTACACCCCTAGGCTCAAATTGGGTTTTCTTCCTTGGAGGTTTTTAGTAAGGTAAAAAAATAAAATGAGATCCCTAAAATCTAACGCCCAAACTTAGCTGCACTAGCGAGGCTATTATTCATATAGATTCTAGGATAGAATATCACTGGTAAAATATCTTTGCTAGAGGGTTTAATTCTTCTTTGTTTTGTATGAAAACAAATCTGGAAGAAGCCCTCAAGACTCTTGTTGAGTAGAATTGATTTGATTAGGATTTTGGCTAACAGTTACATCAATTATAGCACCCAGAAAGTTCAATACTGGTGATGGAATGTATAGTTGGCTCTGGAAAACTTTCCGGCACTCTGGTGGATCAACAAGGGTAACTTGAACTGGCGAATATGTTGGCTTTGTTGGGTGAACCTACTGCTTTTCGATTTACCTCAGAAAAGTAAACAAGTCGTCCCCCTTCAGAACATAAGTTTTTTCTTTTGGGTGGTATTGTTCCATTTTAAAACTATCAAACAGAGTCTAAGGCATGTGCTTAGATGACAAATGTTCTTGCGATTCACTCAACACCAGTTTAGATTAAACCTCATCTAGTGAACAACGATTTGGAGGCAAAATAAGTTTCATAGAATCATTCAATAGAGATAGCGAGCATTGCTAAAGTGCAGATGGGTTATTCTTCAATTATATAAAACAATTTAGAACAGGGATGGATGCTACAGTATCTGGTCATTCAAAAACTGAACGACTGATGTCCTACTCGAAGAAGAGTAGAAGAATTTCTCTCGAAAGATAGAGGTAGACTTTTGCATTATCTCATAAATAAAATATTTCAACCATCCTTATCAGCAACAATGATGAATAAATTGTATGTGTCTTAAACCAGCGTATTCTTGTATTAAAGATAAAAATGCCCTTTCGATCAATAATGGCCAAGTATTGGTCACATGTATGCATTTGTATTGGTACCACCATCAACTGATACACAAGTCTTGTGCCAATTCACAGAAACCTTGGTAAAATATAAAAAAATATATGGAGTATGGGATGAATTGCAACGAAGAAATGAAAGATGTTGTAATATGTAAAGTATTCAAACATGAGGGCATAGATAAAATACAATAAAACAATATGTGGGATTATATGCTTCAAGTTTTTGTGAATGAAAAAATTAAACACAATATATGTAAAGAGACATAAACTGGACTTGAGCCGAAGAGCTACATAAATTTTCTTTCTTGGCATGTACACAGAGTGGCTTCTATTTTTAGCTCCACCAGGATTCTCTTACATAGAGGATATTCATGAAAGTAAAAAACAGTAAAGTTGTTCATTTCTTTCGACATCTAAAATATGCATTCATTCAAATGAAATGAGAAGAAGACTGCATCATAATGCAAAATATGTATCTATCCCAAGAAAGAAGTTTATGAAACATAGAATGTGACAACGATAATCTTAAGAACATTATTGATTATTTTTATTAATCCATGAATCCAGCAGGCTAGATGAATCCATGCTTCCTAAAGCTACTAAGAGGGAATCTGTTGTTCAGGAAAATGCACCCTTGCAACCTAGGGTCTCTGGGGTTACCAACTTACTAAAACACTTGCAGAAAAACATCTTATCTAGAAAATGAAATAGGAATAGGAAGAAGGCTTGACTTACCTGGTTTATGACGGTTGATCCAAGCTTGGTCTTCTCCTCTTTCAATCTCCTTCAAAGCTTCCAAGGCTCTCCCAATTCACCTGTGAAAGACAAATTCTTCAACCAATATCTCATATATATATATCAATGGTTAGTGAAATGCATATTCATAATAACACAATTGAAATCATTCATAATCCATTATACATGAGAAAGCAACAATACAAATATTGGAAGAAGGACTTTCTTTATTCATAAACAGGGAATGGTAATATTATAACCCAGCTTCTAAGACGAGGACTCCTCTGCAAACTGAGGACATTGAGTTCTGCTGCTCCAAGAGGTCTTAGGCATACCACCAGCATAACTTTGTTCAATCAAGAATGATTGATTAGCCCCATCCCATGCCCTCTATTTATATATGGGGAAATAGATAGGTTTCAAAGGTTATGATGGTTGAGACAGTCGAGATAGTTATGGATTAACACCCAACTAATCTCATATAATCATGATTGATATTTTTTAATGTCGAATTAAGGTACACATGAGTATTTATATAAGCAAGGAGCGTGTGACAAGCTTGTTGCTTAAAGGAAACTTGCGTGTTCAATGTACATGCGGGTTGCAATACAAATACTCGCGTGTGACACGTGAGTTGAAATGCAAAAAAAGAGCGTGTGCAACCCTAAACTCAAAATAAAAATATATCAGGCTGATCTAGAAATCATGCATCAATGGCCATGCACATCTATAATGTTTTGGCCACTTCAATCATATTTGTCCTTTTGTGTACCGACATAATGAATGTCAACACTCGGACGGAGAAGCACCATTTTGGTTGATAGCAGATTCCTCCTAATGTATTAGGTCAGAGGGAAGCAATGGCCGAAATACATTACAATGTTTTAATCTTGGGGAACTCAAGTGTCCAAAGCAGCAGAGAAAGTACCTGAAACAAATACATATCAATGTCATATACAAAATCATGTCCAAGGATGCCATGTTCAATATAATGGAACACTATCTCCTTTACAATATTTGATTTCATCATATGATATGGGTACAATACCACGTATATTACAAAAGTGGGTCGAAGCCACAATATACAATGATGAGTCTTCAAAATCTGGAAGTTGTGTAACTGATCATAACATAGTCTTACACAATTTAGGTTATAAATGTAAACCTAAGGTCTTCATCGAAATCCAAAGGAAATAGTACAATCCCTACCATGTGAATAAAAGTGTTGAATTCGAACATGGGAAGAACTCAACAAAATGTCAGATAATGAGTGAAACTGACAACTGAAGCAAAGGAATCCACCAATGATGATAGTGAATCCTAAGGTGCCATCGTCAAAGCTCTAGATCTTCATCTTTAGGGTGTAATAATGAAAAACCATACTTTGATGAGGAAGGCAATGGATCCTCCAACAGATCACAAGAGTGACTAGGAACTGGATATGGTAAGATAGACACAAGTAATACTCGGATAGGATAATGATGGAATCAGGCTAATAGTCAAATTAAAGGATAAATCCTTGAACAATGAGCACAACACAGAGATGACCCAAGGCAGCTTTTAACTTGCAGATAGAACAACTAGGCTTATCTTTCATGTAGGAGACATGATCAGATTCCCCAAGTATAAAGGACAAGTGGAGAAGTAAAGACTTGAAGTGATAGTTTAGCTGAAAGTGTAAACTGAAACATGAATATCGGAAAGTTCAGAAAGTGCTATGTTCAAGAATGATATGCAACCACTGCTTATAAACCAAAAAGAGTACTTCTTTCATATATTTCCTGTTAAATTTTAACAAGTCCAAGAAATTCAACTCGGGTCTCTCTTCATTTTTGACAAGCTTGAAGAAGGGAGATAGTAATGCTTGATAAAGTCACTGATTTGTGGATTTTACGAGCCTGAACTAAGACATGCTTGTTGGTGTTTTCATATTTAGAGAGTCTGAAAACTCGAAAGAAGACTCTAGGGGGTTGCTTTTTCATCCAATTTAGTCTCATAAAGCCGGAAAAGTATAAAACATACCACAGAAGAACTCTCTTAGCTTCCAAAGAAGTAAGGCGCACATTTTTTCGTACTTAGTCAGGAAGGTCCGAAAAAAGGTTAAATTACCACCTACCCAACACCCCTTCAAAAGTAGCATAGAGCCTGATTTTTACGAGTGTGAAGGAAAACAAGATCACTCAGAAAGATCCATTTGATTACGAGAAACGGGGCTTACAACAGTAAACTCAATGCTTTGTTCTTTAGAGTTTAACAAGAATGACAAAGACATAAAGTACACTCGGAATATTTTTCATGTTTAGGTCCAGAGCACGAAAAAGAGAAAACTAACCTCATACCAGGCGCTCCTTTTCCATAAATTTAGGTCCTCAGGTCCGTAAAAGTGATAAACCTATACCTGAGAATATTCTTCTCAATTCCTAAGAAAAGGGAGTGTTCATTTTTCGTATTATTCCACATTGTCCAAAAAGTGATAAACTACCACTAATGTGGATTCCCATTCACATATTCTTAATGAGCCTGAATAGACAAGTTTACTCGGTAGTCAAGTCTATTTTGAGGAGTTAGACCTGGGCCTAAAGAAACTCCATAAGGGCAGGGAATCTTATAAAAAATGATATCTTGTAAAAAGAGACCAAAATTAGGTTCAATTTGGCGTGAAAAATAGATAAAAAGGCTCCCCTAAACCTATGACAAATGCGGCATGAGTACCAAAATACGACAAAGTGTTCTAAACTAGGGTACTTGTGGAGGGAAGGTCATATCCACAGAAGAACAATGATGTGGATGAGGTAATAATGGTTAAACACCATAGTCTGTGGTCAAAGAGGTCATCCTACGGTTAAAAGTGGATAAGGTATAAATGCATAATGAAATATGAAAGACTCAAATCTTACCCTATATGAGTGGATAACGAATTTTAAAAGACTTCAAACTTGTTGCAATAGGGAAAAAGAACATGGTATTAATTCAATTATATAAATAATTTTTAAATCATAGGTTAAAAACCCACAAATTGAAATTTTTCCTATATATAGTTCAAAAATAGAATTAAAACATACCATTTCATGTTTTGTACCCAATTTAGCAAAATTTTACCTCTGACTTATATTGCTTAACACAAACAAACCGGTGGATGATTTTGAATTATGCAAGTGTTAGGTTAGCTAGATTTCTCCTCTCGTGCATTCTAACCATTTTAAATTTCAATTCCATGCTAGTTTTTATGTTTTGGTCTTGCCCTAGGCATGTTGCGTGGTACACGCGGGTACCCAACTTATACAGTCGCGTACACGCGACTTTCCCGAAGGCAACCTTCGTGTCAAACGCGACCTGTCCAAAGGACAGTCGTGTGTACTGCACAACATATGGATTTTTAAAATATGGCCAAAAATTTTAAAAAAATGATATTTTCTAATGATTAATAATGATCATATGGGTAGGTTCAACCATGGTTTTTGGAATGGAGGGAGCAAGAACATGAGGATATGGATCGCGAGGCCCTCGATGATGCCCCCAGTGTGCATGCATTACGACAATGCGGGTTACTAAAGTTCTTCTGCACATATCCAATGCGGGCCATGTCCACTTGCTTGAACATTTGATTAGCTATTGGGACCATGACCTAGGTGCTTTCGATCTTCAAGGTGAAATCTTGGAGATATCCTTGCAAGACATATACTTCATTACGGGGTTGTCTTGACAGGGAATTCCTGTCAACCTCGAAGGTCCTGGCAAGGGCGTAGACCCCATGAGTGTCCAAGATTATGTGGACACTTACTGCACCCCTGGGAGTCTGAAAAAGGGATCATGCGTCCCAATAGTTCATATTGCTAACTTCCCACTTCAGGTAGTGGTAAGTACCATAGTACGGGTTGCAGGATCCTCGTCATTACATCTTGCCACTCAAACACAAATGAGGTTGGTCGTGGAGTGTTTACAGGGGACTGTGTTTGACTAGTGCTTGGGGATGATCCCTATCATGAAGAAACAACTCTCTGACTGTAAGAGAGGCCGCCGCAAAAACTTTGGGTATTCGAGTGTATTAGTGACCTTATTTTTTGAGAGAGTGCTTGCAATCAGCGCTGCAGTACCACTTCTGGCTTTCTCTCCTCGCCAACCTTGGTTGACCATGTGGGTAGAAGTCTTCATTCGCCAAGGAGGTGGAGGATCAGTCCAAGGTGTGTACAATGATGACTTCTATGTGTGGTGGGGAAGGCAGTTATAATCACTTGAGCAGTTTCCTTATATAGGTTTAGACTTTTGAGTAGACAATGATCTCATCCTCCCACCAGGAGGAATGTGGGGAGAGCTAAGTATTTTGCTTTTTATTTTTTTAATTTTTATGATTTTTTTCAAAAAATTATATACATATGTATAAGAGTTTTTAACCCATTTTAATGTTTAAAAATGCAGATGTTCGACCTATCTGCCCTGATGGGAATGCCAGGATGTATGTACGACTTGTACCAGGTGGGGATCAGGGTTTGAATGAGGGTGCTCGAGGGGAAGCTGGCCAGGTTGACCGAAAGAGTTCCCTCTATACAGATTGAGCAGATTCCTATTGTTATGCATGAATTTGTTGTAGGGATCCCACCTATATGGATACGCCTCATGAGGAGGGTAGCCAGGGCTGTCCTAGTTTATATAGAAGTTGAAGAGGTTGTTGCAGTTGAAGAAGCTGATGATCAAGATGATGCTGGTGATGCAAGAGATTAGGCCTAGATCTATAGGAACTTTATGGATTGCAATCCAAATTTTTGTATATTTTGTATATTTACACAGTTATGACTGGATATTAGGATCAAAACTCGACCTATCTATGGACATATATTTACATATATATATATATATATTGTCTGGTTATTTACATTTGTTCCAAATGTATCTGTTGTGTATATTTTACAAAATGTGTTTTAAGTGCCAATTGAGAATATAGTTCGCATATGCATCAGTTAATGTATTTTCATTGCGTGAAATATGATTAAATGAAATATAATCGAAATTTCTTTCAAGTAATCTCACTTGCAAAAACTAACGTAACAAGGTAGGGTTTCTCACCTGATAAGCTCCATTGAGCTGGAAAACTACCAGTTGAGAGTCAAGTCTGACTTCCAACTGGGTGATACCACGTGATAAGGCATCCCATAGTAACTCAATCACAACCCTGTATTCTGCCACATTATTGGTAACAGGACCTAGACAAATGCCTCTAGAGCCAACTAGTTGTCCTAAGTGTAAATAAATGACCATGCGGTTGAAGCCAGGTTACAAGTATGACGACAAGTGCCATCCGCAAAACCTATGAACCACTCAGCTAACATTTGTAACAATCACCAGATGATATAAGAACACTAACTAGCTAACTATCGTACATAAAATTACATACAAGAAAAAACACTAAGCCTAGGCATAATACTTCTTCAGGTAGAGCCCATTTCTAGGCTCGGGCAGCTTGTTTCCATCAAAGTCAGTTAACTCATATGCCCCATTTTTCAAGAGCTTCAACACAATGTAGGGTCCTAACCACATGGACTTGAACTTTCCTGCCTCTAAGGGTTCTTTGTCTTGATCCTAGAGCAAGACAAGATCCCCTTCAGACAAAATTCATGGTTTTACCGATTTATCATATAGGTTTTTAACCCTATTTTTATGAGCCTTGTTTATCGTTAATGCATATCTGCGTTGTTCATCTCTATGTTCCAAATGTAGCAAGCTTTCTTCTAATTTAGTCATGTCTAGTAACACATAAATAGCAATTTTAAGTGACGGAATTTCACATTCAACCAGAGTTACTGCTTCCACTCCATGAACGATTTGGGAATGTGAAAACCCTGTGGTAGTTTTAACATTGGTCCGGTATGCCCAAAGTGAAGGATATAGCATAATGTGCCAATTTGATCGGGTTGCATTCATAGTACGCTTCAGAATGGTATTCAAAGTCTTATTGACTACCTCGACTTGACCATTCGCTTGTGGACAGATGGAAGACGAGTGATCTTGCTTAAACCCTAGGATAGTAGCCAATTCGGTCATCATGCTATTCTAAAAATGACTGCCATGGTCAGTGAAAAGCTCCTTTGGAATTCCGAAACGAGTGATAATCTGGTTAAATACAAAAAAAATTGTAGTTTCGCCATTAGCCTTGAAGGTATGAATTGCCTCTGCCCACTTGGTGAAGTAATCAACTGCAACAATGATATATTTGTGCCCCCAAGCTGAAACTAGGTTGCATGTCACGTAATACACCCCCCATTTAATGAAGGGGCCCACCGTGATGACGAGAAACAAATGAGCAAGATGCGACCGCATTTTCCTGGTGTGGAGCTGACATGGATGACAGTGCTTCATAGCCTCCACACAATCTTTAAATATCATGGGCCAGAAATAACCGGCACTTAAAATCTTCCAGGTCGTTGCTAACCCAAATAAATGACCCCCGCATGCTTCACTATGGGAATCATTTAGGACACGCTCGGCCTCCTTGTGGGTGAGGCATCGACGCAAAACAGAATCTACCCCTCTATGGTACAAAGTATCCCCGACGATAAGGTAGTTTTTCGCATGTACGCGCAGTTTGCGCCGCTCTTCCCTCGAGAAGGCTACAGGACACTTCAAAGTATAGAGATATATAAGTATATCTTATTAGCAAGGATCAAAGGTTGAAATCAAAAAAATGTACTCATCTGGAAATGAGTCTTCCTCAACTACTACATTCTCTTCCATTGGAAATTCTACAATAAGTTCTGCAAAAACTAAGGACATTTTAGATTTGGCATATTGAAAATCCAATCCAAACTCCTGGAGAATGACTATCCATTTATTGAATTTTCCCTCGATTATTCATCGGGACAAAACATACTAAAAGGGATTAACATCTGCCACTACTGTAGTGGTCCTCAGTAGAATGCAGTAACGTAACCTTTGTACATCATAAATAGCTGCTAAAACCAACTTCTTAACGTGGGAGTATAGAAGTTCAGGACCAGCCAACGCATGACTAAGGTAATAAACAGCATGCTCTTGGATCTTGTCATCTTTTTGGACCAATACTACCCCAATGGTCGATTCTGTAGTAGCCGGATACAATAAAAAATCCCTAGAGTAATCTGGCGGACATAATAAAGGAGCCGACAACAAAGATTTCTTTAATGCCTCGAAAGCAAGTTGTGCGGTTTCATCCCATACAAATGGAGTGTCCTAATTTAACAGGCGCATGAAAACTTTAGTGATCTTGGCATAATTCATGATAAAACATCGAAGGAAGTTAGACTTTCCTTGCAAGCTTTGAAGTTTCCTGATAGAACGAGGAGGCAGATTTACAATGGCCTCTACTTTCAAAGGATCCACCTGAATACCTTTGTTTGAAACTATGAACTCGAGAAGCCATCCTGACTCGATGCAGAAAACACACTTGTGGGGATTTAAGTGTATTTTATAATGTCTACATCGTTCGAAAATCAAGCGGAGATGATCTGGATGATCAATCCTCTTATGAAAATGAGCAGGAAAATCATCAAGGTACGACTCAACAATGTTCTTAATATCATGGAAGGCAAAATGCATTTCCTGTTGAAAGGTAGCCCCTGCATTTTTCAATCTATAAGGAGTTTTTCTGTACGCGAAGGTACCCCAAGGACAAATAAAAGTTGTTTTATGCTGGTCTTCCGGCTTAATTTAGATTTGATTGTACCCGGAAAAACCATCCATAAATGAAAAAACTTCACTCCCCACACAAGCATCAATGATTTGATCTATGAAAGGTGTAGGGTAATTATCCTTGGGACACGCCTTGTTCAAGTCACGAAAATCTGTACATACACGTATTGTCCCTTGCTTCTTATCAACGAGAACATGATTGGACACCCATTCCGTCAAAGCAATCGGGTAAATGAAACCAGCTTTCAGTCGTTTTTCCACTTCATCCTTAACGGCGGCCACCTTACACGGGTTTTCTGGGTATATGTTATATTCTTTGCATGTGCGTATGGAGGGGAGGTGCACATGTCAGCATTGCAGCTCGACGATCCCAAAATCACCTTTAAAGGAAATAGGTCGTAGGTCCTGTTTCCGATGCGAGTGCAACGAGCAAAATTTTATGGCTGTTTATAGTTGTTTGTGGCTATTTTTAGAATTTGTCTAAAAATATGTAAATTAATCCCGATTAAGGGATTGGAGTCTTTTTCTAATCCGGGTTAACGGATTAGGGTATTTGGATGTTGTGGAATACCTATATTTTGTATTGTGAGGATTCATAATGTAATGAAGAGAATATAGGAGGTGTGGCTCCAACGTTTTCTGGTTTTTCTTGGTTAAGGGTTTCCAAGGTAAATCTCTGTGTTTATATGTGAATGATGTGTTGTGATCTCTATTTTGCTTAAAAGAATATGTATGCTTTGCTTCTCTGCACCGGTTTAAAGGCTTACAGGGTTAACAGGTCTAAGATTTTGTCGAACCGGTTTGGCATCAGGATAGGTTCAGATTTCATGTTCAACAATCGATGTATCTATGCCAGGCATCTCCTCATATGACCAGGAAAAAACGTCATGAAACTCCTTAAATAAGGAAGTATAGATAGCAGTTTTCCCCAATATGTACATTTTCAACCACGTCTCGGTTTGCAAAGTTGTTAATAGGAATGGTTGTAGAAATGTTTTCCATATTCCCCTTGGTAAAAATTCTCTCCATTGGCAAGGGATTGATTGGTAAATCAACATGATCTTTCAGTCTCACATGGAAATCTTGATTTTTTATTCTACTCAGATCTGGAAGGAAGTAGGATCTATGGTGAAGATCTTCGCAGATCTTATCTTTCCCACTCATGGCTTCCAAAATGACTTCATCCGAAGGCAAAACCATGTCTAAGCAGACAACTGAATATAACAAGTTATTTTCCCAAGCATGCAGATAAGCTTCCTCCGGCTCCTATGAGACTGTGGAAGGAGTCAAAATCGGATCAGCAGTGGTGTTAACGATAGCTTGGTAAGCCACTTCCACTGCAAATAAGGGCACCTGAGGTTCGTGACGGGTAGGAAGGACCCAAGGATCAATTCTATCGACAACCATCACGATAGACTTACCTACACTCCTGGAACCTAGATAATTTATCGGGGATGGGATATCAAAAGTGCCCATCAAATATGAATACATACCAACCCCCAATCTCTCTATAGCAGGCTTGACCTAATCAACCAATGGTACCGTGGACTCATTCATTTCCAAACAACCCCTTCGAGTAAAATTGAGTTGGTCAACAGTAACCAACTTTTCTTCATGTGGAAAAACCAATACTCGAAGAACAGTTGAAGCAATCACACACATAGCGTAAGCCCATCTTCTCCCTAGAAGCAAGTTATAATCCAATGGAGCATCAATCACCTCCACTTCAACATACATTGCTTCCCCTGCCAACTTTATCTCAAAATCTGGTAGGATACCATGCAAGAGGAAAGACCTCTCGTCGAAAGCAATAAGCAAGGTGTTTGACAGAACTAGCTCTGGGGAACCCAAAGCCTTTCAGTAAGAAAGAGACATGACACATGTGGAAGCACCCTCATCAACAACTGTGCGTCCAATGGTTTTTCCACCATGGATGACATCTACTGATAAGGCCACATGATACAGTAAGAGCATCTTAACATCTGATAGATTGAACTTTGCCATCGGACTCAAAGAATCCATGCTTCCTAAAGCTGCTAAAAGGGAATCCAGCTGAGCGGGACAACTCTGGAGCACTTCCGATGTGGACATCACACAAGGGGTTTGGGCCAAATATTCCACTACAGAGTAGTTAGAAGCAGCCCTAGAGTTCAGGTTGTGAAATGCCTTTTTAAATATACCTTTCGGTATTTTGGACATTGGATCAACAGGTTTCTCGATTGTGAGAGGGTTAGAGGTTTCACCAACACATTTTCCCTTCTCGTGAGCCTCTGTCTCATAATTTTTATTTCTTGTTTGGAGAAAGGTATTGGATCGTACAATGTAGATATAATTTTGGACAGGAGGGGCACTCGAAGTGCCCCTGACTACATTAGAAACAGAAGCTGAATTTTGTCCCTTGGGAAAAGGATCCTTCAGGACAGCCAGTTGTTGGGTCTTAAGCAGCTTCTGAGCTTGTTCCATGAGAGGGAATTGATGAGTCAAATGATCTCCCTAGCACAACTTACAAGGAAATTTCACTTTATTCTTATCTTTCTTTCCCCCATCAGCATTGTTTGTGGGTTTAGGCTTGTTTTGGTTTCCCTCACCTCTCTTCCCCTTCTTCTTCTTCCCATCGGGTTGTTGATTTCCCTTTTGAGAGAATTGAGAAAAAACATTTGCATTTTTGGGTGAGGGGGCAGCCTTAGTTGCCTCCACTGTAGACTGCTTAACGGACAACTCATGGGAGGATTCACTGAACTAACCACACCATCAGCATGGGGTCCAGGCTTGGGTTTCTCGACACTATGGGTAGACCGTGGTGCCTCAGGTATGATTTCATATAGTATCCCAAACCGATCATATATCAAGTCCAACTGCTGGGCCCTTAGGATGGCCTCTTCTTCAGTAGTCACCCCCGAAATGGATACATCCTTAGACATATAAGGCAACAAATACTTAAGGAACCACTCTAACAGAAACTCAGGGGGATTGGTGGCTTTTATACCCTCTTCTGTCTTCGCCACTCCTGGATATGATCTGAAATGTGAGTGGCTTTGTCTTGCCTAAAAATAGACAAGAGGTTTGTACTGGCATCATACCGGATAGGAAGCTGGAAGTGGTTCAAGAAAACCTCCGCTAAGTCCCAAAAACTATCAAACACAGTAGAAGAAAATTCAATATACCACTTTACCGCAACACTAGTTAGAGTTCTTTGGAACAACCTCAACTAAATGGTGTCATCGTTCAGTGATTTGGAAGAGAGCCATAAATGGAAAGTGGTGACATGGGCCCCCAGATGCTCCCTATTTTTTCCCTCAAACTTGGGAATGTCCGAAGATAACTTGGTTGGAACAGGTATCCATATAGCATTATGTTTCATTGGGTCATTCATCTGCTTGTTCAAATCTGGCAAGTTCAAAGTTGCCAGGAAAGAAAGTTTAGGCCTAACCAGAGCCTGGAAAGTATGAGTTTGGGAGGTAGAGGGACTTGCCCCCTAGTTCCCAAATGTAAAGGTGGGGTTACCCCCAGCTGTCGGTTGTGAAGTAGTTGGACTACTTTGAAAAGGATTCCACCCATAAGCCAGTGGATTATTTCTATGCGGTGTAGTATAAGTAGTTTGAGCCCCCCAGATGAAACTGGAGTCTAAAGGAATCGAGCAGGTATCCCTCCGCTAAAAAGAGAGAAAGGAGAGCTCATGAACAGCGCTGAAATCGGAGTTTGGAAACCTTTACCATAGGTGTTTGTATTTCCAAACTACATCCCCACGTATGCAGGTGTAGGGCCCACATAAGGAGTGGAGGGGGGAATGTACCCCCCATTCCATGGGAATCCGTAAACAAATGAAGAGGATCCAACAGCTACTCTGAGCAATTTGCATAAAAGAGGGTGAAGCAAAATGCACACCGGGAATCCCAGTGATAACCCCACCAGAAGGGTCTGCTACGTTCGATGAAGTTGTGGTTGAATCACCCGACTACTATGTGATAAAGGTGCAGCAAGTTCACTTGGTCTATGAGTACCTGCAGGGGGAGGTGGAACTCCTCCATCCAATACAGATGAGATGGTGGTAGATATACCCTCCGTAGAGCTTGCCATAATGCTGCTCACGGGAACACCAATCACAGGTGAAGTAAATGGAAGAACTTGGACGATCACAGGATCATTTAAATCAGTAAGAGGGGGGTTAAAGTTTCTTGCAAACTTGTCATCTTGCAAGTCCTCAATCTCTACTGCAGTTGTATCAACCTGGTTTGTCCTAAGTTTCGGTTCACCTGGAACTTCGCTTACTCCTACTAGTTCAAAAGAATCGTCTGTATCTAATCTTCGCCACTGAGGGGGCGGTGGAGGCTCCACTGTAGTAGCTGGAGGAAGGTTTTGCAACCTTATTGACCTTCTGAGAGGTTGGTCCTCCATGGTTAAAAAATTGACTCTTCACACACCCTAAGGCCGACTAAACACAAACAAACCACACAAAACCCACTAAAACATTTCCTAAAGCCAAACAAACTAGTGGGTATAAGATGTGCCTTCCAAAAGAAAGATGATAGATGGTTAGTTGGCATCCCTGTAGATTTTCTTAGGCACGAGCGGAGAAATAACCCACTGCCCTCCCACACCTTCTACCAGGGTTACCTTCCAAGCCCGTCCAAGGTAGACCATAAATAGCCTTCCGGTACACCTGTGTATGAACCCTAGAAGTCAAAGAGACTAAAGGCTACCGCAACTATACTAACAGTCTAG
This sequence comes from Pseudotsuga menziesii, assembly GCA_001517045.1. Classification (NCBI taxonomy): domain Eukaryota; kingdom Viridiplantae; phylum Streptophyta; class Pinopsida; order Pinales; family Pinaceae; genus Pseudotsuga; species Pseudotsuga menziesii. The sequence continues at coordinate 401,742 of LPNX010626015.1, read as the reverse complement.
GGGGACAGTCGCAATCTTGCTTCATATGCATGGGCAAGGTATCAAATCTAGAAACCCTATCAACACCAGCACCACGCGGGGCCCAAGAAGTGGTATTGAAAGAAGTCCCCAGATGCGTAAAAATCTTGGTCTACGCTCGAACAAGGAATCGGAGGATTATCTCCTCGGTCCAGGTCCTCACGTGGCCTCGTGCTTAACTCCTATTTGAGAGGAGCTTCCCATATACAATCAACATAGAAGAGAATTTACCTAGTGATTGGCCAACTACATCTGAAATCAAATACTTGTGGAGAGTTGAAACTCCCTAATCCACAAGTCTAGCCTACGCTAGTTGGTGTAGGAGCCTAAAAAATAAAACTTGCTAATAATTTTTAATTATATTGTTCATTTTAAAAGGTTGTTTTTAGTCAGAGGCAAATGGCGTGAAGCTCATGTGGTGTTATAGACTTGATAAAAGAAAATGAAAAAATGATGCATAAAAAGTAAATTCAAAGTAAATTACAACTACTAAGACAACTTTTTCTTTTCTTTTTATAAATGCAAGTTAATGAACTTAAAGCTAAGAATGAGAAACTACAAGACTTTTTAAGAATTTTTGAAATTTTATTTGAAAAATAACTAAAAGCAATACTACATGCAACCTAATGCAAAAATTTTGTCTTTTCTTTTCAAATAACTTCAAAAACTACAATGCAAATGAATGCAATACTTGAGCAATTTGACTAATCTAAAGCATATAAAAGTGAAATGAGGCAAAAGGATCCCAAAGTGACCTACTTCAACCAAAAAGAGAGAAGACTAGAACAAACCTTGACTTGGAGAAACTAACCAACTTAAAAGTTTGCTAGAACCACAAAGAAAAAGTGACAAACTAAGACTACAAGAAGCAGTACAAAGTATAAAGCATTCAAAGAATTGATCGCTAACCTAGAACACAAGCACTTTGACTCACAAACCAAGCAGGAGGACCACCTACACTCACTAATGCAAGAAAACCAAACATAAAAACTCAAGGACTTGATGAAATCAAGCATACGGTGTGACGTACAAACCTCGGACTCACAAATTCATGTCATAAACAGATCCTCACAAACAATCAAAAAGCCAAAAATAGGGACAAGCAAACCCTATCAGACCAACAGACTGCTACAGGAAACATGCAACTGTCTATACAGACAACCCATGTATGACACGTGACTGTCAAAGAGGAAACCCGCATGTACATAGTGAAACACGCTACTGTCTAGGCAGACAACCCGCGTGTGCTACTAAAAAATTTTCAAATTAAAATATTAGCAACAAGGACTCTGAACAAGCCAAACTATAAATCAAAGGCCAAAAACAGACTGAACACACCCAGAATAAAAAATAAGCAAAGGCTGGTAAGGGGACCTAAAGAAAGGACCCACAGCAGGTTGGACTTCCCAGTGGAGTCACTAGTTCTATTGTTCAGGACAATGCACCCTTGTAACCTAGGGTCTCTGGGGTTACCAACTTACGAAGACACTTGCAGACAATTAGCTTATCTGGAAAATGAAATAGGAATAGGAAGAAGGCTTGACTTACCCGGTTTATGATGCTTGATCTAAGCTTGGTCTTCTCCTCTTTTGATCTCCTTCAAAGCTTCCAGGGCTCTCCCATTTCACCTGTGAAAGACAAATTCTTCAAGCAATATCTCATATATATATATANTCTCATATATATATATATATATGTGTGTGTGTGTGTGTGTGTGTGTGTGTGTGTGTGTGTGTGTGTGTGTTGGCCACTTTTCCTAACTCACATGACCCAGGTTCTATGCAGCCTGTCAACCCAACAAACACACGAGATACCGACCCGACAGAGAAAGCCCTGTCGGCAACACCCGCAAAACAGGAGTCGTCTCACCCGATATATCTCTTCGATGGGTAACTGTCGGAACCATGTTTATGCAACTCGTCAAGAGATTATAGTCCCTTGACGCACGGCCAAGGAGCTCGACCAAGTCACTAGGATGGAGTTATTTACATCGAACTGTAGCGCACACCGTGCATATACTTCCTTAATTACTAATAGCACAACACAGATTCGACCTTAGTACTTGAAACATAATGGGACATAATAACGATCTAACAGACAATCGCAATATAACAGACACACACAGTGATTGCGGTGTAAACTCAAACTAATACTCAAAAGATGTGGATAATAACCTATTCATGCATTCGGACTTCTATTGATAGTACTGCATTCATTCAACCATGATAGGACTTGCATCATAAACATAAACAACCATACACATTCAATCATCAACACACATGAGAGTTCACGTGGAAACCCATCCGGGTAAAAACCACAAGGCGCTCTTCATTTGGCATGAGAAATATATGGCGCCTTCAACCTGCATTTGACTACAGACTGTCTTAGATCTAGCTTTTTGCTTAGACTCTTTCTTGCTCTCATGCTCTCTGTCTTGTTTCTCTTAACTACTACTACCATCTACTGATCCGCACACGGCCTAGATCGAATTCTCTAGCATATGCACCTCTCTAGCAGAGCTTCTCTTCTACTGTACTACCTCCGACTGCATCCTGCAGCCTTTTGACTAATCTACCACTCAAATCTCACAGCTTCCCTCTCCTAACCAATCAAAAGCAACTACAATAATCTGCAAAGCCACCAAAGAGTAAAATAAAAGCAACAAGCCAACCTCTAACTATTGAATCCCTCCTATTTATACTATTTTACATGACCACACAGGGTCGACTACATATAGGCAATCCGTTAATTGTCACCATCGGCCGCCTCCTGGGCTACGGCTGTGGCGATCATTACTTGACACGAGGCACTAGCAGCCTTATTTACAACATGCGTTCACTCGTGTGGCATCTGCTGACTTAAGCCGACTTCAGCACCCATGACCATCCTGTTGCTTTCGGCCGTTAATCTGCACTTGTGCTACTATTTTACCTTACATGCATCTTCCTTTCGCACAGGTGACATCTTTTCTACATATTCCTTCTTCTGCATACATTTCCTCTTCCGCGACGTTTTTTTTGTCTGCGAATATTTCTTTTTTTGTGCTTGCGCGGCAGATTGATTCTTGCGCGTTTCTTCGTTTGCACATATTTCTTGTGTGGTTTCCCCAGGCCTCCAACACTCACATGTGGCTCGTCCCGAGTCATGAATAAATGGACATAGGAGGTGGCGCAATATGCATGGCCTTTTCTTTGTGGTTGATTTTTTTTCTCTCGCACCTTTTTCATGCTTCCTCTCTTGCACATTTTGTTACTTGTGTGTGTGTGTGTGTGTGTTTGTTTTTATATATGACAAAATTGGAGTTATACAACTTCTTATTCATGTTTTTCTTCTTCTTGCACATCCTCTGGTGCATCTTCTGGCGCAGATTGTTTTGCACTTCCAACCTTCTGTTGGAATTGGCCAAAAATGGGAGTAATCCTTTCTACCTCCCAGCAGGATTTTTCTGCCTGCTGCTCCAGTTCTTACACTTGGTCAGAGCTAGGGTGTTCCAACGACGCATTGGCCACTTCCTGTGTTAACTCGTGGATTCTATGCTGCACAAGCTGAATTACCCCTGTCACCCTTTCAACTTCGGCTTGTTTCTCAATCGTCTCTTGGTTGCACATGTTTTCCTGTTCGTGCAGGGTTCTTACCTTATCTTGGAGCTGCTTGAGCTCAACACCTTTGGCGATTTTCTCATTTGTTTCCAGCTTTTTAATCGATGTCTTTACTACCAATACTTGTAGTTCTTCTTGTCGCGCCTGCTCGGTAAGTTGTTCCGCAGTCTCATCCTCGATGAGTTTCTTCCATACTGCAGCGATTGTTTCCACCGCCTCTATGCAGATATTTTCAGCTTCCTTAAGCCAGCCAACATCTCGATATGTCAATTGTTGCCTTTGTTGCACAACTTCGGGGGACATGCTCAGTTGCCGGTTGGTCTTTAATTCCTGAACCTGTTTCTTCAGATCTACAGCTAGTTTGGATAACCGCATCAGCTTGTGCACATGATCTGCCTCATCTACTTCCTCATCGTCTGACAGTTCTGCGACTACCTCCTTTATGGCTTCTTCTAGTGAATCCTGCCTCTGCACTTGTGCTTCCAAGTCTTCTCGTTGTCGTTTGATGACTTGTTTGCGCTTCTTTGCTTTCCTGGATGCCTGATATCCAACTGTTTTTTCTCGGATTCTCATCTTTGTGGCTACGGCATGTTGAATGGAAAAGATTTGTGGCAATGTCAGCTTAGAGAAATCCAAATTTAATGTGTCCAAGCTATGGACACTTGTATCCTTTTCTGCTATATCTGTAGAAAATGCCCACACGAGCATTTATATTCTCAAGGGTGGGAGCAGCACCGACGTCGCCAAAGTGTCTGATGGCTCTACACCGTAGATCTCAGCCTGCACGGTGTCACACACTTCTGTTACGGCTTCTACCAGCCGGGTAACTTGTGCAATGAGAGAAGTTTTCCAATTGGTTTGCTTGCGTACGATATAACCCAAGGTAGACTCCGTTATTTCTACGATCGCCTCCCTAAGAAGAGTCATATCCTCTTCTGCTATGCTAAGGACTTGGGGTCAATTAGCCCTCTGCTTTTTCCTATTCGGGATGCCCAAGGATTCTGCATCTTCCTCCATGGGCTCTTTGCCCTTTCTTTTCCTGCTTCTTTCGGCGCGCACCTCCTCATCAGTAGGGGTGTCTTCTTCGCCATTACTGGGTGGGTATTTCTCTTCTTCTTCTTCTTCCTGGGCATCATCCTGATGCTCTTGGGTTTTGGTATTGGTACGGTCCTGGGGTAGGTTCTTCTTCAGATCTGCCTGTTGCGCTTGCTGCTCCTTAGGAACCTCCACACACTAGCCAATCCATTCTTTAGGTCGGTCTTTGATTTCCCTCTTGATATATACATCCCTGATGATGAAGAATGCCAAGAGTGCTTGCTTCTTGGGGTCATTGCACGGATATAGGATGAAGTTGTGTGGCCCCGTATGGAAGTTAATGAATGGATACCTGGCCACCGCCGCAGGTTTCAGTCTATATTGCTTGCACACAATCTGTCTAAGTCTTTCTCCTTGGAGAAAGAATTCAATCTTTAAATCGTTCTTGCACTTGTTGTCTTTGTGGTCCCACAGGTTCTGGAACTTTTCACCGAGGTAGTCCACCAGGATGTCCATGGGTTGATAGTCTGGTGTGGGAGTTCGTGCTATGAATGAGGTCAGAATTAGAAGCCACAAGTAGTGGAACTTTACCGAGAGAAGTTCATGTGCGTCAACCGCATTGTCCATCAGTTCATTCAAGAGGAACTGGGACCAATTAATGTGCACTCCTTGCGCACACTGTCCTACTAGCTCTATTGTTGCAGCAGTGCATTCAGTAGGCCTCATCTTGCGTAGAAACTTACTGCATAGGATTTTTGTTGCATACCTTACAGCAATGTTAGTGATAGAGCCAATGAGGTAGCCCTTTCCGTCGCGAACAAGGTGGTACTTTCCCTTCATGTTATTCTTGTCCAATTTTTCCTCGTCCTTATGTAGATAGGGGGTCGGGTTGACTCCTTTCTATGAAAGACCTATGATGTCCGAGATCAGTTCAACAGTTACCTCATACGGCTTGTCCAGGAAGAGGTAATCTCCATGGAAGCATACCAGCAGTCGCTTGACATACATCTCGACCGGGGCAGCTCGGCCGAAATGCGGCATAAGGAGAAGGTTTAAGATGTCTGACTGCTCTAATCCACGAGCCCACTCCATTACAGAAACTACATCTGCATTCGGCGGTACACCGGGCACTGCGACCATGAATCGATTTCTTGTCAGGTCCTCTTTTTTCTTGGTATCGTAGTCTTCAAACTTCAAGTCCTAAAGTTTGGGGGTGATATTTGAGGTCAGTGGAATGCCTTCTTGAATGGTGGGATCTTCTGGTTCATCTGGCGCATCCACTGTCACTCTTGTTGCGTCTGGGACCCTAGGTGACACATATGGGGGTAGCAAGTTCTTTTCCTCATCGATCAGCTCTGCATCCGCTAGTCCTGGTGGAACAGGGTCGGCTTTGCCGGCTTTGGGTATCTTCACTGGGGGAGTAGAGGAATTGGGGAGGTCTGCACTCGACAGGCCTTTGGGCGTATAAACTTGTACCCTAACCAGTTTTCCTGGTGTTCGGGTTGCATGTACCTGCGTCTGCTGGCCTCCTACCATTGGCGGGCGTGGTGGCCTCGGAGGTGCCTTCGGTCGAGCCTGTGTCTTCTTCATATTCTTAGTCGACTGACTTGGTTCAGGGTGTAAGGCACTTCCAATATTGGGCAGGGTGATGCTGGTGAAACAACTAAGTCTTCACTGTCACTGGATAGCTCAACAACCATGGGCTTCGGCTCTGAGGTAGGGTTCTAGTTCACTCTGGAGGTTATTGGCTCAGTTGGATCGACTCTCTGGTTTCTTGGCTTTGCAATGTAATGTAAAGGTTACCACGACAAAGCTTACTGATATTTATAGGCGATCGATCATCCAGGCTGTGACTGGACGCAGTGATGGGGCATATGATGGAGCACATGGGCTCGTCCTTTGTCACCTTTACTCGCACACTTAGGTTCAGTTATGTACTTGTCAGGGAATTTAAGGTTAATACGGCGGATGGGACCAAAAAGCACATCGTCATTCTCCTTGGACATTCCAAATTAATGCTAATGAGTTGTCACGAGCACCAAATGTTTTTGAATTGTCTTGCATTTAACGACCGTAGGTGTCTACCAGTTGTCTTCCACTGACCACCAGTTGTCTCTTAACCGGTTTGTTGGCGGGTTGAGAGTGCACCATTCTTAAGCGCAACTTCCTTTTTCCGTGCCAGTTTGCACTGGAGATGTAACTTCCTTTTTACAAAATGCATACCTTGGTCGCTGATAAGGATCTTCAAGCAACCAAACCTTGTTACTAAATTTTCAAAAAGAAACTTTGTCGCAGTTGCTGCGGTGCAATCTTTCACAGGTGTCGCTTCCGCCCATCTTGTCAAGTAATCTATGGCAATTATAATATAGCGCGCACCAGTTTGTTTCCCTGGTGGACTAATAGGGCCGAAAAAATCCACTGCCCATTTATCAAAGGCCTGCAGTGTAATTTGTGGCGCAAGTGGCATTTCATCACATCATGATGGTTTCCCTGTTCTTTGACATTTATCACAGTCACGACAGTACTTCCTTGTATCCATATGTACAGTTGGCCACCAAAGTCCAGCTTGCAAAATCTTATACACCGTTGCCTTCCCGGTGTAGTGTCCTCCTGAGACACCCGCATGTGCTTCAGCCATTACCCATTGCCTTTCATGCGCAAAGACGCATCTGTGCAGTATTTCATCTGGTCCCAACTTATACAGTTGAATAGCGTGTAGTCTGCGGCCTTAACAACTACTTGTTTCTTTTTCCATATTGTATAATCTTCAGGCGCATAGCCTGTATTCAGTAAGTGTATAATGGCATCAAATTCTTTATCGACAACATCGATAGAAAATAGCTACGCATCAGGCAAATTATCCTCCAAGTTGTTTGATTCCTCGCCACTTTCAATGCATGACAAGTGGTATGGCCCAACATTCAGTCGGCCTGGCTTTACAATGACTTCAAAGTCAAATTCTTGAAATAGTAGGGGCCATCAGCAGATCTCCCCCCCCAACACTGGCTTATTGACCAGGTACTTCAGCGCAGAATGATCGATGAACATTTTGAAGTGTCCACCCAATAGATAATGTCTGAATTTTTGTAGGGCATAGACCATTACAAGCCCTTCTCTTCCAGTTGTGGTATAGTTTTTCTCTGTTGTTGATAGTTTCCTGCTTGCAAATGCAATTGGGTGGTCAATTGCACCCTCTCCTAGTTGGGTTAATACTATACCAAGAACAATTGATGAGGCATCAACATGTACATGGAACTCTTTCTTCCAATCTGGGAATATTAATATTGGCGCAGTGGCCATTTTGTTCTTCAGCTTATCTAGAATTCCTTGACAGTCTTCGTTCCACTCGAATTTGGCGTCCTTGTTCAACAGCTTCTCCATTGGGACAGCTATCTCCGCGTACCCTCTTATGAATTTTCTATAATATCCAGTATGTCCCAATGTGGATCTAAGTTACGTGACCAATGTGGGCGGTGGAAGGTCCAGAATAATTGCCACCTTCGCGGGATCGACCAGGATCCCGTCGCGGCATACTACATGGCCCAGCAGTACACCAAATGGTGTGCAGAATATGTATTTTCTCAAATTCAGCGCAATTTGGTACTGGCGACACCTTTCTAGCATCATGCGCAAATTCTCAATATGGTCTCTCACCAGAACAAAGACCGTCCAGTCATCAAAATATACTTCAACAAACTTATGAATGAAATATTTAAAAGCAAAAACTACTATTCTAGAGAAAATAGCAAGGGCGTTTTTAAGGCCAAAGGGCATTACCGTGTATTGGTAGCATCCCCATTTTGTTACAAAGGTTGTATTGTGGCGGTCCTCTTGCGCAATTCTAACTTGATGGTAGCCCGAGAATCTGTCTGTGAATGAGTACATTTCTTGTCCGCTAACACTCTCCAAGACTTCATCTGTAAATGGTTTGGGGAATGGATCGTGTAAGAAGGCATCGTTTAGCTTCCTAAGTTCGACACAGATCCTGACCTCGCCTGTCGCCTTCTTATCCTAAATCACTATAGGGCTTATCCATTATAACTCTTCAACAAGTTCAATGATTCTTGCTTCCAGCATGCAATCTAGTTCTTCTTTCACTTTTTCTTTATAGCACAGACCTAGTCTGTATGGGCGTTGTTTTACCAGTCTTATGTTGGGTTTGAGCGGAATTTTCATTTCGCCCAAATCTCCTACTATCCCCTTCATTTCCTTGAAGTTCATTGGGAATAGGTCCTGGAATTCATGTAATAGATTAGTGATTTTGTCTACTGTCTCTTCATCCCAATAGTCTCCAATGTTAGAAAATTTCGGACTGTCCTCCGACCCAATGTTAACTTTCCTGATATTTAGTGACTTGATGAACTGCTCACTGGAAATGTCGCTTCCCTCTATTACACACGATCCTTCTGACTCTGGCATATTGATGTTAGTCGGATCATCCTCTGGGTCTCCAGAGAGGTTATAGCATGTCATCCAGTGTTGAACTGTCTCACAGCATTTGTGGGAATGCGCAGTGCAGGATTGAGAATACGCAACCTCCAATGGGATCTCAGTGAATATCTTCTCCTTAATAGTCTTCAACGCAATATCAACTATTGGTTGCTCGTCTGCGAACTGGAATGTGTATGTGAAATTCTATGCAATCTTCTCCCATTCTCTTGTTTCTTGGCGCAGCTCCATAGATGCGTACCAGCCTTTGGGTGCCATTTCGAGAGTATGGATGAAGTGGTGAACCCACTCCTGGCGCGATTAGTTCGATAATGCTGCAGAACACTGCTCTAAGTGTTCAACAGGGTCTGATAACCCTGTATATCTTTGTGTCATGGTTGTGACCTCATCTTCGAACCTTACTTCTAGTAGCCGTCTACACTGTGACCATTCAGTTATCAAGATTTTGCGCGTACCCCATCATCGTGCGGGTGTAGCTCTTAGCACAAATTCCAATGCATATAGTCTCTGCAAATTTGTTACTAGTTCTTCAAACTCATTCAAGAACATTGTCAAGTTAGGCAGTTCTCCATATGTAGGTAGTAACCGCGACTGAGTTCCCACTCGTCACACAGACTTAGTTATCCTAGCACATCTTCTCATAGAGACTTCATGTAATCGGTTCTCCCAGTTCTCAAGTGCCTCTCCTGAGTCTGATGTACATGAACTCGCGCATATCCATCTTAGGTTACCATATATAGTAGGATTAATATAATCCTCCCTAAGGGAAGTGACATTATAGATGTTATCAAGGTGATCGTCTTTCCCTTCGTTGAACACTGGTTCAACATATCTCTATCCTTCCAGTGGATCGAGGGGTGCAACTGCCCTTATCTCATCATATTCAAATGATAGGATCCTTCTTTTGAAGTTTATAATGGTTTGATTTCCCATCACCCAATCGATCCCCAACAACGCAGGATATGGTTTAGTATCTTCTACTATATAGATGACCTCGAACTCCACAAAACTGCGCAATCCTTCAGTATCCACTTGGACCTGACTTAATCTACTAATGGGCAGGACCTTTGCCTGATTAACAAGCCTTAATTGAATTGGGGACCATTCTAGAGGTGCTTGCCCATTATTTCCCACGTCTGGCACGTTAGAATGTTAACATCGGATCCCAGGTCGAGGATGATATAGTCCATGTCATAATCACCAATTTGCGTGGACATCCTGAGTTCGCATCCTGTTTTGAACTTTATCTTGACATTGTTAACCTTGTTTGATAGCTGATCTTCCTCCGGAAGCATTTCTATAAGCGCCTCTAGCTCTACAAGTGCATCCTTGTCCTGGATTAGTGCCAAACAACTTAACAGGAATGCTTTGAGCTTACTAACCTTATTTGCAGTCTTTCTTACAGTCTGTTGTTCGAATGTCTTCTGGAATCTCTCAGTTATATATTTTACTTGGCTTGAGGTGGATGGCTGCTCTGTTCCTGCAAAATCTGGGTGTACATCCATGAATATGCACTTCTGCTTTTGAACATCAAGAAATGATTTCTTTTGCGCAGCGGGCCGTACCTGCAGTTGTGCTTGTTCCACAAGCTCTATCTACGTATCTTGATCTGCACCCATCACAGCACCTCCCCTTGTTACCACAGTTACACTTGGTTCTCATGGTTTTGTGACTATCATCTATATGCTCGAATTAGCATTCTGCACATGATTTGGTGTTGGGTTAGCTGCTCCAACCATCCAGGCTTTCCATCTAGCAATAATTTGTGGACATTTCTCCACATTGTGCTCTTACTTGCAATATGAGCAAGTCTTCATAGGTTCAGGGAAGTATTTAGCAAAGTGGCCCTACACTCCACAATTATAGCATACCACTGGCCCTCTTCCTCGGCCAAATCCTCCTCGTCCTTGGCCCCTGTAATTTCCACCCCCCCTCAACTGAGGTTGTGGCGGTTGCGGCAGGTATTTCGGTTGTTGATACTGCTATTGATACGGGTTATACTGGGCTGCATTCTGGAACTGCAGTGCCATCTAGAACTACTGCGCAAGATGAAACTGAGGCGCAGCCTCGAACTGAGCTTGTGCCTGTTCAATATTTATTTGCTCCTCAGTCTTCATTAGATATGCATCTACCGTTTTATCTCTCAAAAGTTGGTAGGCCCTACAATATTTTTCATCATGGCCTATAGATCTACAAAATTTACAATACAAACTAGCTGGGGTACATACTGTCTTGTGCAGGAACATGCAATCTACGTCGTGGTGTCCCCTTGTCTAGCATATGTTGCACCAGGGCAGCCTCTGGGTACTCAATGGATTTGGCGCACCAAACGAGACGTAGTTCTTGTAAGCCGGATAGTCATCTTTGGTATGTCCATTAGTCTGGCATCGCATACACCAAAGGTCTTCCTGCACCTTTTTTCCTCTTTTTATGTCCTAGAGTTGAATGGTCATATTAGCCAATTGTGACTAAATATGTATCATTCCCGTGGCGCCATCTCCAATAGGTGAAGCCTCTAGCTTCATTGCCAAATTCAGTGCCTCTGTTTGCGTCGCAATCTTTTGCTGCATGAGTGGTCCCCTAATGTGTGGTAGTATCGCAGCAATAAACCACTCTTTATGCTGCATGTCTGACATTTGGAAGCTTACTTTGGCCATCAGCGTTTTAAACCACTGGTCAAAGTCCCATATTGTTTCTGCTGGAGCCTGTTTAATTTCCTTGATCTTGGTTATGCATTGGGACTCAAATTGTGGCTTTCTAAATTTCGAGATCATTGCGCATTGAATCTCCTCAAGAGTCCTCTGCAAATCCCCCAGTGGTACTACACAGTACTTCATATACCAATCCAATACGTGGCCCAAAGAGTTGTAATCATTTGCACTTTTCAAATGTCATCATTGTTAACGAGGCAGGCCGTTGAGGTTTTTCACTGGATTCTCCAAATTTGTTGGATTTACTGGGGTCACTAATTGGCCTCCTTGCGCACCATTCCTGACACTAGGACTACTAGTGTTCACAAGCGGTTCAGGTGAGAAACTTCTATCTCTCACTTTAGGTGATCTTCTTGGAATGTCAAAGTCACGTCCTGTCCTTGGCGTCTCTACAGACTCTTCTAATTTTTCTCTCTCAAAAATTGTCCTATACTCCTCCTCTTCATCATTGGACCCTTCGTCTAGGTATGACTCACATCCATATTCACCTTCCTTGGGCAGGCTATAAGCCCTCCTACCTCCTGCTACCTTCCTCCTCTTTCCTGACCGTAACCTTCTTCTGTTTCTTAAGAATCCAGTATCCAACTCGTCTTCTGATATTTCTAGAAACATTTATGCTTGCTACCTTCCATATTACTCCTAACTTTTATACAGCATATCCCCTTCACGGACTACGTAACTCAATCACTGAGTTCTAAAATGCCATTTTCATAAAGGAGCATTTTAATCCATAGGTTTATAGACATAAGGTACCTTCTCCGAGGTCCTTAGAAAAAATGTCTCTCTGCCTCGCTATACGAGGTTATCACTTCAACAGTGAACTTAGTAACATATCCTTCTAATATGCTATTAATCCAAAAATCAACAGTTCTGGAAATAGGGTTACTTACTTTTGCTACTTCTTGTGTTAACTGGTCGGTCCACTCATCTACTCCTCCCCTCTGGAAGTTAGTCTTCCGGGTTGCTAACTCTGACAACCATTCTTTCCATATAATGGGAAATTCTGTGAAGAAAATTTATTGGATATCCGAATATAGATATCGCTGTAACTAGTTCTTAGGGCTCAGTCGTGAACCCTCACTTTCCTTCTGCATGAATATCAACGTCTTTGACTACAGCCAATCCTCGACCTGACTCTTAGTCGGGTGCCACAACATTTCCCTTGTTTTGATAAAAAAAAGGCTACGGCAACACAACCATTTGTTGGGCACTTTTCCTAACTCCCGCGACCCGAATTCTACGCAGCTCGTCAACCAAACAAACACCCGAAATATCATCCCGACAGAGCCAGCCCCGTTGGTAACACCCGCAAAGCAGGTGTCGTCTCACTTGAGATATCTCTTCGATGGGTAACCATCGAAACCATGTTTCTGTGGCTCATTGAGGGATTATAGTCCCTTGACGTGCGACCAAGGAGCTCGACCAAGTCGCGAGGATGGAGCCATTTACGCCGAACTGTAGCGCACACCACGCATATACTTCCTTAACTACTAACGGTGTGACATAGATTTTGCCTTAGTACTTGAAACATAAAGGGATGTAATAACGAGCTAACAGACACACACAGTGATTGCGATGTAAACATAAACCAATACTCAAAAGATATGCATAATAACCTATTCATGCATTCGGACTTCTATTCACAGTACGGCATTCATTCAACCATGACAGGACTTGCATCATAAACATAAACAACCATACACATTCAATCATCAACACACAGGAGAGTTCACATGGAAACCCATCCGGGTAAACACCACAAGGCGCTCTTCATCTGGCATGAGAAATATATGGAGCCTTCAGCCTGCATTTGACTACAGACTGCCTTGGATCTAGATTTTTGCTCAGACTCTTTCTTGCTCTCATACTCTCTGTCTTATCTACTACTGACATCTGTTGATCTGCACATGGCCTTGATCAACTTCTCTAGCATTTGCACCTCTCTAGCAGAGCTTCTCCTCTACTGCACTACCTCCGAGTGCATCCTGCAAAATTCTGACTAATCTACCACTCAGATCTCACAGCTTCCCTCTCCTAACCAATCAAAAGCAACTACAATGATCTACAAAGCCACCAAAGAGTAAAATAAAAGTAACAAGCCAACCTCTAACTATTGAATTCGTCCTATTTATACTATTTTACATGACCACATAGGGTCGACTGCATACAGGCCGTCCGTTAACTATCACCATCGGCCACCTCCCATGCTAAGGCTATGGCGATCATTACTTGACACGAGGCACTAACGTCCTTACTTACAGCATGCGTTCACTCATGTGGCGTCCGCCGACTTAAGCACCCATGATCATCCAGTCGCTTTCGGCCATTAATCTACACTTGTGCTACTATTTTACCCTGCATGCATATTCCTTCCATGCATCTTCCATTTTTTGCACAGGTGACATCTTTTCCGCATATTCCTTCTTCTGCGCAGATTTCCTCTTTCGTGTCGTTTTCTTTGTCCGCTCAGATTTCCTTATTTGTGCTTGCGCAGTGGATTGATTCTTGCGCTTTTCTTCATTTGCGCTTATTTCTTGCATGCTTTTCCCAGGCCCAACATAATGGTTAGTGAAATTCATATTCATAATAACACAATTGAAATCATTCATAACCCATTATACATGAGAAAGCAACAATACAAAGATTGGAAGGACTTTCTTTATTCATAAACAGGGAATGGTAAGATTACAACCCAGCTTCTAAGACAAGGACCCCTCTACAAACCGAGGACACCGAATTTTGTTGCTCCAAGAGGTCTTAGGCATACCACTACCATAACTTTTCTCTTTCAAGAATGATTGATTAGCCCCATCCCATGCCCTCTATTTATACATAGGGAAATAGAGAGGTTTCGAAGGTTAGGATGGTTGAGACAGTTGGGATAGTTATGGATTAAGACCCAACTAATCTCATCTAATAATGATTTATATTGTTTAATGTCGAATTAAGGTACACGCGAGTATTCATATAAGCAGGGCGTGTGTGACACTCTTGTTGCTCAAAGGAAACTCGTGTGTTCAATGTACACACGGGTTGCAATGCAAATACTTGCGTGTGACACGCGAGTTGCAATGCAAAAAATGAGCATGTGCAACCCTAAACTCAGAATAAAAATATATCAGGCTGGTTTGGAGATCATGCATCAATGGCCATGCACATCTATAATGTTTTGGCCACTTCAATCCTATTTGTCCTTTTGTGTACTGACATAATGGATGTCAGCACTCAGACGGAGAAGTGCCATTTATCTTTTTTACCCCCATCAGCATTGTTCGTGGGTTTCTGCTTGTTTTGATTTCCCTCACCCTTCTTCCCTTTCTTTTTTTTCCCACTGGGCTGATAATTTCCCTTCTAAGAAGACTGTGTAAAAACAGTTGCAGTTTGAGATGAGGGGGTGGCAGCCTTTGCTGCCTCCGCTGTAGATTGCTTTGCAGACAACTCATGGAGTTGCTTAGCCAGTGACTCTACAGTGGGAGAATTAATTGAACCAACCATACCATCGGCATGGGGTCTAGGATTGGGTTTCTCTACATTATTGGTAGACCTCGGCGCCTCAGGTATGATTTCATACAAGATCCCAGACTGAGCATAAATCAAATATAACTGCTGGGCGCTGAGGATAACCTCTTCTTCTGTGGTCACCCCCGAAGTGGATACGTCCTTAGATATATAAGGCAGTAAATATTTTAAGAACCACTCTAATAAGAACTCAGGAGGTATGATGGATTTGATAAGCCTCTTCTGTCTTCGCCACTCTTGTATGTGATCTGAGATATGTGTGGCTTTGTTTTGTCGAAAATTCGACAACAAATCTGTGTTTGCATCATACCAGACATGAAGCTCAAAGTGATTGAGGAACACAATTGCTAAATCCTAAAAAATGTCATATGTAGCAAAGGGAAGTTCAATGTACCATTTTGTTGCAACATGAGTGAAGGTCCTCTGGAAAATCCTCAATCAAACAGAATCATCGTTCAGTGAGTTTGAAGAGCACCATATGTCAAAAGTAGTTATATGGGCACTTGGATCTTTGCCAGCTTTTCCTTCAAACTTAGGAATGTCTGAAGGTAACTTAATAGGAACATGTGGCCATGTCACACTATGTCGCATGGGGTCATTCATCAACTTTAACAAGTTTGGCAAGTTTAAAGTTGCCAGGAAAGGAAGCTTTGGCCTAACCAGGGCCTGAAAATAAGGATTCTAGGATGTAGAAGGACCTGCCCCCTGGTTCCCAAACAAAAAGGTGGGGTTTCCCCCAACTGTCGGTTGTGATGTAGTTGGACTACTCTAAAAAGGATTCCACCCAAAATCTAGTGGATTACTTGTGTGTGGTGCACTATAAGTGGTTTGGGATGCTCCATATGAAACTGGAGTCTGAAAGATAGGAGCAAGTATGCCTCCACTAAAAATTGAAAAAGGAGATCTCATGAAAGGGGCCAAAACCGGTGTCTGAAAACCTTGGCCAAAATCATTTATGTTTCCAAACTGCATGCCCACATATGCAGGTGTAGGACCTACATAAGGAGTGGATGGGGGAATATGCCCCCCCTTCCATGGGAAATCCTGGACGAATGAGGAGGATCCACTTGGACTGCTTTGAGCAATATGCATGAAGGAAGGGGAAGCAAAAGGTGCACTAGAAATCCCAATGACTACCCCACTAAACGGATCTACTACATTAGAGGGAGCCGGTGGTTGAACCACTCGGCTACTTGGTGACAAGAGTGCAGTATATGCACTTGGTCTTGGAGCACCAACCAGGGGAGGTGGGACTCCACCAGTAAAAATGGTTGAAGTTGGGGTAGAAATACCCTCTCCAGAGCTATACATAACTCTGCTCACAGGAACACCAATAACAGGTGAACTAAATGGAAGAACCTGGACAATCACAGGATCGTTTAAGTCAGTTAGAGGTGGGTTAAAATTCCTTGCAAACTCATCATCTTACAAGTATTCAATCTCTACTGCAGCTATATATTCCTAGTTAATCCTAAGTTTTGGTTCACCTGGAACTTCACTAACTCCTACTGGTTCAAAAGAATTGTCAGTATCTAGTCTTCACCTTTAAGGGGGCGGTGGAGGCTCCACTATAACGGATGGAGGAAGGTTTTGCAACCTTCTTGACCTAAGAAGAGTTTTGTCCTCCATATCTATAAATTTGACTCACACACATCTAAAGGCCAAATAAACATATACAACCCAAACAAAACTCACTAAAAATTTCCTAAAGTCACACAGACACAGCAGATATAAGGTACACCTTCCAAAGGAAAGCCTAGGGGTGATTAAGGCTCGCATCTAACCAGTGAAGATTGATGGATGGTTACTTGGCATCCCATGAATATGTTCCTGGGCACAAGCATTGGAATCACCCAACTGCCCTCCCAAACTGTCTATCGGGGTTACCTTCCAAGTCCTTCCAATAACACTTGTGTATGATCCCTAGAGTTAAGAAACTAAAGGCTACCACAACTACACCAAGAGTCTAGAAAAACAGTCGCAAGCCTGATCCTTATGTGTGGGAAGGGTAGCATATCCCAAAATCATGTTAACACCAACACCGCACGAGGCCCAAGAAGTGGTATTGACAAGATCCCCAAATGCATAAAAATCATGATATATGCTCGAAAAAGGAATTGGAGGGTTATCTCCTCAACCAGGTTCTCACGCGGCCTTGTGCTTAACTCTTGTGTGAGAGGAGATTTTGAGATGGTCTCATGTAGAAGAGTATTTACCTAATGAAAGGCCTACTACGTTTGAAATCAAATGCTTATGGACAGTTAAAACTCCCTAGTCCACAAGCCTAGCCTGAACTAGTTGATGTATGAGCCTAGAAAAAGAAACTTACTAGTAAAATTTTAATCAATTGTTCTTTTTAATGGGTTGTATTAGTCAAAGGTAGCGGGATGAGATTGTATGATGTTATAGACTCAGCAAAAATAAAGCAAAAATGATGTATAAAAACTTTCAAAGAAAATGTAACTACAATGCGAATTTTTATTTTCTCTTTCTTTGTAATGCAAGCTAATGAAAATTTTAAACAAAAGAGAAACTACAAGACTTCAAAAAAATTTGTTTTTCTGAAAAAATAACGAAAAGAACAACTAAATGCAACCTAATTCAAAAAGTAAAAAAATGTTTTTGTCTTTCCTTTTTTGAAAAATAAAAAATGACGATGCAAGTAAATGCAAACTTGAGTAAGTTTGAACAATCTAAACATATAATAATAAATGATGCAAATAGACCCTATAGTAACACACTTCACCAAAACAGGAAGAAATGGCACAAAACCTAAACTTAGCGGAACTATCAAGTCAAGGACTAATAGATCCAAAATCAGAAAGAATGACTAACTCGTACCACACAATCAGTACAGACCATATCAGTGTTACAAAGGACTGATCAATGACCTAAAAACACAAGCACTCAGACCCAAAAAATCCAAGTAGGAGGACCTAACACGTTCACCAATGAAGAAATTCAAACACAAAAACACTCAAGGACTTGACTAATCAAGTAAAGTGTGAAATGTACATACCTAAGACCACAGTATCATATCAAAATAGAACCTTCACAAGCATCTGAGAAATCATACAAACAGGGACAAGCAAGAACCCTATAGACTCACAGACACCTACAGGAATACGCAACTGTCCTAAAGGAAACTCGCGTACCATACGTGACTATCACTAAAGAAACCCACGTATACAAAGTGAAATACGCGACTGTCACTGAAGCAACCCAAGTATTCTGTCAAAAAAATTTTAAATGAAATAAAACTAACAGACAGGCTCTGAACATGCAATACTAGAAATCAAAGATAAAATTAAAAAAAATCACAACAAAAATACAGAGAAAAAACTGGTCAGGAAATTCGAAAGAGAGGACGCACAATAGGTCGAAATCCCCAGTGGAGTTTCCAGTTCTGTTGTTCAAGAAAACACACCCTTATAACCTAGGGCCTCTGGGGTTATCAACTTACTAGATTAACTTGCAAAAAACCAGCCATTTCATAAATTTAAATAGAAATAGGAATAAAATTGGGTATACCTTATTTATGACGGTTGATCCTAGCTTTTCTTCTTCTCTTCAAGTTGGTTCCACAGCTTCCAGGGTATCTCCAATCACCTGCAAAGAACAAGATCCTTCCTGTAATATCTTATATATTATATCAATGGTTAATGAAATAGCATATTCATAATGAAACAATAAGATAATTCATAAATCACAATATATAAGAGTGCAATGACACAATATTGGAAGAAGAAATTTCTTTATTGATAAACAAGTGTGGTGAGATTACAACCCAATGTCTGAGATAAGTGATCTTCTTCTCACCGAGGACACTGAGTTCTACTGCTCCAAAATATCTAAAGGAAAACCACCAGTATAACTTTGCTCTATAACTCTTGATATGATTAGCCTCAACCCCTACCCTCTATTTATACATGAGGAAAGAGAGAGGTTATGAAGGTTGAGATGGTTGAGGAAGTTGGGATAGTTATGATTAAGGGTCCAACTGTCCCCGACTAATCATGTTTATATTTTTTAAGTTTGTATTAAGGCATACACGACTATTGATACTGGAAAGTCGTGTATGATACACGCCTTGCTTTAACGAAACCCGTGGGTGCAATCCCTAATGATATATACGCAAGTTGTAATGCACATATTCATGTATGATACGCAGGTTTCTATGCAAATAGTCAGGTATTCAACCTAAGACCCATACAAAAAATAAATCCAACTAGTAAGGGAATGATGTATCAAAGGTCATGAACATCTATAGTGTTTTGGATACTTCAATCCATTTTGTACTTTTGTGTTCCGACACATTGGGTGTCGGTAATCAGACAGAGAAGGGCCATTTTACAAGATAACAACATTCACTTCTCTATTGGCCATACTTACATTTCTCACAAACTCTCTTTACATTTATACCTAGTAATCTTCCAAGTGGAACTATCATTCCTCAGAAAAATTATACCCAACACTCTCCCTCGGATGGAATTGTTCACATGCCCAACATACTCCTACTCTAATATCAAAAATGATGCATCCACCTCTACAAGGCATACAAGTCAGAGTGCACAGACAACAACACCAACACAAAAACGATAAAATGAATACCCATAAAATTGAGTCAATAGGAAAATGCATTTCTTGTGTTTTATTAACTCATAAATATGTTGTTAGTGCTGCATTTATATGGTGCTACAAACATGGAGTCTCAACCATCCAACCCTGGTCTCATTATTAGGAGGTTTTACAGCAGTAATACATGCTAAAATATTTCTATTTTACTTTCCTGGTTATCCTTTATGTTCTTTGTACATTAACTCGAACTTATTTTCATGCTCGTGCTTCTGTGATGCTCTCTTCTTACTTTGGAGGATTCTCCTTTGAATCTTTCACACTACCTCTCAATTTCCATAAGTTTCCTCATGCTTTACATGCTTTTATATTTATCTAGTTCAATAAAATCTTTCCTTCTCAACTTGTTAAAATTTATTTTTAATTTATATTGAGATCTTCGATCCTCAACCAAATCCTAGACTCAATCATATAGTTCAATGGTTGTAAAAATCCTTCATAAATTCTTGTACAAGATACAATAAACTGCCATAAATATATTCGGCACTCAAAACCTCTTTGTTCATTGGCTCCATGGCTTCATCGGGGGTCTTCATCCCTCAAATGTGTGTTCTATCGGTTTCAATCAATTAGGATTCCCCAAAAATATACCTCCGATATGATCCTTCTAATACCATCGGATCTCGTCTATCAATATTTTCTCTTGCACCTTGCATCCTCTGTCAAATGTTTTCTCCATTCACCTCCGATAAGGCACTACCAAAACTCTCGAGCCTGATACATCATTCCTGCATCCATTGGGCATCACTATGCATACTCGTGTGAAAAATCTTTGATACCCATGTTTTGATAAAACATTGTCGATATGATATTAGGTTTCATCCCATCGGCCTCCCTTGCTCATCTTCTTAGCCAAAACTCTTGAAATGTCGTCCCTGATATGTTGGATCCAAACCTGATATGCATAAATTGTCACAAGTAGAGCGCTCACCTCAATTAACCAATTTATTAGAACTATTCTGATTTTGTCAATAATAGGCTAGTTGTTTGGGCATATAATCTAACACATGACTCATTTGCTACAAGCAGATGCAATAAAAGCTATGAATCTCAAATATGATGTGTCAAAGAAGATGTTTTCTATTTTTTAAATTTGTAAATTGAAAAGAAAAACAATTGGTTTGAAATTTGTAAATTGAAAAGAAAAACAATTGGTTTGGTGAAATTATTCACTACTTAAGTAGTGAACTGGATCTCTGAGAACACGTACAAAAGTTGAAAAATAAATGCATGCATCCAATATGATGAACATGGAAACTCGTTTAAGAAATTTCATGGCATAGGTTATTCATATTGTTAAAATCCAGACACTCGATGAGAAAAGCTACAACAAATCCAAACACAAGTTGTTATTCATTTTACTCTAGATAGTATCAAGAAAACCAGATAGAATCCACTTCTATGACTGCAATAAAAGAAGGTTATTAATATCCATCATGTTCATTTATCTGTTGGGCACTCATGTACTAATTTGAAGCTCAAAATAATACATTAGATTCACAACTAAAGCCATGCTAAACACAATTACAACTTAGAGGGATTTGAATCACTCTGTGGCATAAAACTATATTGTAGCGATCCTTTGGAAACTATATTGCAATGATCCTTTTACTTTTTTTACTCTGGCTCATTTTTTAATTGACTCCTTTTTTCTTTTATTTGAAGATATAAGTTTCCCCTCAAGTTAAATAACATTCTCAATCTGTGATTTTTAGCAGTTTCTATTATTTAATAGGAATTTCCTTGCAAGAAGTTATCTTTTACTTTAGAGGATTCAACACATCATTCCAAGTAAGTTATGGTTGATTTCCCACTGCAGATCTTGAACTCCCATATCAAATTTGTTGCAGTTAATCATTCCATAAGAGATATGGATTGAAATAGGAAAAAGGATGGCTTACATAACATAATTTGATTGCACTGTGGTTATCAAATGATGAGGTGTTACAAGAGTTGTTTTGAAATCATAGATACCCCCATCCACGACATGTAAAGCTAATGAACTTCACTTTGAAATGAAAACAAGTGTGTGTGTGTGTGTGTGTGTGTGTGTGTGTGTGTGTGTTAGTGGCTCTTCCTAGTAGCAGCAAGGAAAAATCTCATTGAACCATTATGGCACACGATAAGGATCTCGATACTCCACTGGATCCTCCTTTGCAACGTTAGTGCTTGGACCTCAGCCCCTTTGTAGAGAAATAATAGTTGTGTGCACTTCAAGTTTTGACAGGTTTGACCTGAATATTTGCTTCCAGCCTCTTTTTGCAGCTTTTAAATGTTATCATATAGCTCTTCATCGCATGTTTGCAAGTTACA
Organism: Pseudotsuga menziesii; assembly: GCA_001517045.1. Taxonomy (NCBI): domain Eukaryota; kingdom Viridiplantae; phylum Streptophyta; class Pinopsida; order Pinales; family Pinaceae; genus Pseudotsuga; species Pseudotsuga menziesii. Next base: position 379,463 of record LPNX010626015.1, on the reverse strand, counting down.
TGGACATCTCCAACCTTTTAAATGCTCTTTTATGTATCCTAATAATGGTAGATATCAGTCAAATTATATGTAGCCTAATGGAGGAAACTTCTAGTCTTTTTTGGATCAAGGTATGGTAATTTCACCTTTTTGAATACTTAGGGACATCTATATGTATGTACATTTAAATTATTTGACAATATAATATAAGGACTAACTTTAAAAAAAATTATGAAGATCCAAGCTATTAGGGATCTTGTAGAAGAAGAAGGCTGAATGAGATCACAAGATACAAATATTTAATTGTATTAATATTTCTTATAACACATTATTGATCGCAATGACAGGCCAAAGGAAACCCACATGATATGACACAAAATATGTTGGTGATTTTAGTACCAAAATGAGGTCTGAGGATGATATCATATTGACCCAAGGGCTTGCACCCCAAATCAAATGTCAACATAGGTATAACTTTTGGTTTGGGAAATGTCTTATAAGCCATCTCGAGATCAAAATTGTTATGCATGCAAGATTCTTTACAAAACACACACACACACACATGCACACACATTAACAGGGACAAACAATTTAGAAGAAGAGCATCTACATCTGGAACGAATCCCAACATAGTCATAAGCCATTGTATCAAGATAGCACATGGCATTCCATTGATAACAATTGTAAAAGACGACCCATAAGGCATGACATCAAAACCATTGATTATGACGATATTAGACTAAGTGGGGGAGTTATAAAATTAGCCTAGGGGTTTTCACACCAAATAAAATTTCTAGATTGGCAAATCTTTTGGTGCATGATATGCTTTATAAACCAACTATGTATCGTAATTGTTTTTCAAATGGGATTATTCACCATAGATATACATACACCCAAACAATTTAGAAGTGGGGTATTGATGTCGTATGAAATCCCAACATAGGAATACACCACTGTAGAAAGATATCCCATAACATCTCATTGATAGCACACACAATTCAAAGAAGACCCACAAGGCATGACATAAAAAATGCCATAATGTTAGTAACAGAGTGAGGACTAAGGTAGGATGCAATCATATTGACCCAAGGGCTTGCACACCAAAGTGTGTTCTAGATTGACAAACAAATGGTATGGGAAGTTCCTTACAAACCATCTATGTCTCGTAATTGTTATGCATGCAACATTATTTATAATAGTTACACATGTAGGATCAACAAGTGATGGGTAAATGATACAAGGAGGAAAACACCTTATGTTTGCTCTGACATAGAGAGAGATGGTAGGTGGATAGTAAGGAACTACAAGTCTTTCCTACCACTCTCTTAGAGAAGAGTTGGAACATAATTAGATGCAAACCATGAATATAGTCCCAATAAAGCTACAGAACAAGTTCTCATTGTTATATGTGTTCACACTACATCCCTACTCATCGATAACATAATTTATAACCCATATTGTTAGTACTAGGAATAAATAATCTTATTTTGGAAACAAAGAATAATATTTCTTTAAGAAGATAGTGCAAGGCAATATAGTTTACATTACCATGACTCTACAAACTAGATGACCTCAAAATGAGAGTCAGTGGACATGAACATGGTGTCATAGTTTAGGAACACAAGGAGATGCCAAAAGTTGAGGCTTCAAAAATCTTAATGATCATTTTCTAGGGGATATTTTGTTAACAATACCCAAAAATATCTATGATTGAAACTCTCATTGTATAAAAAAAATTATGGGTTAGATTGTTCAAGATTGTAATGTAAACATGTGTCACAATCAATGAATCCTTAATGTGTCCATGGATTATTGTGTCATAATTTTATTAAGGGTTTTAAGATTGAGATGTGATTCATTTTTGGTGATTAAGATTTGGCCTCGTGATTCTAAATTCAAAAGGGCTCTTACCTATATTAGAAACCAAGCTATTATCCCTATTGTGTCTCTTGATAGCAGGAATTTGTGATGGCACTTGTTTGTTTACATACCTAGAAAACCCAAGATTCTGAAACTAACAGGCCTTAACTTATCTCTTAAATAGTTTTTCGAACTGTTTAGCCTCCTTTCCACACTTTCTCCCTCGAACTTCGCTTTCCGCGTGCGCCTTTCTTTCTTTCTATTCGGAAAGTGGAACTTCAGATTTTCACTCCTTCGAGCCAAGGGTTTCCACCCTTCTACACTTCCCCTTTCCGGTTCAGAAAGCAAAACTCAGCTCATCAACATTTTGAACTAGATTTTCTTACTTTCTCAGCTTCCGGCTTCTGCACAAAACTTCTTCTCGAATTCCTATTTCTGATTCGGAAGTCGTCTTGTAAACTTTCAAAGCAAAGCTTCCACACTTTCGCACCTTTTCTGTTTCCGCTTTCCGGTTCGGGATGCAGAACTCGCTTTATCACTTTAAGCGCTCGCATTTCTTCAATTCCTTTTTTTTGCACTCTTCTCTTCCGCGCCGTCAATTCTAGAGGAATTCCCTTCGATCATTGATTTATCCCCAAGTTCGGATCACGATCTAAACTGTGCGGATCTTCGTCTCTCCACTATGGAAATTAACTACGACCATAGATATGTCTAAGATCTATCTTGCAATGTACATATACCATTAATTTACTGTGTGTAAGTCATTCCTTCATCCTCTGCACACGAAATGAATGAATTCTACCTGCAATACTATGTAAATACATATTTTTGTGTATTAAATAATTCAATGAATCCAAAAGACAGGCATACGATCTAATTTCACAATGGTCCTTTATCTGAACCTAAATACAATGAATTGATCATTACAAACATAGACCTCTCTCTCTCTCTGTAAGCTCCAAGAGTCTAAATTTTGATCTTGTTCCTCTTGATTGAACCTTCCTCGAGCTAACTAAGCTCCAATGAGCTACCTAAAAGCTTATGCGAGCTAACAATATATGTAAGCTAAAGCTAAGTTGATTAATCAAAATAACATAGACTCTATTTATTATAATTGAAGTTATGTTTTCCAGATCCTACATACAAGGAACATAACCCTTATTCAACTCTACTGACCCTATGAGTCATCAGTGACTCGTTAACTAACTGCTACAATCACTTTACTGACCAAGTAATTCAAACTTATCATTTACAAGTGGAAGGGCTGAGTGTCCTTATCCAAATTTATTCAGCTTTACAAAAAACAATTTATTCATGTGTGAGACTCTAAGTATTCTCAGGGTTAAGATAACTTTGGTGAATTCATGGATAACTTCATCTTCATGATCCTATGCTCCTACATCAGACTCCCCAACTTGAAACTTTTCATGGGCTCTTGTCCATGAGCTCCCTCCTTGATTTTTTTCTGTAGGTTTTCAGCATATACCCAAAGTGTAAACTTGGGCAGTGCTCTCATTTTGAACAGTCCCTTTAGCCATGTCTTCCAGCTCTATGTCTGCAACTGGTCCTTTAGTTCTTCCAGCATATGTTCAAACTTCTTTGAATATTCAAGTTTATATTTCCTTTGACCTGCAAACAAGTTTCCAACTAGTTCTCCTTCATCTGCACATAGATTAATCAAATTTCCTATCACATAAGCAAACAAAAAATATATTAACATAAATACATCTTTCATCCTAGAATTATGTGTCAGAACTCTCTGGCCTTCTTCCCTTCTGTTTGCCTCTATCACATCACTATCCTTAGTGATTTGTTTAACCATAAACTTTCCATCATCTTCTCTGACTTCATACTGTGCTTCCTCCTTCAATGTTATGCCTGCATTTGACATTTAATGTTGGTCTGTTCTTTCCTTCAGCCAATCAGTGCACACTTTGTTAGTCATTTCTATTTCAAAATCATTTACTTGTGAAATTACTTTTACCTCATCTTCAGCTTTCCAATCATTCACAATCCTCTTGTCAGTCATCATGAGCAATTGACTACTGACTCACTCTTGCTTATTTCTGAATGGATGAAGACTATGTTTCTTCCCATTCATTTTAAAGGAATATACATTCATCTTGCACGCATGCACTGCTTCTCTGTCAAACTGCCAAGGCCTACCTAACAAAACATGACAAGCATCCATTTCTACGATGTCACATTTTACCTCATCCTGATATTTCCCAATCTAAAATTTTACTTGACATTGTTCATTCACAAGAACTTGTTGACCTTCTACAGCCATGCAACTCTGTATGGTTTTGGATGTATTGCCCTCTTTACATTAAACTTGTCCACCATTTCTGTAGACACCAAATTGTCAGTACTAACACTATCAATAATCAAATTGCATCACTTACCTTCAGCTTTGCAAACTGTCTCAAACAGACTCCTCCTTTGAACTGGCTCATCAATTACCTTTTCAGCAACAAGGATTCACCTTGTTCAGGGTAATTCACAACCATCTCTAATTCCTTTGGAGCTTCAAGTTCAGCTTGCACCATTTGTGCTCCTCTCTATCTTGCAACATTATCAGGACAATCCCATGACATATGAACAAGCTTCCCACATGGGTAACATCTTACTTGTCCACCTCTTCCTCTGCCTCTTCCTCGTGAAGCACTTCCTCCACCTCTCTTCTCATTATTTCTGTCAAGATGTACTTGATGGTTTGAACTGCTAGCTTCACTTGTTTGTTGTTGTTACCTTCCTCCAGAGCCTCTCATCTTTGCTTTTTTATTATGTTTTCTCATCAGCTTCTCCTCAGCCTTCAAAGCAACCTTATATGCTTCCTCAACAGATCTTAGTGACAACAAACCTAGTTCATCTTGTATATCAAATCTTAGACCATTAATATACCTAGCTACCTTCTCAGGTGTATCTTCCGTATGTCCAAATCTGATATTTACCTTGTAAAATTCCTCAGTATACCCCCTAATTGTCATTGACTTTTGCTTAATATTTTTCATTTTCCTAAACAAAATCAACTTATAATCCTTAGGAATAAATTTACCTTTCAATTTAGTTGTCATTTTGTTCCAGCTATTGATCCTAGCTTTGTTTTTCAAGATTCTTTCCTCTTGCACACCATCCCACCATAAGGATGCATGCCCTCTTAACCTTGTGACAAAAAATCTAACTTTCCTGTCCTCCTTCACTTCAGCATAGTCGAAGTGTTTGTTCATAGCATTGATCCAATCAATTAACTCTTCTGGATCCAAGCTTCCACTGTAGAATGGAACATCAGCTCTTGAACTAGAACCTACACCAAAAATAGACCTAAACATTCTTACCTTAGGATTTTCAGCAGTTGTTTCCTCCTCCTCTTCAGGTATCTCTTCATCACTTGTATCTCCAGTGTTCTCATGATGTATGTCAGTTTCTAAGGCTTCCAACCTTGCTCTCAAAGTTCTTATCTCCTCTCTTAAATCTGCATTGGAAACAAGCCTTCCTCACCTTCCCCGACCTCTTCCAACTCTGATTTCCCTCTCTTGACACAACAATTCACTACTGGACACAATTTCCCTGTCACTAATGTCTTGCTTTGGATCTGTTAGTAATACAGGAGTAAAAATAACCTTGTTTTTCACACAGAAAAATTACTCTAGCCTCATTCTTATAGCTGATTTTACCACGTCGGGTAGATCACACATTTATGTCCTTCCCTGTCCCTATAAAGACTCTTTGGACCCCATGGACTTATATTATGCTTTGATGTTCCAAGATCATCCCCAAAAATTGCATGTTTATACATATACACAACTTTTAAATCAATACCCGCGTGTATACGCAGATTTTGGCCTCAAACCTGCATACATCGGGATGTGTGCAAAATGACAAATATTTTTGGATTCCGAATAACTTGACTCCTGGCCTTCCAAATGCCTTGAGAACGCTCAGATTCAACCCTCCATTACCTCTTTGGAGTGTTATATAAGGAACCCCTTGGATACATTAAAGGAGGAGAAAACTGAAGAGTAAAGAAACTATAGTCCATTGTTGCCTCACCTTTGCTTATACTTGAGTCTACATCCCTTTGTCCATTGGAGCACATAGTGTTCTTCCCAATCTTGTCTTTGCTTTGTGAACTTTCTATCGAGAGATGGAGGATTGAAGTGGTGGAGGCCCAGGTGGAGGACTTGGTTTCTCCGGTTCGCAGAAGTGCCAACAGAGTTTTTCACTATTGTATCTTTGATTTATTAATAGAAATATATTTTCTTGTCCAATTCATGTGCATTTTGAATATGAATATTGAATCCATGGATGTATTTAATTGCTTATACATGATTGATTACATATGCTAGAGTAGCGCTAACACATTTATATATATCATGCTTTCTTTGCTTGTTGCTGTTAAGAGAAAATTGTAATTGCAATTGCATTGGAAAAGCTCAACGGGGATCTACTTCAACCGTCTGGAACAAGGTATGATTATATATCCCTTAGTGTTAGATTTTCTTACTACTCTTGTGTATTGGGAAAGATTGATTTCGGGTGTCATACTGTCTGTTGTGGTACCCCGAAGCCATAGGAAGTTTCTCTCTGTAACAGAATTGGTGACTCCACTGGGGATGTTCCTTGTTTTTCTCTTGGGATTGGGTGCACAATGTGCTTGACTTGCTCTCTGTTTCTCCCCATTTTTGTGTCACATTTAGTAGTATGCTCATCCATTGACACTCCCCTAGAGTGGTTTGACCCTTTGGCTGCTTTTTACCACTTTCTTCTCTGTATACATAGGGTTTTGGCTAAAAGCCGTGTACATACGCAGGTTTTTGGCCAAAATCCACGTATACATGCATGTTTTTGGCCAAAAGTCGCATACATACGCTACTACTCTTTGAACATTCGCGTACATCCTCTCTTTTGGTTGAGTTTGATGTTGTGGGAAGTTGTTGGGTGGGTTGTGAGTGTTGCTGGGTCTTCCTAGGTACTGATGTTGTCTGTTGACTGCTTCTTTTGTGACCAGAGACCGCTTTTTCATTGATTTTTATTTGAAAGTAGTTCTCGTCATTCATCCCTTTTTTGTTTTTCCATTAGTGCATTAGTTTTTTAGTCTCGATTTCTTGCTTGGCTTTTGTTTTCTACTTGCTACAGAGACTGAGAGCTTTAGTGACTTTTATTGCATTTTCATTCTTTTATATTGAAAATACAAAATAGTTGCAGTCTTACTTGCATCTCACATATGGATTTAAGGAGATACTTGCATTGGATTGTTTGGATGAGAGTTGTGTTTAGGCTTTCATATAGGAAGGATTGCATTGGCATTTAGAAAAAAATGAATATTTTTGCATCTCATGTAGTGGCATACCCTGCTTTTTCATTTAGACAAAATTGCACTTGGCATTGTTTGTTAGGTGTGCATCATTTACTTTCATTGTTGAGTCATAATATCATTAGTTGCACGGCCATTTCCCTTCGAGTAATTACAACCATTAAAATCAACGCTTAATTAAAATGAACTACACATTTTTCTTTTATAGGGTTCACCAACAAGATTAGGATTTAAAGTCTTGGAATAGTTCATTGTGAGTCAATTCAACAAGACTACTAAACAAAACAATTAGGTGTCTATCCAGGTGAGAGTGAGAAATCCTTGGTATAATTAGTGTTTCTCAGGAAGCTCCTCTTACACGGGAGTCAAGCGCGATGCAACGCATGTGATTGTGATTGGTATGACCCCTGGTCACTTTCTGTGAACGTCGGATATATTTCCAGGATCGTATTCGTATTTGGGGGCCTTTGAGGTATCGGTTGGTGCACCCTTGGGGTACAAGTTGTGCTTTCAAGATTTGGGCTTTGCTACTCTGCCCATACGGTCAATCTCTCCTTTTACTGTCCACTTGAGCATTGATTATATTGGGGTGACCTTAGTTGCCTTACCTAGGTATCACAGGGGGTACTTGCAAAGGTTATTATGTAGGTGTCCTAGCGAAGTAGGGGTCGAACAGGATAGTCGCTTTATGCGTTGAAGCTGAGGGCCACTATAATTGGTTATGCACCTCCGCTTGTAGTGTATGGGACTCTCGAGCCTCTCCTAGGTGAGACATACCTGCTGCATTCAGGAGCTCACATATCTTTCCCTTGGTCTGCTTGTATTTTGGCTTTAGATTCTCGTATGAGTGTGCTCTTTGGGCGCTAGTTGGATTTTGGGATCACAGTTACTTGAGTATATTTATGTTCTCTTGAGTTTGGGTCCTTTTATGTTCAACATGTTTGATATCACTACTAGTATCTCGTCACCCGCTCCAGGTCCTAGTGCGGACCCTGGTGTTGGACTGGGGGGCACCACAGCGCCTTACCTTGCTCATAGATTTAGGAGTGGTCATTTTCCATTCTCTACTCCATTTGCGAAGTATTTTCACTCCCTTCATTCAGTCTTAACACTAGTTTTCACCCTCATGGGGGTGGTAGTGGATGCGTGAACGTTGGGTCTACACCTTACATTCCTTCTTATGTCCCATCGTCCACCACATTGTTTCCTTTGAATGTAGTTATCATGATCAATCCTCCCTAAATCCTATAGTTTGGACTCTTTACTGACTGTTTCCAGTTGTTTTGGACTAATATTGTTGTCATGTAGGCTCCATTTTTTGTACACTCTCGTGAGGCTTTGACCCGTTCGTATCTATTACAGGTATAATGTCTGAACTAGCATATAGGTTAGGATTTCACATCCACCTGCATTTTGCATGACCTTATGATTGTTTCATTTTAACCTTAGGTACGAACCCATTCCACAATATCACGGAACCTTCATGTTGTTGTTAGAAGTGGTATTGTGCTGATGGTAGAGCTTTCCTATACATGGGTGCCCTAGTTAGATCATTTTTTGCATTTGGTACCCATCTTGAGATGCCTCCTTTAGGTTGTGGGAGTCCCTTTTTAGTCACGCCATGTCCTTGAGAAAGAGCTTCATACTCCTCTTGAACTTTATGTTGGATTTTCCCCTTAGGGACTCCCTTGTATATGTCAAGTTGAAATTGCATTTCATGAGTTTTGCTTGCCTTATTGAGCTTTATGTTGGCTCCTTGCTTCAGCACTATAGGCCATATAGCCCGAGCTCATCTCATGTCTAGCCAAGAAAAGCCTTTTACATATCCTTTCAAGCTTGATCACCCTTTTACCAGGAGGAGACCTTCCCCCGAGTGTCGTTATCATGCACACGTTTCCTTGCATTGAGCATAGGTATGTTCCACTGCTTGAAACTAGTTTTCCTGTCCCTGACACTCGTCTCCTCCTAGATATGTACTATAAAGCACTTTTATTCTTTTTCAAAATTTTCAAAATATCTGAAAATGTCCAAAAAAACTCAAAAAACATAAAAGGTCGGACAGGAAAAGATGTTATCTTTGGCAACAATCGAGTCGTGTCGCCTTCGAACAGAGCAATGTATATCACATCCATTGGTTGGGTTACTAGGCTGACTTTAGGAGTTGTACTCATTAATATGAGTTTATCTCCACCGACTGGTTACGCTTCCAGTCCCCATGGAACCTATGTTGATGCCTCATGTGTCACAGAGATGTCCCAGTTTGCATATCGAGTCCATGCTGCCTACCTTCAGTCACCACTTTCCTTATGCTCTTGTTCTAAGGAAGTTGAAGCCTGATTCGGCCATTCCTTAGTTATCTTGAGTTTTTATGTTGGTAATTCCCGATACTGTTACTGGTTTGTGCACATCTTGTTCATTGAGTTCTTCCACATTATACATCCTTGTTGAGTACCTCGTGTTGGTTGATGGGGGATGCCTTAATGCCCTCCTTCCAGCTGATTCCATTCCATCAACATCAGATCATTTATTCTGGAATAGGAGTCTAGAGTCATTTGAGTGCCTTGAGACTTACAGTCATCAATGGTAGGTTCTCTCGCCATCGACAGTTTTTGGAAATACATCAATTTCCCCTGATCGATGGACTCTTTCAAGTGTTCAACCTCAACACATCTATTCATGCTTGTTAGATTGCACTCTGTACCTTGATTCCCATTTTCATTATCAGTGGGTTATCTCCTGTCTGTTAACGGTATACATCAATGACCGGTAATCAGATGATGGAATTCTATGTTCGACCTCGACACATATATTCATAGGGCATGTACTCGTAGCAGTTTGTGTAGAATACTTTCCAGCTTGGTGGCATTCCATATATGCTACCTCCTTGATCGTGCTAGTATTCATGAGATTTCAGCTCTCGTGATCTTGATTCTATTATTTCTAGTGAATATCATATATCTTCATCCATTATGGAGATCTTGATCCATTGTATATTGTACATGGCGATGACCACACATGACACTTTGTATATCATGCCTATTCATAGACATTGTACTCTTATGTATCCGGGACTACTACATGTATTTGCAGTCACATGCAGAGATTGATTATTGTATTATACTGATGAGTGGCTGGTTCTTCCACCAGGGTCTTCATTACTCCACTTATGGGATGGATTTTATAATGTATTTAGGCCATCATGTTACCCCTCTGACATCACACATTAGTGGGCATCTATTATAGTTGATTTTACCACGCCAAGTAGATTACACATTTATGGCCTTCCATGTCCCTCTGCATACTCTTTGGACCCCATGGACTTATATTATGCTTTGATGTTCCAAGATCATCCCCAAAAATTGCCTGTTTATACCTATACGCTACTTTTAAAGCAATACTTGCGTGTATACAAAGATTTTGGCCTCAAACCCGTGTACATCGGGATGTGTGCAAAATGACAAATATTTTTGGAGTTTTCCTCATTTGAGTCCAAATAACTTGACTCTTAGCCTTCCAAATTCCTGGAGAACACTCGGATTCGACCCTCCTTTACCTCTTTAGAGTGCTATATAGGGAACCCATTGCATACATTAAAGGAGGAGAAAATTGAAGAGTAAAGAAACTATAGTCCATTGTTGCCTCAGCTTTTCTTATACTTGAGTCTGCATCCCTTTGTCCCTTGGAGCACATAGTGTTCTTCCCGAGCTTGCCTTTTCTTTGTGAGCTTGCTATCGAGAGATGGAGGATTGAAGTGGTGGAGGCCCAGGTGGAGGACTCGGTTTCTCCGGTTCGCAGAAGTGCCGACAGAGTTTGTCACTATTGTATCTCTGATTTATTAATAGAAATATCTTTTCCTGTCCAATTCATGTACATTTTGAATATGAATATTGAATCCATGGATGTATTTAATTGCTTATACATTATTGATTACATATGCTAGAGTAGCGCTAACACATTTATATATATCATGCTTTCTTTGTTTGTTGTTGTTGAGAGCAAATTGTAATTGCAATTGCATTGGAAAATATCAACGGGGATCTACTTCAACTGTCTGGAATAAGGTACGATTCTATATCCCTTAGTGTTAGATTTGCTTACTACTCTTGTGTATTGGGAAAGATTGATTTCTGGTGTCATAGTGGCTGTTGTGGTACCCCCAAGCCATAGGAAGTTTCTCTCCGTAACACTCATAAACTAACAATTCACCATCTTTTAGAAACAAGAACTACTATGACCACACTCTCATACCTTCACACATAATCCCTTTTCTGCTCTGATACCACTCTGATGGCACTAGTTTGTTTACATACCTCGAAAACCCAAGATTCTAAAACTAACAGACCTTAACTTATCTCTGAAACAAATTTCTGAACTGTTTAGCCTCCTTTCCACACTTCCGCCCTCGAACTTCGTTTTCTGCATGCACCTTTCCATCTTTTTGTTCGGAAAGTGGAACTTCAGCTTTTCACTCCTTTGAGCCAAGGGTTTCCGCCTTTCCGAACTTCCCCTTTCCGATTCGGAAAGCAGAAATTGGCTCATCAATGTTTTGAACTAGGTTTTCTTACTTTCCCAGCTTCTGCACAATACTTCTTCCCAAATTCTGATTTCCGATTCGAAAGTCGGCTTGTCAACTTTCGAAGCAAAGCTTCCGCACTTTTGCACCTTTCCTGTTTTTGCTTTTCGGTTCGGGATGCGAAACTCGCTTTATCACTTTAAGCGCTCGCACTTCTTCAATTCCCGGTTTCCGCACACTACTCTTCCATGTTGTCAATTCTAGCAGACTTCCCCTCGATTGTTGATCCATCCCCAAGTGCGGATCATGATCTAAACTGTGTGGATATTCGTCTCTCCGCTACGGAAATTAACTACAACCATAGATATGTCCAAGATCTATCTTGCAATGTACATATGCCATGGATTTACTGTGTGTAAATCATTCCTTTGTCCTCTACACACGAAATCAATGAATTCTACCTGCAATCCTATGTAAATACTTATTTATGTGTATTAAATAACTCAATGAATCCAAAAGACAGGCATACGATCTTATTTCACAATGGTCCTTTATCTGAACCTAAATACAATGGATCGATCATTACAAACATAGACCTCTCTCTCTGTGTGTAAGCTCTAAGAGTCTAAACTTTGAGCGTGTTCCTCTTGATCAAACCTTCCTCGAGCTAACTAAGATCCAATGAGCTACCTAAAAGCTTCTGCAAGCTAACAAGCTCTGTAAGCTAAAGTTAAGTTGATTAATCAAAATAACATAGACTCTATTTATTATAAATTAAGTTATGTTTTCCAAATCCTACATAAAAGGAACAAAACCCTTATTCAACTCTGCTGACCCTATGAGTCATTAGTGACTCGTTAACTAACTGCTACAATCACTTTGATGGCTAACTAATTCAAACTTATCATTTACAAGTGGAAGGACCGAGTGTCCTTATCCAAATTTATTCAGCTTTACATAAAATGTTTTTATTCATGTGTGAGACTCTAGGTCTCCTTAGGGTTCATCTAACTTTGGTGAAGTCATGGATAACTTCATCTTCATGAGCCTATGCTCCTGCATCAAGTTGGCAGGGCCAAACTATATAATTAATATTAGTTTTGAAGCAAACCACAAGCCACAAGCCTCGAATTCATTGTGTAATTGTGTGTCTTTTGTAACCATATTAGAAGCTAAACAATATGAATAGGTATCCACCAATATTTCCATGTTGTGGGTTGTATATTGACATAAACTACCCTTTATTAACAAAAATAAACTACTAAGTATCATCGTTTGTCCTCTTCTCCCCACTCTCAATTTGGATGCGTACTTTTTCATGATAGAAAGTTGGGTTTTCAACTAGATTTTCACCCTCAATGCCAGCCCAAAGGATGATCTTACACTGTAATTGAATTAGTCACAAATAAAGATATATGATCTTGGATTCGTAGTATAGTGGACTCTGTCAAATCTCTATTTTTGAAGGGTACTTTCAGACTTGAGTTTTGAACTAATAAGCACATATTCCTACAATAAGCTCTATATAGCAATGCATTTCTCTTAAAATTTGTCGAATATTTATCGATGGGAGAATCTCCCATGCACCCTCTTGGGAATGATTGAACATGACCCATCTACAAGAGAATTGATTTGAGCAACTTAAAACTCCATTTAATTGAATTTCTCTAATTAACAAAACCTTCTTACGAGATATGCACCATTACCAAATACTATCATAGTCCTCCATTGTGTCCTCTTTACGAGATATGCACCATTACCAATGATACTATCATAATCCTCCATTGTTTCCTCTTTGATGTGACCCAAACTCCTTCCTTAAATAACAAATCCATCAAATGGGTGTAAAGAAGCTAAGTGAGGGCTCAAATTACGCTAATAAAGAAAAAGAGCTAATTTACCATCTTACATAGAAAATGTAGTGGATCAGGCTATTTAGAGAGAAACATAATATTAATATGATCATGTCACCACCATTTCTTAACACTAATGATTGTTTTTCCTCCTTTTAGGAGAGGTGATATTGAAGGCAATAGAGGTGGGTAAATAGCTAAGACTAAATCTAAGCATAAGAACTTGCAAACTTTTCTTTCCAAGTTAGGGTCTTCCCAAGGTAAAGCAAAATGTTCAACATAGGCATTTGGGAAGAAGTGTCCATTCATAATTTTAATGAAATGTAATTTATTATTCGCATAATCTTAATTGAGTGTAATTTATTAAACCAACATTGATAAACTATAGTTAATTCCACCAACACAAACTTCAATGTTAACGGAAAGCAACCACATTATATAAAGTGTGATTGTTATTAATATGTTGCTTAATATGTTTATTCATTTAGCTTATAGCCTACGCTAGTTATATAATTTAGATTTATATCCTTTTATTGTTACAAGTGACATTTCTTGATTTAAACATCATGAGTAGTTAGAAATTATTATTACATGAATTAGGTTTTGTTTTTGTTTGTGATATTCATTTATGATAATTAGAATGATTAATATAAAATTAGTGTTTTATTTGAAGACCTTAGTCCTTTCGTGTTTCAAATTGGATTCTAACACCATGTGTAAGGTTTGTATATATATTTTTAATAACAATATTATTAAGCAATATTAACCAAAATTATATTATTACATAGTTTAAGCCTTAATAAGAATAACAAGACAATTAAGAAATTAAATAACAAGCAATCTCATGTTATCCCAAGTAAAATATGCATTGATTAATGACCTAAAAATTCAATTAACATGCCCTTAGTCATTTGAAGGCAACAATTTCTTAAACAAAACATTCATATTTATACAATGGTTTTATTACAATAGGGTGCAATAATACTTGGAATATAGGAACAAAAATTTACTTACAACGAGAAGAGGATGAGGATAGAAAAGATGTAGCAACTACCAATATGACCCATCAATAAGCAACAAACTTAGACAACCAAATTTAGGAGACAACTCGTCTTCTAACCAACTTCTCAATCTAAAGTTAAGAACCCCTAAGCCCTCAAACAACCACCTTATATTATCTAATATCTCTAGTTACTTTCAAGTATTCTTAATCCAAATCAAAACCATACTTTCCTCTATAGTCAAAAACCCAAAAGTAAAAGTCCCCCCACAACCTTCTCAACATCCACTTAATTATTGTTTCTTCAATTGCATTCATACACAAATTCCCATGCACCAACTTGTTATCCATACAAAAAAAATCTCACTTTACTTGGTGCAACTTTTGTTAACTTTTATTTTAATTATCATTTTTATTCTATTTCCACTTTTACCTTGAATCTCTTTTTTATTTTATTTCCACTTTATTTATTATAACTTTTGTTAACCATTATTTTTTTATTATACAATTATCTTTTTTATTTTATTTCCACTTTATTTGGTGCAACTTTTGTTAACTTTTGCTTTATTTATCTTTTTTACTTTATTTCCACTTTACTTGGTGCAACTTTTCTTAACTTTTACTTTATTTAGCTTTTTTATTTTATTTCCACTTTACTTGGTATTTTTTATTTTATTTCCACTTTACTTAGTACAACTTTTGTTAACTTTACTTTAATTCCAATTTATTTAATAATGAAAGTACAACTTTTGTTAACTTTACTTTAATTCCAATTTATTTAATAATGCAACTTTGGTCAACTTTTACAATAATTCCACTTTATTGTATGTAATAGTATAGTTTTTATTATTTTTTTTTTTACAATTAGCATTTTTTATTATCATTATCATACAAAATGCAAGTCAATGCACCTATGCACATAATGTGGGGAATTACAATATATGTATGTCTATGTGAATTGTGTGTAGCTTTAGTGGTTGTGAAAAAAAAGTTGTTATCTTAGATATCCAAGGTTAAAGCCTACTTTGTGACTCAGTTTTCACTTAGTGACTTAATTATTGATAAGCTATATAAAATCTATGTATGAGTTGTTGGCTTGCTATTGTATCCTAAAGAATCTAGGATTTACCCCAGATTCCTTCCTCTAAATGAGGGGAAGTGCCTAATGGGTTTCCTCAGGAAATGCATTATATAGAAGAAATAAAATAAAATTACACACAGAGGTATAGAGTAAGTGTCTGCGCATACATGCATACATACATATATATGTTTGTATTTTTTAGAGGTAATAATATTATGTGGGAAACCACTCAAGCACTTCCCCTCATTTAAAGGATGGTACACAGAGTAAACCCTAGATTTTTTTAGCCATGATGCTAGGTCAACAATTGCTAATCAATAATCGACTCAATGAGAGTAAACATGTCACAAAGTGGAAATTGAACCCAAATGGGGAAGGTAACAATTGACATGTGTGTGTATGTGTGCATGTAAATGTACACACACACATATTGATACACGTACATATATGCTTCCTCGTGGAGAAGAGGTTTCAAAAACTAAAATATCCACTTACATCAATATGTGAACCCAATATTGAAACCATTAAAATAACATATCAACCCATTTGTTTTGTAATAGCTTTCATGGTCCAAGGCTTCTCATATAGTGGAGACAAGATGAGACAAAACTACCTTCAACCACCCTTCAACAATGTTGAAGCAATTAGTGGAATGTGAGGCACTACTACAATCAAGGCATGTGGTATCCTATGTATGTCCTCTTTCATGTATATTGGTAAATGGGACGCATGGAATTCCTTGAGAAACCTTTCCTTGCATCCACTTTTGCATCCTTCTACATCCATTTTTGTGTCCTCTCTAATATCATGGGCCTATATAACATCTCAATGAAGTCCTTATTTGCATATGTGCTCACCCTTTTTCACATTTTTAGCATCAATTTTAAATCCAATTCTACATCCTTTGTCCATCTTTCATCTGTGTGTATATTTTGCATCCCTCTTGTGTTTGGTGTCTCGTTTGCATGGCAAGTTTTTCACCTTGTCGGGATCTTTCCAACAAGCCATTGTGCACCTAAATCCAAGATTGTGTGCAAGAGTTGTTGTCCCAAAATTTAATCATCTCTTGACATTCTAGCTTCTACTCTTTTCACCTTCTTATTTTTTTCATTTTTA
Organism: Pseudotsuga menziesii; assembly: GCA_001517045.1. Taxonomy (NCBI): domain Eukaryota; kingdom Viridiplantae; phylum Streptophyta; class Pinopsida; order Pinales; family Pinaceae; genus Pseudotsuga; species Pseudotsuga menziesii. Next base: position 362,744 of record LPNX010626015.1, on the reverse strand, counting down.
TTGTATTTTATAATAAATAGAGAACATAATTATCATCAATGGCTTAGCATACACCTCTTATTAGAGATTACATTGCTTGTTTGTGAGAGTGAGTTGCGTATGTGTCACTTATATAAGTGTGTGAGTGCATTGCTTATGCAGATGTGTAAGTGCGTCATTTATGTAGGTGTGTTAGTACATATCTTGTGTGGGCATGTGGTTTATGTGCACGAGGTGGATACTTATGTGTGTGAGTGCTTATCTTATGTGCATGAGTGTGTCACCTATGCGTGAGTGTGTTACTTACCCATGGGAGTGTGTCCCTTATGTGTGAATCTGATGCTTATGTGGGATGTGTGGATTAGATTTTAGTGTGTCACTTATATGTGGGTGTGCCTTTCACACACATGCAAGCTATGCACTAATGCAAACAAAAACACACTCACGAACACAAGAGTGGCACAATCGCACATGTACACAATTGAGTGAGTGGGTGTGCCTTTAACACACATGTATGTTATGCACTCATGCAAATAAAGACACACTCACACACATAAGTGGCACTAACACACACTTACACGAGTTAGATTGAATTTAACATGTCCTTGTTCATTTGTAAACAACAATTTCTTAAGAAAACCATTCATATTTATGCCACTGTTCTATTCTAATAGTGCGATAATACCTAGAATATAGTAACATAAATTGACTTATAACTTGGAGAGAGTGAGGATAGCGAAGCTATAGCATTCAACAACATGGTCTATCAACAAGTAGAGAAATTGGAAAACCAAATTTAGGGGACAAATCTCATTCCAATCAACCTCTCGATGTAAGATTATGAACCCCCAAGCCCTCAATAAACAACCCTATGCTAACTAATATCTCTGCCTACTTCCAAGTATCCTCAATCCAAATCAAAACCACACTCTACTCCATGTCCAAAACCCCAAAACAAAAAGTCCCCACAACTTTCTCAACATTCAATTAAATAATGTTTCTTCAATTGCATCCATACACAAATTCCCATGCATGGACTCCATTTGCTATCAATGCAATTATCTTTTTAATCCCTACCGGAGGCAGAGACTATATGTTCCATCTTCATCTATTATTTGAAATCAATATTTCAGTTTTTATAAAGTTAAGTGAAAGTTCCATTAAAATTTGTATTTGTAAATACTTTTTTGAAAAATCGTTCTCACATTTTATTGGTTAAGAGATCTTGAATTGACTATTTTTATCATTGACGGGTATTAAAAAAAATCCATACCTTAATCTTACCTTCCATCAATTTTCTATTTCTTGGTGTGCAAGCAATCGACCTGTCCACCGTGCTTATAGTAGTTATTGTCATATTATTAAATTGATCTTTTTTATTTGCATTCAATATTTATTGCTTCCAACGATTCACTCAGGATTCATGCAGGGTTCGAGACTATTCCAATGGGAAGGTTTGAGACTATTCCAATGGGTAGGTGATTATTCCAGGAAGTGGAGCAGATGGGTGAATAGCATGGAGAAAAATGCATCCATGGATAAGACCCTAGAATGGGAGCCTCTAATTAACATTGTGGAAGATAAGGTTAGACAGAGTTGTAACTTTCTTTGTTCCTTGTTGGTTTTAATTCAGCCTATTTTAAGTTATAGCATTGCTGAGAGGTGGATCTTGATGACAGAATTTGACAGCATCTTTAGCTCTTCCTCATTTTTTCTTTTATTATTTAGATATTGTTCTATATTGTAGATTCTTGGCCTTATGATAAACTTCCTTGTAAAACGAAAAAGGGGGGCGCACCAAGGGCTTCTCTGCCTCTAAATTTCCTGGTGACTTAACTATTCACAGATTCACTTAGTGTATTAAATTTCAAATAGTTTTACTATCATCTCTTATCTTCCATTGATTCTTAACTTGTTAGTTTGTAGGTGAATGAACAACTTCAACCAAGCTAGGAGTCTTGGCAGTGATCTAGTGGTGCTAAAGGTTCCTAGGTAATGCTTTTACTCTTAGATAAAAAAATTATAAACCCTCCATGCACTGCCCTTATGGAGTCATGGTCACTTTTAGTATCGTTTGAAATGCATCCATAATGTGTACTAATGTACCTTAGTTTTTATTACCCTCGGAAAGGTCTAACCAACTACAAGGCTTACATAGTTGTTTGTTTGGTGAATGAAAGCACCTAGTGCTCGGCATGTATAAATACAAGACGACCTCTTTTGTAGTATTTCTTAGCAATATAGATGAATACTTAATTTTTAACCATATTCTTCCATGAGGATATTATGAAAATTGTTTTAACTTGAATGCCTTGACCAAGGGCTTGAATATATATTAGTTATGGTTGATTGCTTGTGCAAAAAGGAGAATAGAATGCTTGTGTATGATTTTCTAATAGTAATCTGGACCATGTTCTTTATTGTATTGTGTTCTCTCTTTTTTAGTTTGCGGCCCAAGTCCATGTGGCCATAGTTAGATGCAGGGTTTTAATTTGATGGGCATATGCCCTTCACAAGGAATTTTTCCCGTCAAATACTCTTAAAAAAATTAACAAAAAATCTTAAAGAACGGGAAAACAATTTGTTGGAACATATATTTTATGGTCACTTATTTTCTCAAACCATCATTAATTTTTATTAATAGTCATGTTATGATATGTGTATGCTTAGATAAGTGGTCTTTGCTAGGCGGTTGTTATTGTATATGTAATTACAAAGATTGCTCTTCCACTTGATTGAAATTTTCCCACTTGATTGGAGCTCTCTCATTTGATTAAAGATTAGGTGTGTGAGTTTGCCTTGAATTGGGGTAGATTTGTCTTCAATCTATTTCTTTTTTCTTTCTTATAGTGGCCTACTGTTATCTCAATATGGAACCATTCCCTCCCTTTTAGTCCCTTTCCTTTGCCTTTATGCCCTTCCTTCATTGGTTAAGTCGATTTTCAAGTCCAAAAGTGCAACTTCAAGAGAGAGGTGGATACCATTTTAGAGGAGAAGTTGGTTTTAAACTCTATTAATGAAGGAATTAACCCAACCACCCACCAAGCATCAATAATTTATCAACTGTAGAATATCAGACATGCTTTCTTTCTTTTTATTTCCGGAAGCAACTACTGAAGATCGACACCCATTTCTCTAGATAGTTGAAAGTGCTCTCCTCTCAATGCAACTACAAATTATGGTAAGATATTATTTTTAATTCTTTATAAATTTGATAATAATCTAAAAATGGTTTTTAATGAAAATATTCTATGTTTTTTCTTGAACATGAAATAGTTTTTGATACTTGGATATTAGGTAATTTTGTATTAGACAAAGGCATGGAAATGAGTTTTTACACCATGGTTGTTAATTTGAATGAGAAAATTTTATCACATGATTGGCTCTATATTTACAGCCAAGATATCAAATATAATAACCACGTGCTCATTATGAAGATATCAAGTGTATTAAGCACATGCTCATTATGATGACCAAGTAAAACTTATGCCCATAAAATAGTTTTTACTAGAGGAATTTTTATATATTTAAATTACTATCTCAATTTATATAAGCTTGCAGTATTCTATTTTTATAAAATTAAAATAAAATACATGACCTAATTTAGAACACTAAATGCTTTCATTTATGAATGAAGAAAAAAACAAGAAATTTATGTTATTAAATTCTCATCAAAGCGCATCGTGGATAATACATATACAACTCCACCTCCATGTAAGATTTGTTGCAGCTTAGGCTTTCCATATGTGCAAATAATTGCCTCTACAAGGGGAATATTTTATATATCTGGCCTTTCAACTCTTTCAATTCAATTCCTACGGCTAAAGTATTTCTTTGGGAAGCAACATGTTAACTTTGCAAGAAAAGAGCATAGTGAAAGCCGACTCTCCCTATGGACACTTGCCTAAGTCTTAGGTCTATGGCCTATAGAGCCCAATCTCCTACATCCCACATCACGCCCGCATTCACCCATACGCCCAGCATTACCCAGATTCCCCAGTACACCATTCAAGAAGAGATAAAAGGAAGGGTGGTAAGAGAGCTTCTTCTCATTTGCAAGATACTATTGTAAATATTCGAGTAGCCAAACAGGGTTTAGCTGATCTAATGACTAAAGATTCCTCATCAACTCCTATATGTTGCATTACATGTGGCTAAGTTTGTTTCCTAAGCTTATCACCTTATATACTTTAGATGCATAATTTTGGCAGATGTTACTTTTGACTTGTCTGTGTCATTGTGAGTAGGTTTTTTTGGTCCACTTCATATATAGCGATGTCGATTTTCAAAGTACATGATCAACAAAAAAACATAGGTAAACCACTCTATTGTTATGTTTTAATTGAGAATTCAACTCCTTAGTACAACATAACTTTTAATTGAAAATTAAATTCTTTAATAAAAACATTTTATTTAAAGGTATTTTTTTAATAAAACTTAATTGTTGAAAGGTTTTGTTTCACATAAACGTTGTGTTACAGGCAAGATAAAAGTTCAAAATGTCAAAAAAAATGGTTTGAAGGGCAAAGATGAAATGAAATTCCAACACTGGTCAGATGTCTAATTTTGTTATTTAAATTCATGAGCATTATTTTATTGCGTTTGCAATGGAGGTTACCCCTAACAACCTTCATCGTTCTCATTCTTCCCTTATACTTGACTACGACCATGAGTTGATTCAATGTTATTTGTTTCTTTTTTTACTCTTGTTGCTCCTTCATATAGGAATCGTGATGGTTTGCTCTGCAATGTCACAAAAAATATATATATAATTTCGTTTGCATGCTTAGGCGATTCGAAATATGGACCACTCGGTCAGTTTTCATTGTAATCCCATGTCGAGTACTTGTTTTTATTTTCAATTTTCTTGCCCATAAAAAACTATTATGAGCAAAGGGCCAATTCAACAAGAGTACGATTATATAAAGATGACTTTTGATACTAGATTTATGGTTTAATATTTTCCTATGTCCATATAACACACACATACCTTTTATAATCAAGCCTAAGGTCTCTTTGTTAATTGTTCAATGGTTATACAAGATCTAATAACATTTATCATCATAACATCATAATCATATACAAAAGGATCATTGAAAGAAAGACAAGCACAACACACAAAGGAACACATATATTTATCCTGGGAAACCCTCATGGGGGACAAAACCTAGCAAAACTTCCATGATATAGACTTCAACCAAGTACAGTATAAGACCCAAAGAATAAGACTTATAAGACCCCAAGAATAATACTGGACTGCTTCCTCTCTTTCTCTCTTTAGCACAATTGCTTGAATTCTCTTCTTGTCCAAATGAGGGAGGTGCCTCTCCTATTTATACTAATCAGCTAAGAGGCCTAATAACCCAACTGGAATGACTTCTCCTTGCTTCCAGGGCCGAATTACCTTGGGATACTTGAAAATACATTTTAATAATACTTTTGTGGGTAGTACTGACCCAACTTACAACTGAGGTTTTACCTCAAGACTTTACATGACCAATTACATCAATGACATACCTAATCGAAGGAACAACATCTCCGGAAAGGGTAATGACAATAATAATACAAAATAGAATATATTTCGCAGTTACATTTATTTAACATGCTTGACATAGATAGAGTTAGTTATTGATGCTCCACTTGTAGAGTTTCCAAAGTCACTAACACAACCAAAGCACCTGCACAAACTTGTACCTAACACACCTCAAGCGTCACTACAAGACTTGCCTTGTGATCTTGAATCTCTAAGAATTTTGGAAGTACTCATAGTATGAATCTCTCAATTATAAGTGCTTCCATCTTCTTTGTATTTCCTAACGAATTTGAAGAAATTATGGTTCCATGAATGCGAGAAATTGCAATGTATGTCGGATTCAAATTAACTATTGAGTCAATTGATAGAGTTGAAGATATGGAAATGCATAATACAATACTTAGCACAACTTGTGATTAAGATGAATAATCTGACAGTTTTAGTAGTATGTCGTTGTCCTTTACGTGAACTACCATTTAAAATCCTATCATTTGAGTTGATTCTAGAGTTTCCTTTGGATTATTCCATTAATGAAGGCATGATTCAACTCCGAGTGTTACAATTGTACCACACATAAGTGTCAGAGGTATCATTTCTTGAACGTATTTTCCTAAAAATTCAGGATCTAAGAGATCGTGCGTTGTGAACATTTGGTAAAGGTTGGAGCATTACCAACACCACTAAGAAATCTCAATTTTGGTTATTACGGTGTACTGAGGAAAATAAGAGGGATTTGTGGTGTTACAAAACTTAAAAAGTTGGATATCTGAGGGTGTAATAATATATAGGTAGAGGAGATGAAAGGTCTTGGAACTTTGACATCTTTAGGTCTTAAATTATTAAGGTTCCATAAAGAGCACTTTGAGTACGATTCCAACATAGAGCATAATGTTTTCTCAGAGATTTTTTGCAACTGTGGTACCCCACTTGATACCGATGATAATGAAAAAGCCACCCGACAGGATTTGGTGGAGAATGTTGTGGGGAAGGTTGTTTTTTCAGATTTGAATGAAATGTGTTAGGAGTCATTATTTTGGGGGTCTAATTCTTTCTAGGAGAATGTTGAAAGGAAGGATGGGTTGCTCGATTTGAATGAAAGGATGGAGTCATGTCTAAACATTTTACAAATTTTGTGGAACATGTAAACTTAAAACAACTACATTGAAAATGACCAAAATATAAGGTGGTTATAAAATATATTTGTAGTGTCTAGGCGAACAATAAGCACCCTGTAGTGCAGTATTCATTATCGTGATTGCGGGGATGTGAGTCCTTCAAAAATCAATCCAATGGTTCACATCCCTGCAACCGCAACATTAAATATTACACAGCGAGGTGCTTATTGCTCGCCAATTGTTTATATGTAGCACTCCTAATAGATGGATTTATCACTTTTACATGTACACAAAGATATTTCCCACTTTTTCTATAAAATTATTTATTTTATAAGTTTATTTATTTCACATCATTCCTAAGTAATATTTATTGGTATGGAATTGGTCTATTGATTCTTTCACAAGTAATATTTATTGGATAGTATTGGTCCATTGTTACACCTAAATCTCATTATCATCATGTTCATGAGATAGGTACTTCAGTGTTTGCTCTAATCCCTTAGAGTATGAATAGCCAAAATGAATGGAACAAGATTTTATCCTTGTGTTTTGCCATGTTTTGAGCCCCCACCGCACATTGCCCATTGACAAGAGGCATTACCAAGTCAGGAACGCACCTTTCACACTAGAAAAGTGCAGTGCTACCACTGTTTCACTTCATGCAACACGCGTTACCTCCTTAACAACACTCCTTGCCTTCCTACAAAGTGTGGTACCCTTCACAAAAATGAAAAAAACAAAAGATCTTGAGAAGTTTCTAGCAGAAACCCTCGTGGAACCTCATCCCAACTAATATGCATAGGTGGAACTCAAATTTCTTCATCTTTGGGATGATCCTTTAACCTTCTCCCTAAAATATTCAACCTATTATGTCCTCTTTAGCCTTTAAATATACCTTCACCCATCGTGGTGGTTGAAGGAAGAAAAAAGGAGTGAGAGCACCGAAATTTTGGGAAAATAGTGTTAGACTCTTTGATACATTAAAGCAAGGTGAAGAGGCAAGGTGTTCATTGGGAATTATTCTCAACATCAAAGATTGGTTGTAATTCTTTCCCTTTTGATTTAATGAAAATATGTTCTCTCTTTCCCATAAATGATTGCATGCATTTTGTTCTGTTATATATTGTCTGTCTCCTTGATCATTAACATAGGATCATCATATCATCTTGATGCTTTCACTTTGTTTGCTTGTTCTTGTGTGTCTCTTGCAGGTATTCTCTTCTATGCAAGTGGGATTGCAAAGAACCACCAAGAGAGAAGGCCAAAATTCGAGTGAGGTATGAAATATTTGTATTCAATTGATTTGATGCACTAGGGGAAGATTGTATATTTTTTGTTTGTACTTATTCTATATCTATACCATTTAGACTAGGGAAATAGACCGTGTCCACATAGACTGAAGAATTTCCATGAAACAAAGTTGGCGACTCCACTGGGGAAGAATTCTTCCTCTTTGGTATGTTGAAATTGACATTTTCCTTTTGATTTCATAGATTTGCTTTTGGTTTGATAGATTTGCTAAATTTATAGATCTGCCTCTTTTCACCTTCAAATATTTATGCTTTGGCTCACTCGGTTTTCCAGTTGATATTTGGGATTTTAATTTTGATCTGTCATTGACTTGTTCTTTCATATTTATCGTTTTTTCTTCTTTTTCAAACCTCAAACTGAGCCATCGCACTTGGTTTGTGTACTAAGTGCTACCACCACACTTTATCTTCTTGTAGCCTACGGTGCCAATGCTCTTTGTCAATTAACAAGGAGTGGTGTTACCACTCTTTGCCAGTTAACAAGGAGTGGTGCCACCGCTCTGTCTCTGTATGCAAGGTGCGATGCTAGGATGCTAATGCTCTGTTGTCAACTAGCAACCTGCGGTGCCAATTAAGTATTTTGTATTCTAGTTTGAAATTTGTTTTTTTTATGCATTTTCAGTTTTGGAAGTATAGTCCGAGTGTCACAATGAATTTTGATTTCTAGATCTGTTTCTTCCACTTTTTGGAGTGTTTTTGGCTTACTTTTTGAGAAAAATGCAGCCTCTTTGATTTATATGCTCTTTGCATTCAAATAAGAGTTTATGTTCCTTGCACGGGATTTTACATTTGTTTCTTTGCTTGAAACCTCTTGCTCATTTCTGTATATATTATTCATCGAAATTGGAAAATTTGTATTTCATTTTCATGTCCATGTTTTGGTTTTGGTTTGAGTTCTTTGGGATTTGAGTGTTGAATTGTGAGGGTGTTTGAAAGATCGTGTTTATATTTTAATCTTTGTTTCGGGAAAAGAAAATATCTCTCTCCTTTCCATAGATAGTTTTCATTGAATGAAAATATTACATCTCATTTAGTTCATGCATGATATTGGGATGTGTCCACACCTCATTGGTCCACTTAACCATACAAGATAAAATTAATAACTAGTTTAAGTTTAAAGTATTTAGCAACTTGTGTGTTAGGTTAGAGACGTGTTCTGATGTATTTAAGCGTAGGATTTGTCGTTATCTGCATGCACTGCATCCCAGGGACTGTGCGGTTCTTCCACGTACACATCGGTATATTGAACGACCTTTGACGTACTCTTTTGGTAAATAGAAAGGTACTTCACGTACTCAGAGGTATGTCAGAATGCTCCTTTTGTATGGTTTTTCGTTATACAACACTACTATGGATTTGAGGTCCCATGTACCTTGCTTATATAGAGAGACACCATTAGGGATCCTCGGACCATCTGAGAAAAGCCCTTTTTACCGTCTTATTGTCGCAATACACCGAGAACAACACTCAGGGAGCTGCTACGCACGTATCATCCAAGTAGTCAGGTATTCAGACAAGGGTACAGTCCCAATCCTCCTTATCGCGCTCTACTATTGGACCCTGTGGTATATCGTGAGTTGTGATGGTTTGAAAATCTCATGAGGATCCTAACTCTTTATCCACTCCTTTCACATGTTTGCTTTCTGATTTAGATTAAGTAGCGCTTGTTGCATGTACATTTAAAAGTCTTATAAAGAGAGATATATTTGTTTTATAGTTATGGATATGCCTTCCTATACTACCAACCAAGAGGTCCCTTCTCAAGGGGAACCTTTTGTTTCTCCTTCATTTGGAAATGTTGGTCCTCCTGTCATGGCCACCTTGAGTCTTCTTGGATTGACTATAGGGTTACCTATATCATTATTCTATATCCCAGTTATTTTGATCCCACCTTGTGTCTCGGATGTTAATTCTCCTTCACGAGAACACCAACCTCCTGTGAATCCTCCACCTTCTTTGATTCTCCCCTTTCTCCCTCTTTGCCTATTGAAAGTTGTAGTAATAGTAATCAAATTGTTGCAGCTGCAACTGTTCTCCCCAAAAAAATTCAAATTTTGGTCCCCTCCTCATAATCTAGTGTTGCTTTGAATCGTTTGGATCCGTGAACTTTCTGGTCATGCTTTAATTTTGAACGATTTGTTGAAGATTAACTCTCGTCCTCTTTTCAAAAGTTGCTTGTGTTTTGAAAATTGTGTGGGTCGCAGATTTTGAGTTTGGTTTTGCTAGTCGATCAGATCAATTGTTCTTCAAAAGGCCATTATTTCGGAAGTAAAACAGGTTGTTGACTGTCGCTGAATTTAAAGCTGTTCCGAACACTTAATGTTTTTTTTTCATAGATCGGGCATCAAATTATGTTTGAGTCGGAAGTTTATTTGCTTGATCTCTCGCCATTGCGGAGAGATAATCAGCTTTAGCTTCGTTATTCTTTTCCGATGCATATGTCTCAATCGGTTGAGTTTATGTTTCGCATCGGAAAGTACTGTTACTTCGTTCTCCGCAGTTGCGGACGGCAGATTGTGAAGTCCCCCGATACATTGATTTTTTTTTAACCCCGCTTTGTCATTTTCGTTGATCCTTAAGTCTTGGGCTTTCGTTGTTGCGGCTACCGAAAGCACTATCCTTCCGATCGTTTAGTCGATTTTCCTCCGATCCTTATGTCTCCACCCGCCGATGCGTGTCGACCTTCTAGTCGCATGTCTATCACCTTTTGCTTCCTTCGTTGCGGCTCCGGAAGCAGCTAAGCACCCAAAGTGTAAAGCGCTCCGACCACCGATGCGTGTCAGCCTTTTAGTCGTGTGTTCGTAGTCTTTTCTCTTCCGTCATTGCGGCTATGCAAAGCGTTTGGCTTCCGATGTCAATGTCCTTCCGATTTCCGATTTGAAGTTTTACCGCCTATAGCTTAGGTCATATATTTTCTGACCTCGATAGGTTAAGTGGGTTCGCAGTGTCCGTCACCTTCAAGACCCGCGTATGTGGCTGTGGATAAGTCTACCCTGTGGATATCAGTATTCTAAGCCGCCGAGGATTTTTTCGTTTTCCATTGATTGGTGGTTTCTTTTGAACCCGTAGATAGATGAGATGGTGGTATCAGCATTTGTTAAGTTCTCATAGCAGTGATGCACATGGTATTTTCTTGTTGAGAAGCCGTATTGGTTGATATAATTTGGCGTTTTGTTTTAGAATGCAATCACAATGAATGATGTACATTGATTTATTGCAGGTGGACTCAAGAGACTTTTCAGACGATCGCAGCAGGGAGATAGTAGGCAAAAGGGAGTTGGGTCATTTCGGTAAAGGTCGAATCAAAGACGACAGGATTGCAAGGAGGGCGAGCAAAGGAGAAAGCAAAATCAATAGCAACGAAGGCGTAGATCTGAAAGGTCTATCAGTTACTCAGCAGATCATGAGTGCGCACAGAAAGACATGAAATGTTTGAGGAACTGAGAGGTCACACGTTGGGGGGGGGGCAGCCCAAGCGGTCTACTGTTTAGTTTAAATATTTGAAAGTTAGAATGGAGAGGGGCTTTTTCCCCTGAAAAAACTTGTAAACTAATGCTTGTAAGAGGAACTATTTCATTTTACAACCAGAAATTGCAACTTTGCCTGTTGGAGAAAGTGCTATGTGGAACATATCAATGCATTTAAATGAGCGACGTTAAATGGGAACTATTTCGTTTTCAACTGTGTTTCATTAACTGTGAGAACGTTCTAAACTCCTGAACCTATGTTCTTATCTGAATGTTCTTTAGTTTTCTTTATGATGTTTTCCACTATGAGTAATGAGAGTCTTAACTGTTGATGAGCTATCTTATCATGTATACTTTTATTCATGTTTATATGTTTGGTTATAAGAACAGCTATCTGCGATTTGCCATAACATATGAACAGTAGTGCATTACTCATGAATTAATATCCAGCTCTCTAGAGATAGATTAGCTAGTTTTACTTTATGACTGTTTGTATGATTTAGATGTTTGTGAGTGCTAAGACGAGAGGTAAGAACCTGTGCATCACGTTGTGACTACTCCTAGCATCCTTATCACCCTGCATTGTTAAATAGGCACGTGCATTTCATACTTTAAGTCAAAAAATACAAAAATATACACGGTGGACCGGGCCGCAACCGGTAAAACCTTTTATTTTTGTTACTTGACCTACGGTAGTCGGACCGCAAACCGGACAGATTCCCCATACCAAACAGTCACGGGCTAGTTGGGAACATTGACTGGTGAGAATCCCTTGCTGTTGTTGCCTGCGAATTTCCAGGCCTCAACAGTTTCTGGCACTAGATGGAGGGCCGCCAGTGCATGGCTGGCCAAGGAAACCTCTTTTCCCGAGATTATTCCACCAGTGACAGTTCAGAAAGCAGTGGGCTTCATAATCCAATTCCGGAAGAAAGGGGTAGAGAACATTTGTTTTCTGTCGACAACGAAGTTGTTAATAATCTGAGGAGACACACCAGGGCATATGTGAAGAAGATTGGAGGATTGCCAATCATCCCTGAATTTCCCAAAAGAGAATATAAAAGGAAAGATCGTCCTATATTGGAAGACTCGGTGCTGATTGGGGATTGGGAAGAACTTGTAGAAACAGCCTTACAGGAAGTTGTACTGCCTTTGAACCAAGAAGGTCCCGATAGTCCTCACAGTTCTCCTATTCACACTCCTATTCACCCCCTCACTCTCCACCCATATTCATGGCGGGCGTAAACACAAATCAACCACCCAACCCACCGAATCCACCACCTACCTGGAGAGCCAGATCACCTTTAAACCTAACACCTCCATTACATGATCTACCTCAATCCTTTGAAAAGATGCTGCCCAAATTTGACCCAAGTGAAAAGATACTAGTAGATGACCACTTGCAAAGTTTTTATTTGGCAATAGAAGGGTTAAAGGCTGGGGAGTATGAAGATGTAGTTTGCAGACTATTCCCGCACACCCTTAAAGGAGCTGCAGCATCATGGTACGTTAGTTTTCCTGCGAACTCTATCCCTGATTGGGATACCTTCGAAAGGATCTTTAGAAGTAAGTATGCGATCCAAAAGACTCATGTAGCCCTCATGAAAGGACTATGCGCTTTAAATAAAGAGAGAAAAGAGAAGGTGCATAGCTTCACTCAAAGGTTTGCAGCATACCTCAAGAATTTTTCTGAAACTGACAGACCTTCAGATAAAGTCCTGATCGAATATTATACTTCGGCTTTAGGACCCGAGCTGGCCATGTTCGCCAAAATGAAGGCCAAGCCCACTTTAGCAGAAACTTATGAGGAGGCAAAAAAGGTAGAGGTTTAAAGGGAAAGTATCGAAGATTATCCTAAACGGTCAGGAGAGAAAATGGCGGGAAGAAAAGCCTTGTTGTTTACTAAGCCTAAGGAAGAGCAATCACCAGATTTTGAAAGTATGGCGAAAATGATGCAGAAGCTTTCTAACAGAATCATAGACCTGGAGAAAGAGAAGGAAACTCAAAAGTTTTACAAGCCCTATTACAAGAAAAGAGAGGATAACAATCAGTCTCAACCTCCTCCGCACAATTTAGCATCTATGAATTTAACAGAGGTAGGAATGGACAATTTTTGCACATTCCACCAACAGCCCCACTCTGAAAAGAATTGTCCTCAATGGATAAACTCAATGACGTTGGTTATGAATCAGATGTTGGATTCTAAATTAACAGAAGATGGAGATGAAGAAAAGAGGGACAGTACCACTTTAACGAAAGAACAAGAGGATGAGACCATAGTTCTGTGGAATTTCGTTTCGTTATTCGATGCTGAGGAAGAAAAGAATTGGGGATACGAGAGCATCATGGAAACGAACGTTACAACAAGGAGCCAAGGGTCGGTTAAAGAAGACAGTCTCATACTCCAAAAAATCAAAAGGCTGCAAAAAAATGTTAAGAAATTTCAAAATAATTCCGCAGCCGATAAAATTCCTAAATTCACCATTACCAGCCAAGATCCTAGGGAGAATGATACGTTGGCCAAGCCCAATGAAGAAAAGACGAATGCTGATAAACCGCACCCCATTGAACCGCGAATGGATTATGACATCGTGGAAGATATAAAGAAGGTAAAGGAAAACATTTCACTATTTGAAATGTGTAAAGTGCCGCAGCAAAAAGAAAGACTATTCAAAGTGCTTGAAGCATCGGATGAGAGGCTACCCGCTGACAATCGGCCTGAAGAGGAAGAAGAAATCGGAGAAACCAACATTGGAGGTAAGTCTAAGAACAAACATCCACCTTTCCTCCTCACTTTTGAAATTTTTAATCATAACGTACATAATTGCCTGGTAGACTCAGGCGCATCAGTTAACGTCATGCCAATATTAGTCTGTAAAAAGATAAATGGGCAGCCTAAGCCATCCACGTGGAGGGTTGTTCAGTTGGACAGGATGAATGTAAAGGTAATTGGTGAGATGGAGGATGTCCTAGTCCGCCTGTCGTCAAATGATAAAGTGTGCCAAGTCATTGATATCGTGGTGGCCGATATAGCAGACGCCTATGGGCTTGTCCTTAGTAGAGATTCGTCAGCAAAGCTAAATGGATATTTTTCCTCGGATTGGTCGCATTTGTGGCTGCCGTATAAAGGAAGCCCGAACCAAATTAAAATTTTGAGGGAACTGCACATGAAATACAACGTTACTCAACTTGAGGAAAAGAATGAACCGGTGGATTCTGTGTTGGGAAATTATTTTATTGAGTTGGAACCAGGAAATTACCAAGCAGAAGACGCCAGCAACACGTCAAACACCCAGCCTGATCTCCTTCGATTCTCACAGGCTGATGAAATCGACTATAAAACAGTAGACTTAGCAGTAGGAATATATTCTCATGCTGTAGTTAGCGATTTCTGGACATTGTTTTTTGATGGCTCTAAGACATTAGAAGGGTCAGGGGATGGTTGTGTCCTTATCGACCCCAAGAAGAATAAACATTTTCTTTCATGTAGATTAGAGTTTGAATGTACGAATAACACAGCTGAGTATGAAGCGTTGGTGCAAGGATTGAGGAAAGCAATCGAATTAAAGGTAAGTAATCTGAAAGTTTTTGGAGATTCTGAAATAAATGTAAAACAGATTCGGAATCAAATACATTGTATTTCTCCCCACTTGAAAGCTTATCAAAATGAGGTATGGGATCTGCTCAAATGTTTTAACGCATTTAATATTGTTTCAATTCCAAGACTTAAAAATGCAGCAGGTGACTTGCTAGCCACATTAGCTGCTAGGCTTGTGCCTACTAATAATCGGTGCTCCGTTGAACTGCTTTTCAGGCCCTCAGTCCTTGATATGATTACCAACTTACGAGTGTTCGATGACGATCAGCAGATTATAGAATGCTTAACAAATGACAAGGTATTTAAAGGAGCAATTATAGACGATGAAGAACATCAGGCCTAGCTGAAGTATGATAATTTCATCCCTAAAGGAGTCAGAACCTTAGAAAGAATGTTCGATCTAAATGAAAAGTTTAGAAGGCCAGCAAACGTGAAGACTCACAGCTCATCTCTACAGTTCGAATTGATAAATTTAGGGACTGAGACAAATCCTAAATATGTGAATCTTGGAGAATGTTGTTCACCAGCTGAAAGAGATAAGTTCATCAGTATTTTTAATCAATATAAAGATGTTTTCGCCTGGACATACGAATATTTGAAGACATATGACACTAGCATCATCCAGCATGTCATCCCCATTAAATCTGGTGTCAAACCTTATTAGCAACCTTTAAGGAAAATGCACCCCAAATTGGCACCTCTGATTCAGAGTGAAGTTAAGAAATTATTGGATGCTAGGATCATTTTTAAGGTCAGACACTCTGAATGGGTCTCAAATCTGGTACCAGTGAGGAAAAAATCTTGAGAAATCAGGCTATGTGTGGATTTCAGGAATTTAAACCGCGCCTTAGATAAAGATAACTATCATGTTCCACCTATGGAGCAACTACTACAAATGGTATCAGGTTCTGAACTATTTTCTTTGTTAGACGGTTTCTCAAGCTACAATCAAGTATTAGTAGCCGAAGAAGACAGACTGAAGACAACATTCCGGACCAGACGGGGAACCTTCGCTTACAAAAGAATGCCCTTTGGGCTTATAAACGTCGGAGCTACGTTCCAGAGGGCTATGGACATAGATTTCCGAGGTTTGATTGGTCGTAGTGCTGTAGTGTACCTTGATGATATTACGATATTCTCAAAGAGGATAGGAGAGCACGCATTTCATTTAAGGCAGATTTTCGAACGCTGTCGGAAATATGGCATCTCACTCAATCCCAAGAAGTGTGTATTCGTTGTTACAGACGGAAAGTTGTTGTGTCATATAGTTTCAAAGAACGGAATCTCTATAGATCCGGAAAGCATTAAGGCCATTGAACAGATCCCCTCACCCCATAATAAAAAGGGGATGCAATCATTTATGGGAACCATAAATTTCATACGAAGATTTGTGCCAGATTTCGCTCAGATTGTCAAACCTCTGCAGCAAATGGTGAAGCAAAGTGCACAATTCAAATGGACTGAGATTGAGAAGAATGCATTCAACAAGATTGAAACTGTTGTTGCACATGAACCCTCCCTAAAAAGCCCAGATTTCGATAAAGATTTTGTCCTATATACTTTTGCATCTGATGATTCGCTAGCAGTTGTGCTTACTCAAAAAGAAGATGGGGGTGATGAATTCCCAATATCTTTCATGAGCACTGGTCTACAAGGGGCTAAATTAAATTACCCAACTATTGATAAACAAGCTTATGCAGTATTCAAAGCAGTGAAACAATTCAGGCCCTACATATTAAAAAATTGAACCAAGGTGATCGTCCCATACCCAGCTGTGAGGTCCCTTTTTGTACAGAAGGAGTTAGGAGAAAGAAGGGGCAATTGGGTAACAGCCCTTCAAGAGTATGACCTTGAACTCAAGCCAGCTTCTATAGTTAAAGGGCAAGGGTTGTGCAAACTAATGACTGAAAATGGGAATAATGAAGAACACGCCTGGGAAGATGAGGCTGAATTACATTTGATGGATGTACGTCCTTTGTTTACAGCTCCCGAATCTTGGTATAGAGACCTCGTGCATTACCTGTAGGCAGGGTTGTTGCCAGAACATTGGAATTCGAAGCAAAGAAGAGCACTGCGTCTCAAATCAGCCTCCTATCAAATTGTTGAAGGAATATTATTCAGAAAAAACTACGATGGAGTCCTTCTTAGGTGCCTAGAGAAAGAAGATGCAAAGAGGGTAATGACCGATTTGCATGATGGGCCTGCTGGAGGACATTTTTCAAGATATACTACAACTCACAAAATTCTCAGAGCCGGTTACTATTGGCCCACGCTTTTCAAGGATGCACACGCCCATGTCTGGAAGTGCGATATTTGTCAAAGGTGTAGTGGAAGGCAATCTAAAGCAGCCGCATCACTGAAGCCTGTGATGATCACGGAGCCATTCGAGCAATGGGGGTTGGATATTGTTGGGGAGATAAAGCCTAACTCTTCCCTACAACATAAGTACATTCTGACCGCAACCGATTACTTCACTGGCTGGGTCGAAGCCATCCCGCTGCGCAAAATAAATGAAAACGTGGTCATCAACTTCCTGCAGGACCACATTATGACCAGGTTTGGAGTTCCAGTTTCTTTAGTCTTTGATAATGCTAATTACTTTTCATCGATTAAATTAACTGCTTTTGCTCATGAGAAAGGAATAAAGTTGCATTACTCTGCAAATTACTATCCACAAGGAAATGGCCTGGCTAAATCTACTAACAAAAATCTGTTTAGAATTTTAAAGAAGACTGTGATAGAAAACCAAAGGAGTTGGCACTCAGCGCTACCAAACGCCCTTTGGGCTGATAGAGTTACCCCCGAGTCTTCGTTGGGAGTGTCACCGTATACCCTTGTGTATGGTAAAGAAGCCATTCTTCCCCCCAATATCATGCTACCCTCCTCCATAATAGCTCAAGAGTCTAGAGGGTCAGAGAATGAAGTCTTACAAATGAGAATATATAATCTTTTGAAAGCAGAAGAGGCTAGATCTAAGGCCAGAGAGCGCTTTAAACAACAAGAGGTAATAAAGAGATGGTTCGACAAGCACAAGGCAAGAACAAAGGACTTTGAAGTGGGAGATTTGATCCTCAAGTGGGACCACCCCCATGATGAGAAAGGAAAACACATGAAATTCCATCAGTTGTGGGTAGGTCCTTTTCAGATTGCGGCAAAGCTTGGCCCTTCCACTTATAAGTTGCAAGATCTACAAGGGTGGGAAGAGAACTTACCAGTAAATGGTTTAGTTCTCAAGCCTTATTTTTCCTGAGTTTTGTTTGTGTTCTTCTATCTTGTATATAAATAATCCGGCTTGGTCGTCTTTTTGAGTCATGTTTTTAGTTTTGTTTTAGTTTAAGTTTTTATTGATTTCAATAAAGGAAATAAACCCGCGGTTGCATGGAGAACATCAAAATTTTTGGGAATGATTAACATTCTTGGGTATAAGACTGTGTGTTGTTGTTTGTCTAAAAAGAACTTCTTCCAATTTAGTAGTTTTCTCAAATAGCTATGTACGCGTTGAAGTCCTGCTTAACCCCTGTAAAATAAACCAGAATCAGAGGGTCTGGAATACTATTTTGAGGCTCCATCCATGTCACATTTAAAAATTCCTAGGGGGTGACAGTCAAGGGCCCATGGAAAGGAGCAAGGTAAATAGTATATTGATACAAATGATCCCATGCCAAGAAATGAACGCCAAAAGGCAGATAAGAGTCAAAACTCTAATGAAAGCATTATACATCAAAACAAATGCTAAACTTATAAATACTAAATCGCCAAAAGCTCCTCTCCGTCCGTGAGTTGAAACGTGAATACGCCTCTCACACAAAAGGACACTTGGGATAGAGTAGCCTGAATTAAAATTCAGAAAGAAAGGCATCCAGGAGGACTCATTAGAAAAGGACAAAAATCCAAAAGCACAAAAGTGCTAAAATGGCATGGGAATGGGGAAAAAATGAATATTCCTGTTTACCACATGCTACAATCCTGTGGTGTCCAAGCTGGCAGCTTCCTAAAGACAAAATTAACAATGAAACTCATCTTTCGGCCTCAACAGAGTTAGCCAGACTCGAAAATCTTGGTTTCCACTCTCCCAACTTGGACTGTCATCAATGATTAAAGGTACATACATCTGCCATTTGAGAAATCCAAATAGCTGGAAGAATTCAATAAGTTCATTCATTGTTAAACAGTCTGACACTCAGGGAAGAATCATCCAGAGATCTAGGTTCACCAAGGAATCGCCAATTGTTGCAGCTGCAACTATTCTCCCCATTTTTTTTCAAATTTTTGTCCCCTCCTCATAATCTAGTGTTGCTTTGAATCGTTTGGATCCGTGAACTTTCTGGTCATGCTTTAATTTTGAACGATTTGTTGAAGATTAACTCTCATCCTCTTTTCGGAAGTTGCTTGTGTTTTGAAAATTGTGTGGGTCGCATATTTTGAGTTTGGTTTTGCTAGTCGATCAGATCAATTTTTCTTCGAAAGGCCGCTATTTCGGAAGTAAAACAGGTTGTTGATTGTCGCTGAATTTAAAGCTGTTCCGAACACTTAATGTTTTTTTTCATAGATCAGGCATCAAATTATGTTTGAGTCGGAATTTTATCTGCTTGATCTCCTGCCGTTGTGGAGAGATAATCAGCTTTAGCTTCATTATTCTTTTCCAATGCATATGTCTCAATCGGCTGAGTTTCTGTTTCGCGTCGGAAAGTACTGTTACTTCGTTCTCCGCAGTTGCGGATGGCAGATTGTGAAGTCCCCCGATACATTGATTTTTTTTTAACCCCACTTTGTCGTTTTCACCAATCCTTAAGTCTTGGGCTTCCGCCGTTGCAGCTACCGAAAGCACTATCCTTCCCATCGTTTAGTCAATTTTCCTCCGATCCTTATGTCTCCGCCCGCCGATGCGTGTCGACCTTCTAGTCGCATGTCTATCACCTTTTGCTTCCGCCGTTGCGGCTCTGGAAGTAGCTAAGCACCCGAAGTGTAAAGCGCTCCGACCACCGATGCGTGTCGGCCTTTTAGTCGCATGTCCGTAGTCTTTTCTCTTCCGCCGTTGCAGCTATGCAAAGCGTTTGGCTTCCAATGTCAATGTCCTTCTGATTTCCGATTTGAAGTTTTCTCGCCTACAGCTTAGGTCATATCTTTTCCGACCCCGATAGGTTAAGTGGGTTTGCAGTGTCCGTCACCTTCAAGACCCGCGTATGCAGCTGTGGATAAGTCTACCCCGTGGATATCAGTATTCTATGCCGCCGAGGATTTTTTTGTTTTCCATCGATTGGTGGTTTCTTTCGAACCCGTAGATAGACGAGATGGTGGTATCAACATTTGTTAAGTTCTCATAGCAGTGATGCACATGGTCTTTTCTTGTTGAGTAGCCATTTTGGTTGATATAATTTGGCGTTTTGTTTTAGAATGCAATCACAATGAATGATGTACATTGATTTATTGCAGGTGGACTCAAGAGACTTTCCAGATGACCGCGGCAGGGAGATAGTAGGCAGAAGGGAGCTGGGCCGTTTTGGTAAAGGTCGAATCAAAGACGACAGGATTGAAAGGAGGGCGAGCAAAGGAGAAAGCAAAATCAATAGAAACGAAGGCACAGATCTAAAAGGTCTGTCAGTTACTCAGCAGATCATGAGTGCGCACAGAAAGACATGAAATGTTTGAGGAACTGAGAGGTCACACGTTGGGGGGGGGGCAGCCCAAGCGGTCTACTGTTTAGTTTAAATATTTGAAAGTTAGAATGGAGAGGGGATTTTTCCCCTGAAAAAACTTGTAAACTGATTCTTGTAAGAGGAACTATTTCGTTTTACAACAAGAAATTACAACTTTTGCCTGTTGGAGAAAGTGCTATGTGGAACATATCAATGCATTTAAATGAGCGATGTTGAATGGGAACTATTTCGTTTTCAACTGTGTTTCATTAACTGTGAGAACATTCTAAATTCCTGAACCTATGTTCTTATCTGAATGTTCTTTAGTTTTCTTTATGATGTTTTCCACTATGAGTAATGAGAGTCTTAACTGTTGATGAGCTATCTTATCATGTATACTTTTATTCATGTTTATATGTTTGGTTATAAGAACAGCTATCTGCGATTTGCCATAACATATGGACAGTAGTGCATTACTCATGAATTAATATCCATCTCTCTAGAGATAGCTTAGCTAGTTTTACTTTATGACTGTTGTATGATTTAGATGCTTGTGAGTGCTAAGATGAGAGGTAAGAACCTGCGCATCACGTTGTGACTACTCCTAGCATCCTTATCACCCTGCATTGTTAAATAGGCACGTGCATTTCATACTTTAAGTCAAAAAATACAAAAATATACACGGTGGATCGGGCCGCAACCGGTAAAACCTTTTATTTTTGTTACTTGACCTACGGTAGCCGAACCGCAAACCGGACGGATTCCCCATACCAAACAGTCATGAGCTAGTTGGGAACGTTGGCTGGGGAGAATCCCTTGCTGTTGTTGCCTGCGAATTTCCAGGCCTCAACACAAATGAATGAGAAGAAGAAGAAGAAACGGAAGATTAAGAAGAAGAAAGGAAAACTATTGATCGAATCCCAACCAACTACTCTTCCTAGTGAGAATGTTGAAATACCTGACAAAACAACTTGTAAGCCAAAAATCCCTTGCAACATTTGTAAGGGTGATCACCTTCTAAAGGATTGTCTTGGTCTTTCCCAATTTTCAGAAGTGTGGTCTAATGGATCCCAGTACCCTGTGTCATCAGCCTCTAGTCATCATACTGATGATACCCCATCAACTAGCGACTTTGTGATTAAGATTAAAAAAAGTAAAGTAAAAATTCATTCTTTTTTATGCAAGGATATGCACCTTAATTACCTTTGTCCTTGTATGGATGAAGCTTCAAATTTATTGGAATATATTACTGATCCTTGTCAACAGTTTCCAACTAGTTATCGTAATTTGTCTCTTAACCCCCCACTGGTTAACCAAGTGGTCGATTCGCTTTCATCTGTGGTTGATCCCACTCCTCCTTCCAAGAGTTAATTTAAAGTGTTTGGTTCAGTTTCATCCATAGTTGATCCCACTCTTCCGTTGAAGAGTGAAGTTAAAGTGGTCAAGTCGATGTTATCTCCACTCGATCTTATTCTTTCATCCGACATTTTTAATATTGAAGTCATCATTTTGACACAATATTCATCTCATCTTTCAACTGAGAGTGAACTCAAACCCACTGAAGTTTTCGTAGTTCGTTCAGGTTTTTCTACGCAAGGTGAAGTCTTGTCTGTTTCAACAGAACCCTCTCCAAGTACTGAGGTTATTTCCTTTGATTGGAGTAATCTAACAGAATCTTGTCTTCATTCGAGTGTTTGTTTCCAGAGCATACTCTGCACTGTTGTTAATGAATAGGATTCTATTAGTATTATATCCTCCACTGCTTGGAACACTATAGGTTCTCCTCAGCTTGTTCCATCCACTAATCAGATACTGGATTTTAATAGAATACCTATTGCACATTTAGGGATCCTTCCTCACTTACCTATTACCTTAGGAGGGAAAATTGATTGTATTGATGTTATGGTAGTCCATGGACCTTTAGATTTCAATTGTCTCCTCGGACATGATTATGTTTACACTATGAAAGTTGTAGTGTCGACACTCTTTTGAGTGATTCATTTTCCCCGTGATGGGAAGATTGTGACCATTGATCAACTTTACTTTGTTAAACTTGATCATCGTATAACTCCTAGTCATCATACTTCCTTGAATATCCTGCATGTTCTTGTGGTTCATTCCGCTTCATCGACCATATCTTTCGACTCTAGACATCATGTTGAAGTTTAGTCATTTGTAAACCGATAGCTTCTTCCCATCATGGGGAAGCTTAAGGGGGCATGTCTCTAGTCTCTGGACACCATACTAGAGCTAAGCCGCTAACATATTATGTAAGGGGGAAAACCTACCAAGCTCTGGACATCATGTTGGGCAAAGAGCATAGTTTTGATTCTGTGTTAAGCTCATTAAAAATGAAACAAGTTCCCAAGCATAGTTCTTTTTCTATGTCAATATCATTAAAAAAATGAAACATGCATTCTCAAGCATATCTTACCTTTTGGTTTTAAGCTTGTGTAAAAATGAAACCAATCCCAAGCATAGTTTACCTTTTGGTTTTAAGCTTGTGTAAAATTGAAACCATTCTTGAGCATAGTTCCCTTTCTACGTCTAGCTCATTAAAAAATGAAATAGGCTTTCTCAAGCAAATTTTACCATTGGTTTCAATCTCGCATAAAAATGAAACCATCCTTCAAACATAATTATTTTACATTTCAAACTTGTGTAAAAATGAAACAGGTCCCCACAAGCATAGTTCTTTATTGTTTCAAGCTTGTGTAAAAATGAAACAGGTCCCCACAAGCATAGTTCTTTACTGTTTCAAGCTTGTGTAAAAATGAAACAAGTCATCCATTTGGGGGATACTTACATCCTTATTAGGACTTGAACCTTCATTTCATCTACTGTTAGATCCTCTTTCTTCCTTGGTCTCTGGTGAACCTTTTCTTAGTAGTAGCCCAAAGTTTTTAAGTTTGGTGAAGAGAAAAGAGCAGGCAGATGAAACGAAGCATGGGGGGCATGTATTCCACCTTTTTATGATGAACTTTAGCAGCTGGATAGTTTTACCTGGGCAAGTACTAACCTCTGGACATCATGTTGGGAAAATACTGCTGAAAATATTAATGGCGAGCATACTTTATTCTTGGTTTCGAGCTCGCTAAACCATGAAACAACATCCCGAGCACAGTTCATTATTTATTGCAAGCTCATTAAAAAATGAAGCATATAACCTGAGCATTCTTCCAACTGATCTTCTATCCCATTAAAAACAATAATATGGTGTAGAACATAGTTCTTTTTTCCGTTTCAATCTCTCTAAAACATGAAGCGGATCCTTCAAACTTACTTTATCACTTGTTTTTACTTTGGATTCAAACATGAAAAAGATTCTAAGTACTCTTAATACCATAATCGTGCTCGCTAAACTTTAGTACAAATATGTCGAAACTACTTTTATCTCTTTTATGGGCTCGTAAAACTGTTTACGAAAAAGGAACCCTAGCGGAGTCACCTTTAAGCTCTTTTTAGACTCAAGAAATATAAAAATATTTCCAAGTGAAGTTGACGCTTTCACACTCGTAAAAGTACTTGAAACATCGTCTTTTCGACGGTAGTCTACCCCTTTTCGGTTCGGTTAAACTATTTGCAAAAAATGTATGCTCTAGCCAAATCATTTCCTCGAAGAGTTCTCCAAGGTATTATTTTATACTTTTTCAGGCCTCGGGGACTAAAACTTACGAAAAAGAACTTTTTGGAGTCTTCTTTAGTTTCGTTCAAACTCTCTAAACATGAAGAACAATGATTTTTCTTTCATTGGACTTGTTAAATTAAACATTGAAAGACCCTCTCTGGGAACAAACCCCTCCTTTCTCAGGTTCGTAAAACATGTGAGATTGGAATCGTCTAGAAGACTAGATATATCGAGAGTTTGAACCAGTTTCCATCTCATTAAAAAGGAAATAGGCACGCATCAATCCTGATGGGGAAAATCAAGGGAATGGGAGATCATTTATCATTTGTATTAATGGAAAATTTTAAGTCACCTTTGAACATGGCACCTATCTGCATTTTATTCAAACAGTTGGGTATTCAGCTTGTCTCTGAGTCGATCCACTTTCATGAGTCATCTCAATCCTTTGATTCATTTCAAAGAATGTACCATCCTTCATTTCATTATGTCTTGGTATCTTCCTCATTAAGTCGATGTTTCCAAGTCTTCGGTCATGTCATTCAATGTTCAAAGGAAATTTTTGTGTCAGAATTTCCCTCTGCAGTCAATCCTACCTATATTTTGTGTCCTTTGAGTCAATCATGTGGTTACTTCATGCTCGATTTCCAACAACTTTGTTCCAATTTTTGTGTCGTTGATGTGGAATTCATCATGGACCTCCTTCGATGAGACTATTCTTGTCGACATCATCACATATTCCAGGAACTAGTATTAGAAACAAGTTAGTACCTTAATATTTGCACGCCTTAATGGCAGGTTTCCTCGCTTTCGACAATAGGCTTTCATCATTGGCCTTGGACCAAAAGATTCCACCGAGTGTTCGACATTAGTTCATTTATTCACATTCGAAGGAATGTACTAGGGTACCTTGGGAATCATTGACATTAATGGTGATTTCCCTCGCGTTTGTTAACGGTTCACATCATTGGTCGATAATCAAGCACTTTCTACCATGTTCAACTTCAACACATTTATTCGCATGGATAGAATCATACTTATTTGAGAACGGGATGAAGACCCTAGGTTTTCGTTGAGAATTAATTTGTTATGTTTTCCTTCCACCAGTTTGTGATGTGTATATTGTATGAGCTATTGCATGGATCCACATTGTATGTCAGTGGATATGCTCATATTTGCGTTAGAATGACATAGATCTACATTGTATGTCTTGTAGCTATGTCCAAATTTCAATCTTCTCTGCATGCATCTACGTTGTATTTCAGTAGCCATGACTTTTTGTATCTTGCATGGATCTACGTTGTCTTAGTCGACAGCCACGTTGTGAGTCATTTAAGACATGTATCAAAGTGTAAAGTACTGTAGAATGATCTTGATTGTTGATGAGTTTTGACCATTGAACCTTTTCCTCAAAGTTATAACATTTTCTATCAAAATATTTTGCCTATTGTTTCCCTTTAGCCTCATACTTTGGGGGCATTCTATTACACCTAAATATCGTCATCATCATGTTCATGAGATAGGTACCTCAGTGTTTTCTCCAATCCCTTAGAGTAGGAATGGCCAAAATGAGTGGAACAAGATTTTATCCTTGTATTTTTCCATATTTTGAGCCACCACCCCACCTTGCCCATTGAAAAGAGGTGTTACCAAGTCAGCAACGCACCTTGCACACTAGCAAAGTGCGGTGCTACCACTATTTCACTTCATGCAACACATGTTACCCCCTTAAAAATGCTCCTTTCCTTCCTACAAAGTGTGGTGCCTTTCACAAAAATGCGAAAAAAAAGAGAATATCTTTAGAAGTTTCTAGAAGAAACCCTCATGGAACCTCATCCCAACTAGTTTGCACAGGTGGAACTTGAATTCCTTCACCTTTGGGATGAACCCTTAACCTCATCCATAAAATATTCAACCTACTATATCCTCTTTGGCCTTTAAATACACCTTCACCCCTCATGGTTGAAGGAGGAAGAAAGGAGTGAGAGTACCCAAATGTTGGGAAAATAGTGTTAGACTCTTTGATGCATTGAAGCTAGGTGAGGCTTAGAGGCAAGGTGTTCATTGCGTTATGTTATCTATTTTTTTTCTCCTTCATCATTAACATAGAATCATCATACCATCTTGTCAATTTCACTTCGTTTGCTTTTTCTTGTGTATCTTTTGCAGGTATTCTCTTCTATGCAAGTGGGATCACAAAGAACCACCAAGAGACAAGGCCAAAATTCGAGTGAGGTATGAAATATTTGTATTCAAGTGATTTGATACACTAAGGGAAGACTGCATATTTGTTCTTTGTGCTTATTCTAGATCTATACCATTTAGACTAGGTAAACATTCTGTGTCTGCATAGACTGAAGAATTTTTGTGAAACAAAGTTGGCGACTCCACTGTGGAAGAATTCTTGGTCTTTGGTACATTGAAATTGAAATTTTCCTTTTGATTTGATAGATCTACTTTTAAATCAATAGATTTGCCTCTTTTCACCTTCAAATATTCATGCTTTGGCTCACTGGGTTTTTCAGTTGATATTTGGGATTTTAATTTTGATCTGTCACTGACTTCTTCTTTCATATTTATCGTTTCTTCTTCTTTTTCAAACCTCAAACTGAGCCACCACACATGGGTTGTGTACTAAGTGCGTCCACCACGCTTTATCTTCTTACAACTTATGGTGCCAACGCTATTTTCTAGTTAACAAGGAGCGATGCCACCACTCTTTTCCAATTAACAAGGAGCGGTGCCACCATTTTGTCTCTGTATGCAAGGTGTGGTGTTGGGATGCTAATTTTTTGGTGTCAACTAGCAACCTGCGGTGCCAAGCAAGTATTTTGTATTCTAGTTTGAAATTTGATTTTTTGATGCATTTTCACTTTTGGAAGTATAGTATGAGTGTCACGGTGAATTTTGATTTCTAGATCTGCTTCTTCTGCTTTTTGGAGTGTTTTTGGCTTACTTTTTGAGAAAAATGCAGTCTCTTTGATTTATATGATCTTTGCATTCAAAGAAAAGTTTATGTTTCTTGCATGATATTTTACTTTTGTTTCTTTGCTTGAAACCTCTTGCTCCTTTCTATAGATAGTATTCATCGGAATTGGAAAATTTTTGTTTCATTTTCATGTCCATGTTTTTGTTTTGGTTTGAGTTCTTTGGAATTTGAGCGTTAAATTGTGAGGGTGATTGAAAGATCGTGTTTATATTTTAATCTTTGCTTTGGGAAAAGAAAATATCTCTCTCCTTTCCCTAAATAGTTTTCATTGAATGAAAATATTGCATCTCATTTAGTTCATGCATGATATTGTTATGTGTCCACACCTCATTGGTCCACTTAATCGTACAAGATAAAATTAAGCGCTAGTTTAAGTTTAAAATATTTAGCAACTTGTGTGTTAGTTTAGAAACATGTTCCAGCGTCTTTAAGCGTAGGAGTTGTTGTTATCCGCCTGTATTGCATCTCAGGGATTGTGCAATTCTTCCGCATACACATCAATATATCAAACGACCTTTCACATACACTTGTGGTATATAGAAAGCTACTTCATGTACTCAACGGTATATGGAAAGGCTCCTTTAGTATGGCTTTGTATTAGACAACACTACTGCGGATTTGAGCTCCCGCGTACCTTGCATATATTGGGAGACACCATTACGGATCCTGAGACCATCTGAGAAAAGCATGTTTTATCATTTTATCGTCGCAATACAGTGAGAACAGCACTCGGGGAGCTACTACGCATGTGCTATCCATGTAGTCAAGTATTTAGGAAAGGCTATGGTCACAATCCTCCTTGTCGCGCTCTACTGTTGGACCCTGCGGTATATCACGAGTTGTGATGGTTTGATAATCTCGTGAGGATCCTAAATCTTT
The DNA here is from genome assembly GCA_001517045.1 of Pseudotsuga menziesii. Taxonomy (NCBI): domain Eukaryota; kingdom Viridiplantae; phylum Streptophyta; class Pinopsida; order Pinales; family Pinaceae; genus Pseudotsuga; species Pseudotsuga menziesii. Next base: position 334,616 of record LPNX010626015.1, on the reverse strand, counting down.
ATCCACTTCTTTCACATGTTTGCTTGTTGCTTTAGATTTAGTAGCGCTTGTTGAATGTACATTTAAAAGTCTTAGAAAGAGAGATAGCTTTGTTCTATAGCTATGGCTATGCCTTCTGGTACTACCAACCAAGAGGTCCCTTCTCAAGGAGAACCTTTTGTTTTTCCTTCATTTGGAAATGTTTGTCCTCCTCTCATGGCCACCTTGAGTCTTCTTGGATTGACTATAGGATTACTTGTGTCATTATTCTCTAGCCTAGTGATTCTGGTCCCACCTTGTGTTTCGAATGTTAATTCTCCTTCGAGAGAACACCAACCTCCTGTGAATCCTCCACCTTCTTCGTCATATGTGTCTTCTCCCCTTTATCCCTCTTCGCCTATTGAAAGTTGTAGTATTAGTAATCAGGTGAATAAGAAGAAGAAAAGGAAGATTAAGAAGAATAAAGGAAAACTATTGACCGAATACCAACCAACTACTCTTCCTATTGAGATTGTTGAAATACCTACCAAAACAACTCGTAAGCCAAAATTCCCTTGCAAGATTTGTAAAGGTGATCACCTTCTAAAGGATTGTCTTGGTCTTTCCCAAGTTTTGGAAGTGTGGTCTAATGGCTCCCAGCACCATGTTTCATCAGCCTCTGGTCATCATACTGATGATACCCCATCAACCAATGACTCTGTGTTTAAGAGTCAAAAAGGTAAAGTAAAGAATCCTTGTTTGTTATGTAAGGATATGCACCTAACTTACCTTTGTCCTCATATGAATGAAGCTTCAAAGTTGCTCAAAGATATTTTTGTTCCTTGTCAATAGGTTATATTCGGTTATCGTAAGTTGTCTCTTAACCCCCCACTGGTTGACCAAGTGCTCGATTTGGTTTCATTTGTGGCTAACCCCACTTCTCCTTCCAAGAGTGAATTTAAAGTGATTGGTTCAGTTTCATACGTAGTTGATCCCACTCTTCTGTTGAAGACTGAAGTTAAAGCGGTTGGGTTGATGTTATCTCCACTTGATCCCACTCTTTCATCCGAGAGTATTAAGACTGAAGTCATCACTTTGAGACAATCTTCATCTCATCTTCCAGTTGAGAGTGAACTAAAACCCACTGAATTTTTTGTAGTCAGTTTGGATTGTTCTATGCAAGGGGAAGTCTTTTCTGTTTCAACAGAACCCTCTCCAAGTAGTGAGGTTATTTCCTTTGATTGGAGTAATCTAACAAAATCTTGTCTTCATTCGAGTGTTCCTTCCTAGAGAATACTTTGCACTATTGTTGATGAAGGGGATTCTGTTAATATTCTATCCTCAATTGCTTGGAAATTTATAGGTGTTCCTTAGCTTGTTCCATCCACTAATCAGATACTGGATTTTAATAGAATACATAATGCACCTTTAGGGATCCTTCCTCACTTACCTATTACCTTAGGAGGGAAAATTGATGGTATTGATGTTATGGTAGTCCAAGGACCTTTAGATTTCAATCTTCTCCTCGGACATTATTATGTTTACGCTATGAAAGTTGTAGTGTCCACACTCTTTCGAGTGATGAATTTTCACCATGATGGAAAGATTGTGACCATTGATCAACTTTCCTTTGTTAAGCCTGATCATCGTATAAATCCTAGGCATCAGACTTCCTTGAATATCCAGCATGTTCTTATGCTTACTTCCCCTTCATTGACCATATCTTTCGACTTTGAAAATCGTGTCGAAGTTCAGTCATTTGTAAACCGATAGCTTCTTCCATCATGGGGAAGCTTAGGGGGCATGTCTCCAGTCTCTCGACACCATACTAGAGTTAAGCCGCTAGCATCTTATGTAAGGGGGGGAACCTACCAACCTCTGGACATCATGTTGGGCAAAGAGCATAGTTCTGAGTCTATGTCAAGCTCATTAAAAATTGAAACAGGTTCCTAAGCATAGTTCTTTTTATGTGTCAAGCTCGTTAAAAAAATGAAACAAGCATTCTCAAGCATATTTTACCTTTTGGTTTTAAGCTTGTGTAAAAATGAAACCAGTCCTAAGCATAGTTTACCTTTTGGTTTTAAACTTGTGTAAAAATGAAGCCATTCCTGAGCATAGTTCCCTTTCTACGCCAAGCTCGATAAAAATTGAAATAAACTTTCTCAAGCAAAGTTTACCTTTAGTTTCAAGATTGCATAAAAATGAAACCATCCTTCAAGCATAGTTATTTTCTATTTAAATATTATGTAAAAATGAAACAGGTCCCCACAAGCATAGTTCTTTACTGTTTCATGCTTGTGTAAAAATGAAATAGATCATCCCTTTGAGGCAAGTATTTGATCATTTTGAGGACTTGAACCTTCATTTTATCTATCATGAAATCATCTTTCTTCCTTTGTCTCTGGTGAACCTTTTCTTAGTAGTAGCCCAGAGTTTTAAGTTCGGTGAAGAAAAAATAATAGGCAAACGAAACAAAGCTTGGGGGGCATGTATTACACCTATTTATGTTGAATTTGAGCCATTGGATAGTCTTATCAGGGGCAAGTACCGACCTCTGAACATCATGTTGGGAAAATAATGTCAAAAAGATTCGTGATGATCATAATTTCTTCTTGTTTTGAGCTTGCTACACCACGAAACAACATCTTGAGCGTAGTTCATTCTTTGTTGCAAGATCGTTAAAAAATGAAGCAGATACCCTGAGCAGTATTCCAAGCGATCTTCGATCTTGTTAAAAATAGTAATATGGTGTACAACATAGTTCTTTTTTCCATTTCAAGTTCTCTAAAACGTGAAGTAGATCCTTCGAGATTACTTTATCATTTTTTTGTACTTTGGATTCAAACATGAAAAAGGTTATGAGTACTCTTAATACCATAATCGTGCTCGTTAAACTTTAGTACAAATCTGTTGAGTCTACTTTTATCTCTTTTTCGGTTTCATAAAACTATTTACAAAAAAGGAACCCTAGTGGAGTCATCTTTAAGCTCTTTTTAGACTCTCGAAATATGAGAAGATTACCAAGTGAACTTGTCGCTTTCAAACTAGTAAAAGTAATTGAAAGAACGTGGTCTTTTCAACGGTAGTTTACCCCTTTTTCGGTTCAATTAGACTATTTACGAAAAAGGTATGTTCTATCCAAATCATTTCCTATAAGAATTCTCCAAGGTATTATTTTATACTTTTTCGGGCCTCAAGGACTAAAACTTATGAAAAAGAACTTTTTGGAGTCTTCTTTACTTTCATTTAGACTCTCTAAACATGAACAACATCGATTTTTATTTCATTGGACTTGTTAAATTAAACATTGAAAGACCCTCTCTGGGAACGAACCCCGCCTTTCTCGGGTTCGTAAAACATGTGAGATTGGACTCGTCCAAAAGATTAAATATATCAAGGGCACTCATCAATCCTTAAAAAGCAAAGAGGCACTCATCTCGTTAAAAAGCAAAGAGGCACTCATCAATCCCTGTGGGTAAATTAAGGGAATGGGAGATCATTTTATCATTTGTATTAATGGAAGATTTTCAGCCACCTGTGAACATGGCACCTCTCTCCATTTCATTCAAACCATTGGGTATTCAACTTGTCTCCGAGTCGATCCATTTTCATGAGTCATCTCAATCCTTTGCTTCATTTCAAAGAATGTATTGTCCTTCATTGCATTATGTGTTGGTATCTGCCTCGTTAAGTCAATGTTGCCAATTCTTCGGTAGTGATGTTCAATGTTTAAAGGAAAGTTGTGTGCCAAAATTACCCTCTGTAGTCAAGCCTACCTATATTTTATGTCAGTTACCTTTCATTCAGTCCTGTGGTTACTTCATGCTCAATTTCCAATAACTTTGTTCCAATTTTTGTGTCATTAATGTGGGATTCATCATGGCCCTCCTTCGACGAGACTATTCCTATTGACATCAACACATATTCCAAGAACTAGTCTTAGAAACAAGTTAGTACCTTGAGATTTGCATGCCTTATTGGCAGGTTTCCCTGCTTTCGACAATAGGATTTCATCATTGGCCTTTGACCGAAAGATTCCATTGAGTGTTCGATGTCATTCATTTATTCACATTCGAAGGAATGTACTAGGGTACCTTGGGAATCATTGACATTAATGGTGATTTCCCTCTAGTTTGTTAACAGTTCACATCATTGGATGGTAATCAAGCAGTTTCTACCATGTTCGACTTCAATACATCTATTCGCATGGATAGAATCGTACTTTCTTGAGAACGCGATGAAGACCCTAGGTGTTCGTTGAGCATTAATTTGTTATGTTTACCTTCCCCTAGGTTGCGATGGAGTATTTTGTATGATCTATTGCATGGATCCACATTGTATGTCTGTGATTATGTGCATATTTGCGCTAGTATGACATAGATCTACATTTTATGTCTAGTAGCTATGTCCAAATTTGAGTCTTCTTTGCATGGATCTACGTTGTATTTCAGTAGCCATGGTGTTTTGTATCTTGCATGGATTTTCATTGTATTAGTCGACAGCCATGTTGTGAGTCACTTAACACATGTATCAAAGTGTAAAGTACTGCAGAATGATCTTGATTCTTGATGAGTGTCAAACGTTTTCCTCGAAGCTATAACCTTTTCTATCAAAGTATTTTTCCTATCATTTCCCTCTAGCCTCGAACTTTGGGGGCATTCTATTACATCTAAACCTCGTCATCATCGTGTTCATGATATATGTACCTCAATGTTTTCTCTAATCCCTTAGACTATGAAAGGCCAAAATGAGTGGAACAAGATTTTATCTTTGCATTTTTCCATATTTTGAGCCACCACCGCACCTTTCCCATTGACAAGAGGTGTTACCAAGTCAGAAACGTGCCTTGCACACTAGAAAAGTGTGGTGTTGCCATTGTTTCACTTCATGCAACACACGTTACCCCGTTAACAACGCTCTTTCCTTCCTACAAAGTGTGGTACCCTTCACAAAAATGCAAAAAAGAGAATATCTTGAGAATTTTATAGAAGAAACCCTCGTGGAACCTCATCCCAACTAATATGCATAATTGGAACTCGAATTCCTTCATCTTTGGGATGATCCCTTAACCTTCTCCCTAAAATATTCAACCTACTCTATCATAGCTGGCCTTTAAATATACCTTCACCCCTCATGGTTAAAGGATGAAGAAAGGAGTGAGAGCACCCAAATGTTGGGCAAATAGTGTTAGACTCTTTGATGCATTGAAGCTAGGTGAGGCTTAGAGGCAAGGTGTTCATTGGGAAGTCTTCTCAACATCAAGGCTTGTTTGTAATACTTTTCCTTTTGTGATATTAATGGAGATCGGTGGCCACCCACCTATTCCACTGGCTTAAAACAATTGTCCATTATGGTAGTTTCATAGTTATTTTTCTACGGTTTTTAGGGTCCGAAACTTTCGGGGCCATTTTGAGGCCCTAAAAAAAAAATTTGGTGATTCAAGAGGCTGAATGATTGTCATTGGCATGCACTTGGGCTCAATCAAAAGTAGTAAATCTCGGATAGACCTTTCCAATGGGCTATCGAGCTTCCAAATCAGAGATCATATGCAAAAGTTATGACCCCGGAAAGTTGACTGCTCAACTTACCACCTATAGGGCTGCAAACTTTATGACGGTTCATCTTCTAGGGTTATGTTTTGGACTTTTGGGGTTTTCGCCCTCATTCTTGTTATAAATAGGAACCTTTTGCGTCATTTTGTATTCATCTTGACACGGATGAGCGTAGCAACCACATCTCTTCTTAGAGATAGCTACCACCATTCTAGCAATTGTATTACAATCTGTTATATTTCCGCCATTTAATAGAATATGTGTTTATTGTATATATGTTATCTTTGCAATATGGTTATGTTTATGATTATCTATATGTTCTTTCATTTCATTCCTGTATAAATCCGGATAAGTGGTATCAAAGTAATCTTTCATTGATGTTGTCAAGGAACAATATTACCATGTGCAAAACTATGATGACCAGTACACCAAATGGACCATTTTGTGTTAAGAGAGGGACTAGATGGTGTCAAAGTACACCAACAACTTTCATACCTTGCGCACAAAGTTGGGTATCAAGGACTCCGAGTGGCACCTAATACTGAAATATCGTAGTGGTCTACATCAGTACATACAAAATGAGATGGAATTCCTTGAAATCTCTTCACTTGGATCTGCCTATCGGTATGCTGCCAAAATCGAGGAGAAATTTTGGCAAAAGAAAAAGCGAGACTTTGGACCTGCAAACCCACCGCAAAATCAAGGAAAGGGAAACCCTGGCCTGCAAAACACAGGACAAGGAAAAGACAACCAATCCCTGCCACAAGTAAAGAACGGGAATGGAAAGACAAAGAAGGACACCGAGAAGTGGTGTGAATTTCATAAAACCCTTGGCACAACATTGATGAATGTCGCTCAAAGGAGTCATTGGTGACTGAGATCAAATATTCAGAATCAGATCCTGATTCTGATTCAAAGCCCAATGTCATAGCTGTAGACCATGGGAAGCAGATCATTTATGCAGACCCCACCGTCACCGTTGCTACCCCACAAATTCAACTAGAGGAGCCTGAAGAGTCAGAGGCAGAGGAGTGCCTCTTCCACTCGTAGATGTGGGTGAATGGAATCCCACTACATTTTGTTGTTGACAACGACTGCCAAAAGAACCTGGTCTCAACAGAATTCATTAAGAGATTGAAGCTTCCAACAACACCACATTCGCAACCCTACAACATCAGTTGGCTAAGACAAGGATGAGGTATATGCATTACTCAACAATGCCTCCTACCATATGGCACCAATCCTTTCAAAGATGAGGTACTGTGTGATCTGGCCCCACTTGAAGTCTGTGATGTTCTTTTAGGACAACCATATATGTGGAAGTGTCATGTTGTATATGAGTCACAACCTCGCAGCGTCATTGTCACTTTGAGAGGACAACTCTATTAGATACCAAAGATAGCTGCACCTGCCACCGTCTCGCAAGGTAGGAATATAAGTTCCCACACCAGAAAATTATCCCTCCTCACAATTGCCTCTAAAGGTGAACATCAAATCACAAAGACCTACACACCCTTTGCACAGGGTGCCTTTGCGCAATAGAAACAGAAAGAAAATGAAGTTGGTATTACCTTATCCATTTGAGTACCTCTACAGTGAAATGCCACACATTCAAAGTGCTCATCTAGAAACATATTATCCATACAATAATTACAACCCTCTCGGGATGTCAAAGAAAGGCAGCCTCTTCACTTTAGCAAATGTCGCACTAGGAGATCATATCAACACACAGTTCAAGATATGATACGAGATTTGACGCAATCGAGACCATTGCTTCCTAAGGAGGGAGGATTGATCTATATGGATATCGGTGGCCACCCACCTATTCCACTGGATCAAAACAATTGTCCATTGTGGTCGTTTCCTAGTTATTTTTCTATGGTTTTTGGGGTCCCAAACTTCTGCAGTCGTTTTGAGGCCCTAAACAAAGTTTTTTGGTGATTCGTGGAGAAAATGGTTGCTCTTTAGCATGCATTTTGTCCCATTATTAAGTTGTAAAGCTCAGATAAACCTTTCCAACGGGTTATCGAGCGGCCAAATCGGGGATCGTATGCAAAAGTTATGACCCCGGGAAGTTAACAGTTCAACTTACCACCTTGGGACCGCAAACTTTATGACGATTCATCTTCTAGGGTTATGTTTTGGAATTTTGGGGTTCTTTCCCTCATTATTATTATAAATAGGCCCCTTTTCCCTCATTTTGTATTCATCTTGGCACAGATGAGCGTAGCAGCCACATCTCTTCTTAGAGATAGCTACCACCATTCTAGCAGTTGTATTACAATCTGTTCTCTTTCTGCCATTTAATAGAATATGTGTTTAATGTATCTCTGTTATCTTTGCAATATGGGTATGTTTATGATTATCTATCTATTATTTCATTTCGTTCCCACATAAATCTGGATCATTTTGATTTAATGCAAATATGTTCTCTCTTTCCCATAAATGATTGCATGCATTGTGTTCTATTATATATTGTTTTTCTCCTTGATCTTTAACATATGATCATCATAGGAGGCTCGAGATCAAAACCCATTGCTCTTGGGAGGTGAAATCTAAATCCAACCATGCTAAGAGTTGGTGCAGCCCAAGACGGGTGCGATCCTCGAGTGATTTTGACGGCTTAGATTCCCCTAGGTTGTGGTTTCTTGGACCAAAGGTTGGCCCATCAAGTCAAAGGGAATTGCAGAGAAAAAACAACACAAAAAACACATAGGATCATCATATCATCTTGTTGCTTTCACTCTGTTTGCTTGTTCTTGTGTGTTTGCTGCATTTATTCTCTTCTATGCAAGTGGGATCACAAAGAATCATCAAGGAACAAGGCCAACCTTCGAGTGAGGTATAAAAGCTTTTTATTCAAGTGATTTGATGTATTATGGGGAGATTATTTGTTGTTTGTGCTTATTCTAGATCTAGAATTTATGTTAAACATCCATCACTCGTAAAGACATTCATTATGTATTTTAATTTCTACATGGTGTGTACATAGTTTTTTTTTCACAAAAACGGGTATGTTATGTATTAGAACTTAGCAAAAGTCGTTGAAATTACAAATATGATTTAATATCACCCGAGCTCTTCTACCACCATGCTTGGTAACCGAAGACTAAGGGGGGGAAATCAATGCTTAAGAGTTGATTCACATACAATTTGTTTCTACCAACATCCATAGATTTATTAGCAGCTAGATCCGCCATAGAGTTTAGCTCCCAGAGGATATGAAAAAACTATATTTGCCTAAAATATTTAGAGATGGATTTGATTCTTTTTATCAGTATGGCTAACCTTACACTATTGCAATGATTTTCCCCATTCATTGCTTGGATTATTAACCTTGAATCACCGAAAACCATCACTTCATCCACACCTTTGTCCTTCAGCTGCTTAAGACCCTGCCAAATCCCATATCCCTCAGCCAAATCGTTTGAGTCAAATCCTATATTCCAATAGAACTCTGTATCAATTTTCCCATCCAGGAAAATAACAACCCCGCCACCTCCCGCTCTCCCTGGATTACCCTTGGAAGTTCCATAAAAAAATGGTTTAAAGATCTTCCTTTCTTTCATCCAATCCTCAAACTAGGATTTATCCAATCTAACTTCCCATCTTTCCAATTGTTTTTTAGAAAAAACAGAATCAGCAGGGAGATTGAAGTTTTCCATCCAATTATTTTCTTTATCAGTTAACTTGGCTTTGTTACTGGGAATCTTCAAAACACTAACAATCTCACCCATTAGTGCATTTGCCTTGATAAAAGTTTTCCAAGTGGGTTGATCTATATCCTGGAAAATTCTGCAATTGCGCTCAATCCAAATACACCAGCAAATGACTTTGGGTATCTTCATCCAGCAGTATTTAATACCTTTTTTTCTGGTTCAACTCACCATTGAACATTCTTTCCCAATTGAGAAAACGAAGCTGGATATTATCCGGCATATGCAACTCGACCTCCCAAAGATTTAGCATTTCATTCCAAACAAAGATGGCATTTGGGCAGTCTAAGAATAAATGCTGAATTGATTCGCTAGTCGCAGAGCAAAGTGGGCAACGAAATGGCCCAAAGAATCCATGCTTCTCCAAGTTATCTCCTGTGAGAATTTTACCATGAAGCAACGTCCAGGTAAACAAATCAATCTTTGGAAGAGTTTTAGTTTCCCAGGTTTTCTTCCAAATTACAGGATTGCAAGGAACATTTGGAACAACACTGAAATTCATGTAACCTTCATCTTTCGAATAGCTTCCAGATCGGCTCCCCCAACCATGACGGTCCCTTCTAGTTTTGGCCACCTATGCAATTCTAGAGAGATGGTTCAACAACAGGTTTTTATCATCCTACAGATCATTAGGGCAATCGGGTAAAGACTACCCAACTCAACTAGTTGGAGTTTCATTTTCCCAAACTGAAATGTCCCACGAAGTTTTACACCCCAGCAAGTCAAGCCATTGATTGAGTCTTGGAAGAACAGGAGGCGGTTTCCTGAGTATTACATCCTGCTAGATATTTATCATCTTACCATTGCCAGGGATCTAGTGAAGCTCTTCTTTGAACTTGGGCAAAGCTTTTCTGCAAAGAGAATAGATGGGAGAGACATGTTTATTCTCTTGTTCATTGTCAAGACATCGGAGCCTCGGACAACAAAGTATTTGCTTTTAATCACCTGGCTGCACCAGGATGGTTTGGAATCGACCATATTCCAGAGCAACTTAGCTCCCATTGCCAGATTTTGAATTTTTAGGTCTCTAATATGCAATCCTCCGTCCAACCTTGGCAACTTGATTTTCTCCCAGCTGATCAACACAAATTTTTTCCCTCCCCCATTTTTCCCTCCTTGCCAGAGGAAGGATCTCACCAGGCTTTCAATCGTAGCAATTATATTTCGAGGAGCAAGCAGAAGGGAACATTGATAAAGGAGATAGCTATTCAGAACAGCTTTTATCAACACCAACTTCCCTACCATATTTAGCCAGGCTGCTCCCCAGTCTAGGATCTTCTTTTTTATTTTATCGACAAGAGGGTTCCAGGTCAAGCTGGTATGCTTAACTTTGAAGATTGGAACCCCAAGATACTTAAAAGAGTCCCAATTAGTCACTCCTTCCATGTCAAGGACTCGAGAGATTCCTGACATTTCCCTAGAATTTATATTTCAGCTATAGATCTGGCTCTTCCTGAGGTTGATTTTACTGCCCGAGGCTTGGCAATATCAGTCCAATTCATTTTTGAATCTTCTTGCTATAATCTGACTGGCGCCTCTGAGCAAGATAGTATCATCGGCAAACTGCGCATGGTTGATATCTTTCACTCCCCTAGCCATCTGGATGCCTGAGAACTCTTGTTCCTGCCTATCTTACTCCAGCTGAAGGCTAAGCACTAAGGCTTGGATTGCATAGAGCAAAGGAGAGAGTGGGAATCCTTGCCTCAGACCTCTCGAAGCTTGGAAGAAGGGAGCTTCTCTTCCGTTGATAAGCGGGGCGATCCAGGGTTTACTAATGCGGGCCTTGACCCATCTGATGAATCTTGGATCAAATCCAAATCTCAGCATGACTTGATAGAGAAAACAGTGACTAACTCTAACGAATGCATTTGCTAGGTATATTTTCACCACCATTCCTTTTTCACCATTCTTCAGGATAGAATGGATTGCCTCTTGGACTAAAATGATGTTGTCCCATATTTTCCTACCTTTAATAAAGCCTCCTTGATTCTCAAGGAGGAGGTAAGGAAAGATGGTTTTTAACCTTCTGGCCATAATTTTTGTGATAATATTATATCCAATGTTGCATAATGATATGGGGCGGAATCTATCAAAGGAACTAGCGTCCTTCTCTTTGGGTATGAGAGCCAGAAAAGTTGAATTCGTGTTGCCTCCAATTTTATCACTTCTTTGTGATTTACTAATCATTTTAAACAGGTCATTTTTAATGATATCCCAGCATGCTTTGATGAAATTAATGTTGTACCCATCAGGGCCAGGGGCTCTGTCATCTTCCATGTCGTCGACAGCCTCCTTTATTTCCTCCAGCATGATTTGATGGGTCAACCTATTATTATCATTGCTTTTGACAGAGCGAGGAATGTGCTCCAAGATATCAATGTCTTCGTTGATAGGCTGGGCAGAGAATAAATCATTGAAGTGTCTAGAGGCTTCATTTTTTATCTCTTCAAAGTCTTGAATTACATTATTATGGGCATGAATATCATGCACATGTTTGAAGTTTTTCCTAGCCTCAGCCTGTTTATGGAAGTAGCCAAAGTTTCGATCTCCATACTTGAGCCATTTTCAACGTGCTTTCTGTCTCCACCATTCAATGTGCTGCCTGCAGGCAACATGTGACTCACTTTGCAGCTTCAACTCTTGATTTATGTCGTCCTTTTCAATATTTTTTGTTTCCATGACAGATTGGCGTGCTTCCAGCACTGACGCAGCATGGCATTTCTTTTGAATTGGGGAGTCAATCAGGTTTTCCCAAGCCTTAAGAGCCTTCTTCAATCTTATTAGCTTATCTTCCCATACAAAGAAGGGGGAGCTAGTGATCGAGGGGGACCAAGCGTTTGCCACGATCCCTAAGAAATCCTTGTGGGCGGCCCACAGAGGGTTGTATCTAAAGGGAATTGGGCCAAGATTCTTGTCGTTCTTCATTTCAAGAAGAATTGGTTTATGGTCAGAGCCTCCAAAAGGCAAGATTTTAGATGTCGAATTCAGACCCAGCAAAAGGAAGGAGTCTTGGACTAGGAACAGATCTAATTTGGTTGCAATATGCCCAGGGGCCAACCTCTTGTTATTCCAGGTGTATTTTCCTTTAGCGGGGATGACATCTGAGAGATCACAGTCCAAAATGATCTCGTCAACTAGCTCTATGATGGGATCTCTGACCCGAGTCTCGCCTCTTTTTTCATCTTGGCTTAGAGTGATATTAAGATCCCCAGCAATGATGACATTACCTTGCAGGTTACTTCTTTCGTCCCAGAGGAGATTCCAATAGATTTATTTTTCAGAAAATGAATTAGGAGCATATATATTAAAAATTCTTACCAGATTTTTAGACTCTTTCTACATCAACAAGGTGAGGATCCAGTTTGAACTATACTTGATATTAACAGCTTCAAATTTCTCCTCATCCCAAAGGGTTCCAATGCCTTTGGAAGCTCCCCTTGATTTGATTGCAGCACTTCCTCCTTTCTTCCATAATTTAGCACTTACCTGGAGAAATTCATATTTCTCCATCTTGGTCTCCTGGATCAGTAAGATGCCTGGTTGATATAAAGATATTAAGTCTTTCATAGCTTCTTCTTGACTTTGCTGCCTAGACATCTGCAGTTCCAGGAGAGGACCTTCATTACTTACTCTTGGAGGGTGGGGGCATCCCTCTCTGGGGTTACCCTTATTGATGGGTGTTTCTTGTGTTTTTCAACAACTTTTCCAGGGTTAATTGGGAGCCTTGCAGTTTTTCCTTATAGGTGGCTTGCTTCCTCACTTATTTTTTCGATTTCCTTCCTTTGGTTTTTTACTTTCTTGGGGTAGTCATTTCAATTTCCCCTTCTTCCTCTTCTTCCTCTTCCGAGTCGGATTCCTCCTCTGACTTTCCCCTGGTTTCTCCTTCTTTTATCACCTCTGCTACTGCATCTGTCTTGATAAACTCTTTCTCAGAGTGATCTGATAGGACTGCTTCTAGATCCTTGATCTCTTCACTGCTGGATTTCTCTTCTATGTCAATGGTTTCATCCCTGATCTCAATGGTCTTTTGCATTTCTTAACTTCTTTCCAAGATGATTACTCTTGGTTCTTTATTCCCCCCTCCTTTCCTTTGCTCTTCTCCGCTTTTGGTTTTAGTCTTAGTTCTTTTTACCATATGCCATCCTTCCTCCTTGTCTTGTTGGATCTCGGGCTTTAGCGGATAATTACGGATGAAATGTCGGTATTCATGGCATCCTCTACATTTGAAAGGAAGTTGTTCATAGTCAAGTTTTTGGTAATGTAGCCACTTCCCCACTGTTAGTTTTACGGCTTCCGGCAACCTAGCTTCAAGATCAACCTCCACATAGATGCGGGCGCATGCATATTGGTCCTTTGGGCTTGCCATGTCGATATACTTCCCCAGGACATTCCCTATTGCTTGGAGGGATTTTGGATTTCCGACAATGCATAGGCAGGTTGGGCAGCCTAACCCAAACTGGACTACTTTGGGGGTGTCAGCCTAAGGGTCCATCCATTCAAGTAGAGGCCTTACGGCCCCATGAAGTAGGGCCCATTTCTGAATATTAGGTCCTTGTCTTCCTTGGATTCGAAATCGAACAGGAAGTATCCTCGACCAACTGAGTATGAGGCTACATTTTTGGAGATTAATGATCTCCAATTCCTTTGCACCTAGCTTTTAGTGGTTTTTGGCGAGGGCCAGAGCTCGGTGAATTGCCCTATCAGAGCTCGATCTGCCAGAGAGAGGGAAACCCTAATGGTTTCCTTCGACAGAAGGGAAACTTCCGACACATCTTCGATTCTTTTGACAAATTTCGGCGGAGCTCCCTTAGCTGATCTCTTGCTCTGAGAAGGTATCAGCTTCTCAAAGGCATCCGAGTGAATTTATGATTAAAAAAACATTAATTCTTTCATAGCTATGCTAATTTATGATTAAAAAAACATTTCTCAATTTATTAATTATTAATTCTTCCATATCTATGCTAGAGACTATATGTTCTACCCTATTTTATTAATTTAAAAAGATCGAATAAAAACTATAAATATAAATAAAGTTATATAAAAAAAATTTAATATAAATAAAGTTTATTATCTTTAAATAACCAAAAAAATCACAAGATTATCTCATTTTTCATAATAAAAATATAACAAAAGCTCTAGCAACTACTATAAGTGTAAATTAGATTGAAGTGGGGGTATGTTTCAATTTGTGATAAACGAGAAAGGATAGAAGTGAGAGTATTTTAATTTGTGATAAATATGAGAGAAGGGATGTATTTGAAAGATGTCTTATGACCTTTTTTTTTCTTTTTTTTTATTTAAATTTATTTTAAAGTTTGAAAGGGTTTATATTGAGAATTTATTATTTATATTTATTATAAAGTTTAAAAAAGCATTATATTTTTAAATGTTTTTTAAAGTAATTAAAATATAATGGAATAGTATCTAGTTTTATTTTTAAACATCAAATTATATATATAATTGAAATCTATTTAATATTATAATATCATACTTATTTAAATTCTAAAATGGTCAAAATTAGGACTAAGCTTTATGTAACTTTTGTTTATTTTATTTTCAGTAGTACAACTTTTTTTAACTTTAACTTTAATTCTAATTTATTTAATAATATAACTTTTATTAATTTTTACAATAAGTTAACTTTATTTAATAGTGTAGTTTTTATTAATTATCTTTTCTTTTTTGAATTATTATTGCGTCGAGAGGCGCTCTACAGCCCAGTATGGGGGAGATCTTGTAACGTTACGTAACGTTATTTTTATTAATAACAAATATTTTTTTTTAATTATAAGCCAAAATAAATGTCGGCCAAAAAAACAACCTAATATGGGGGAGATGTTGTAATCTTCCTACCTAACAAAACAATAAAAAAGTAAAAATTTAATTATCCGTAAAAAAAATGTGGGTCACCAAAAAACACAATATGGGGGAGATGTTGTAATGTTCCTACCTAACAAAAAAATAAAAAATTGAATTATCTAAAAAAAATGTTGGCCTTGCACATGGTTTTAAAACCATGTGCAAAGCCTTCTAAACAACCCATGGTTTTATTGTACATGGTTTATGAGGGCCTTGCACATGGTTTTAATACCATGTGCAAGGCCTCCTAAACAACTCATGGTTTTATTGTACATGGTTTAGGAGGGCCTTACAAATGGTTTTAAGACCATGTGCAAGGCCTCCTAAACAACCCATGGTTGTAGGAGGGCCTTGCATGTGGTTTTAAAACCATGTATGGGGAAATGTTGTAATGTTTGTTCCTAATAAAATAAAAAATAAATAAATATTATATGTCGGTCATAAATAATATTAAATATTAATAATAAAAATATTATATGTGGACTTTAAATAAAAAGATGTGTCTTTTGGTTTGAATCAAATCAATGGATACCTAAGAAGAGATTTGATCCCTCTCGGCGCTTGATAGAGCCTAGGATTTGGATCTACGCTGGTTATACAAAATGCATGTTAATGCACATATGCGCACACTATGTGAGGCATTACAATATGTGTGTGTGTGTGAATTCGGTGTAACACAAGTGGTTGCTAAGAAAAAATGTTACCCTATCTATCCAATATCAAATCTCATTATGTAACAAGCTTTAACTTAGTGAGCTAATTATGGATGAGCTATGTATAATATATGCATGAGTTGTTAACTTGGCATTATGTCCTCAAAAATCTAGCGTTTACCCCTAGGTGTCATCCTCTAAATGAGGGGAAGTACCCACCCAAGAGGTTTCCCCTAAGATATATTGCATGGAAAAATTATATGTGTGTGTACACGCACAAACATACACATATATAGATATATGTAGTCAATTGGGTGTAGCTAGAGTGGTTGGAAGGAAAAGTTGTTTATTTCCTCGCTCAGGTTTAGATCATACTTTCTCACATGTTTTCTCTTTATGAGTTTATTGTTGTTGAGATGTTGACCTAGCCTTGAGCTCTAACGAACCATCCTTGAAATAAGGGGAAGTGCCCAATGGGTTTCCTCAAGAAACGCATTATGTGGAAGAAATAAAATAAAATTACACACACATGTATAGAGTAAGTGCATATATATATATATATATATATATATATATATATATATATATATATAGAGAGAGAGAGAGAGAGAGAGAGAGAGAGAGATGTATCTATACATATGTGCGCATGTGCACGCACACACACATACAAGTATGTGTACATATATGCATATATTGATACACACATATATGCTTCCTTATGGAGAAGGGGTTTCAAAAACTAAAATATCTATTTATGTCTATGTGGGCTCTATCCATTGAGACATAATGTTAGGTTAATAACCTATAAATATATCATGTATAGTTCATCAACAATCATCTTACCAAGAGTAAACATTTCACAAAGTGGAATTTGAAACCAAATGGGGAGGGCAACAATTTCCTCATGGCCACTCAAGCTACACCCACTTGACATGTGTGTGTGTGTGTGTGCATATAAATGAACACACACACAAACATAGATATAATTATGTATGGATATACATATATAGGTATATTGATACACACGTGCTTCCTCGTGGAGAAGGGGTTTCAAAAACCAAAATATCTACTTATATTGATATGTGAGCCCAAGCTTGAAACCATTAAAATAACATATCAACCCATGGGTTTTGTAGTATCTTGCATGGTCCAAGGCTCCGTAACCAATGGAGAAAATACAAGACAAAACTACCTTGTCAATGTTGAAGTAGTTTGTAGAGTAGGAGGCACTACTAGAATATGGGCATGTGGTATCCCTATTTATGTCCTCTTTCATGGATATTGGTAAATGGGGCGAATGACATTCCTCGAGCATCACTTTCTTACATCCACTTTTGCATCCTTTCTATATCCATTTTTGCATCCCTTTCTAATATATTGGGCTTGTATAACGTCTCAATGATGTCCTTCTTTGCATCTACTTTTGCATATTTCTTCACCCACTTTTGCTTCATTTTTCATCTTTTACGTATTTTAGCATCAATTTTAAATTCAAATTTACATCCTTTCTCCATTTTACATTCTTTACGTGTATTTTGCATCCCTCTTGCATAATTTTGGTGTCTCTTTTCCATGGCAAGTTGTTTTCCATGTCTTGATCTTTCCAACAAGCTATTGTGCACCTCAGAACGCATTTGTATACAAGCGTTCTAGCCCCAAGAAGTTCATCATCTCTGTTCCAACTTAGCACATGCAACTCTTGACACTATAACTTCTAGTCTTTTCAACTTCTATTTTTCATTTTTATAATAAATAGAGAACGTGATTCTTATTAATGTCTTAGTAATACATCTTTTCTTAGAGATTGCATTGATTGTGTGTGAGACTGAGTTGCTTATGTGTCACGTATAGAAGTGAGTGAGTAAATTGCTTATGCGAGTGTGTGAGTGTGTTGTTTACATAGGTGTGTCAATACATTTATTGTGTGGGCATGTGGTTTATGTGCACGAGGGTGACACTTATGTGTCTGAGAGCGTCAACTATGTGTGAGTGTGTCGCTTATGTTCATGAGTGCGTCGCCTATATGTTAGTGTGTTTCTTATGCATGAATATGTCACTTATTTGGGATGTGTGGGTTAGCTTTAAGTGCATCACTTATGTGTGGGTGTGCCTTTCTCACACACATAAGTTATGTACTCATGCAAACAAAGACATTGTCACATGTCACTTATGTGCATGAATGTGTCACTTATGTGTGAGTGTGTCGATTATGTGTGATATTTGTCGATTATGCGAGATGTGTGGATTGACTTTGATTGCATCACTTATGTGTGGATGTGCCTTTCTCACACACATAAGTGATGCACTCATGCAAACAAAGAAACACCCCCACACACATAATCTATGCACTCATGCAAACAAAGACACTCTCACACACACATAAGTGGCACAATCGCACACATGACAACAAAGACATGCTCACACACACATAAGCTACACACTCATGCAAACAAAGACACTCTCACACACACTAATCTATGCACTCATGCAAATAAAGACACACTCACACACACATAAGTGGCACAATTGCACACATACATAAGTGAGTGGGTGGGTGTGCCTTTCACACACATGTAAGTTATGCACTCAAACAATAAAGGCATGCTCACACACACATACATGAGTAAGAGAGTGGGTGTGTTGGTCGTGTTATATGCATGGGTGCATCACTTATGTGTGGATGCACCACTCTCACACAAATAAGCAATGCAATCATTCAAATAAGGCAGACACGGTCTCTCTCTCTTTCACAAACACACAAACAAAGCACTCATACATGGTCAATGTGTGCATGTGCGTGGGTGCATCACACATTTAGGTGAGTGCATGTGTGCACCCCTTGCGTTATGTGTGTGGGTGCATCACACATTTAGGTGAGTGCATTGCTTATATGAGCATGTTGCTTTATATTGGGCAGGTCACGTATGTACAATGTGTATTTGATGTGGGTGAGAGTGTTACTCATGTTAGGTGTGTTGGTTAAGTGTGTGAGTGCTACATTGTTTATGTTGTGTGTGTAAGTGTGTCGCTTATGTAAGGTATGCCATTTATGTGCATGAGTTTGTTGCTTACACACATGAATGTGTCACTTGTGTGCATGAATGTATCACTTATGTTAGGTGCATTGTTTGTGTGCACGATCACATTGCGTGTGTGCATTGGTGCATTACTTATATGTGTGCATAAGTCACTTATGTGCATGCAATGTGCATTAGTTATGTGCATGCGTGCATTACTTATGTCAATCACATCACTTATGTGCATGTATGCATTGCTTATGTTAGGTGCATCACTCATGTGCATGAGTGGATCACTTATGTGTGTGAATGTGTTGTAAGTATTATGTTAGGTGCATCACTTATATGTGTGAACGTGTTGTAAGTATTATGTTAGGTGCATTGTTTAGTGATTGTTTATGTGCAAGGGTGCATCACTTATATGTGCACATGTACCACTTATGTGCACATGAATGCCCCAATTGTGCGTGTGTGTGCATCACTTTTGTGGCCAATGCATTGCTTATGTCTTTGGTGCATCACTTATGTGTCTTGATGCATTACTTGTGCTAGGTGCATTCTTATGTTAGTTTCATCACTTATGTGCATGAGTGTGATGTTGTTTTGTATGAGTGCATTAATTATGTGACTTATGTGTATGAGTGTGTTGCTTATTTGTTAGGTGCATCTCTTATGTGCATGAGCACGCTAGTGTGTCACTTATGTTAGGTTCATCTCCCATGTGCATAAGCACACTACTTATGTTAGTGTCACTTGTGTACATGAGTGTACTGCTTATCTTATGTGTGTGAGTGTGGTGTTTATGTGCATGAAGTCAACATCAATTACATGAGTGACTGCATTATTTATGTGGTGTGAGTACATCACTCGTATTAGGTGCATTGCTTATGTGGTTATTGGATCACTTTGTGCATTGATGTATCAATTATGCTAGGTGCACCATTTATGTGTGTGGGTGTGGTGCAATGCATGTAAATGCATCACTTTTGTGTGTGAGTGTGTCACAATTTGTACGAATGTGTCACTTATGTTCCTTAGGTGACATTGTTTTGTTAATTTCACACAATGCTAACATGCCGAAAAATAGTTAAGCCTCCTAAAATATGAGAAACACTTCACTCTACACCTTCTTTGTGCGAGGTCCTATGGGTCTAAGTCCATTACCAAACATCTGGATATAAGGCTCCACTATTTACTTTTAATGTTAAAGAAAATAAATTAATGAAAATATTATACAACTTACAAGGTAAATCTAAATGATATATTTATCCTGGTGGGCTAGCTCAAGTGGTTGAGTGTTGTAAGTTGTGAGCTGAAGGTCTCGATGTTAATCCCTTGGTGGTTATGCATTGCTATATAAGGGTTGCAATTGATGTTTCTATCAAGTTAGCTCTGTAATCAAAGCGAACAGGGTGCGGATCCTTCGGGTGAGCTCCCTGTGATTTCTTCCTATGGAAGTAGCAACCCTGCTGGGGGGTTTGTGAACCACAACATAAAAATATATATATCAACGTTAACTTTAAAAGTTTAATACCAAATAAATAAATATGGCCATGTACATATTGATAAAAGTAATAACTACCATACCACTTACCAATAGTAGTAGTAGGATAATTGGCATGCCATTAGGCTAATAAATCAAGTCACAAGTTTGAACCGAGGTATGTTAATAAAATGCTAAAGGGTCGCATAACCTTGAAATTGGGACGCATGGTATTTTTTGAAAAATAAATAAATTAGGCCTTCTTTCATCCTAGTTGAGTCCCATTTGTGTCATTTTTGCATCATCTTGTCATGCTCTTTACGTATTGTTTTTTTTTAATCTTTGTATCTTCATTTCGTCCTAAGGAAGACATCATCTAAACATATAAAAAAATACAAAAATGATTTAAAAAGAGAGAGTCATAATTGATTAAAGCATATGATTCAAGCAAGCAAAATTTAAAGAAAATGTTAAGTGAGCGCAAATTAAGAAACCACATCTAACATTCTTTTTGCATCCTTGTAACTTAGCCTTAAAATGAACACATGCCACTAATGTAAAAAGATGCTCCAATTGTAATGTGAGTTCTATAATACCCATGGAGACCAAGGGTTTTCCTAGTGAACAAAAATATACACTCCATCTTTTGAGGATGAAAAATTGGAGATTTACTCCATTCCAAGAGCACAAGGCAACTAGTGGGAATCACTCTATTAAGCATACCAAAATAGGATATGATATATTGGATATTAGATCCATTAAGAGGCACTCTTGAGATAGATGAAGCAATATAAAACATCCCAAAATATGATAGGATAAATCGAGTTTTGAAATCATCAAAAGGCACTCTTCGCGTAGATGAAACAATAGTTAAAACGTGGGGATGCCATGAGAGAAGAGACTTGTAGGGTTGGAATTTGATGGGAATATGTATTTTATAAGGTATTTTTTTGTTAAATATTTTAAGAAATTTAACAAATTGTTTTTTACTAGTAAGGTTAGAATTTGGGAATATGTATTTTATAAGGTATTTTTTAGTTGAATATTTTTTTTAATTTAACAAATTGTTTTAAAAATATTAAACAATTAGTTGGAACATATTTTTTATCATTATTTATTTTTTCAAATGGTCATTAATTTTTAATAATTATGTAAAATATGTGTATGCTAAGATAAATAAAAATATGAAACAATTAGCTGGAACATATTTTTGACCATCATTTATTTTTTCAAATCGTCATTAATTTTTAATAATCATATAAAATATGTGTATACTAAGATAAATGGTCTCTTGTAAATGGTTGTTATATATATATACAATTACTAAAAATGCTATTTTATTTGATTAAAACTTTCTACTTAATTGAAACTTTTTTATTTAAATAAAGATTATATAAATTTACTTTTAATTGGAGTGACTTTGTTTTCAATCTATTTATTCTTTCTTATATTCTGAAGAGAATATTATTAAAGATTAAGTGTAGCTTAAACAAAACAAAGTAAGTGTGAAGAGAATATTATTCGGCTTTCAAACATTGCCCCTCAGAACCAACTGATAGTATGCATGAACCCCTATATATTTTCATGTGTTCAAATTATAATGTCTGCCTTTGAAGCCGTTACATACCTGGAAAAGACCAAACGAGTATCTGAGTGCATACATCAGCCTGCCTAACCGCTATTTTCCTTTTGTTTTCTGAGTTAGACTGGACACATGTGAGCATTTTGCTTCATAAGTCAGATCTTCTCTTCTGCAGCTATTGATTACTTGGCAGCTACAAACAGAGGCTGCCATTCGGGTCATCATCTTGATAGTTTATTATCCCTTCGTTTCTTCAAGAGGCTCATTGAGGTACTCTTTATTCAATTAAGCATCTAGCAGCGAAAATTCTATCATGCCACGTGGATCTATTATGGATATAGTACAAATGAAAATCAAAAGCAGCCATTACAACAAACACTTAGTGGGAATTCCCCTCAATTTAGCTTCTCCAGTTTAGACAAGATTGCCTAATTAGGTAGAAATTTACCACTTTCATACTCCTAATTACTTGTGCTCTCTCATTAATACGCTTCCCCAGCTCCGTCTGTCTCAGCTTATGATCAAGACGCGCCTTCTGAATAGCATGCCTAACATCTGTCGGTACTTTCTGAAGGGCGGTAGGCTTAGTCTCCTTGTCCAGTTTCCGAGTATTGAGAGGAGGTGGAGTCTTAATCTTGTTGCTTCCTCCCTCAAATTTCTTAATACTCTGAACCTGTGCGCCCGCTCTGATTCCTGTGTTTACCGCTTTAGGATCAGGCGCTTCACTCGCTTTTTGAAGACACTTGTGAAAAACAACAGGCGTCCAGTCTTGAGTTATAGGTCCGTTTGTTCAGCCTGGCATTCTTCGTACTCTTTAATCCTTCAATCCACACTAATTCCCCTCTGCAATTTCCTGAATAAAATCGGTAATTGACTTCACACAGATCTATAAACAATTGCACAATACAGGACTACAGTAAGAAAATTCTCACCTCCAACGGCACGACAGACAATTAAAACTGGTAATTGACTTCACACAGATCTATAAACAATTGCACATTACAGGACTACAAAATGAAATTTCTCACCTGAAACGGCACGACAAGCTAAGCGCGCTGTGGTGAAGACCACTACACAAGCTACAATACTCAGGTTTCTGCCATTTTGATCTACAAATGCGCATTTGTATCTTAGATGCCAAAATACAAAGACATTGACATTGAACTCTCAACTATCAACCATTCTCCATGAATTGTCATTGTCTTCGTCTTCTGTATCTCAGTTCCTGAGACTCATGTAACTACATAACTTTTCTTTGGTTTAATGTAACTTTTTCCTTGGACAATTGCATGTTTACATTATATGTCTAATAGTTATATATATATATATGTTATTTTGTCTAAGTGGTTGTGTTATAATATGTTATATAATTTTATGTTATTTTTTACAATTATTTGCACTCTCTCTTTGTTAGAATCCAAGTGTCACAACCCCCATATTATGCATGTTTTAAGAAGGAACTGCTGTTTGCTCAGTTTCGCGGGGCCATTCGTGAGACGCGAAGGCATGTTTGGAGTTTCTGGACAGCTTGAATATTTGATTATCCGTCCCCAATACACACAAACACTGGATGCACTGTTACAAGTTTTTATTCATACAATTTCTTCTTCGATGCATCTATGCACTGAAATATGTTTGATGAGCATTCATTTATGGAGGAGGTTGGTTGCCTCTCGCTTCCCCCAAATGATAGCTTTTATATTGCCTCTGGGCCTTCAATATTTTTTTCCTAAGTAAATGTAGAACCACAACCATTCGTAACGTATTTTCACTTTTATCTCTCATCAAAGCGTGGCCTATATACATAAGTCCACAACTTTCATTATATTATGATTTGTTTAATTTCATTCTTTTAGCCCACTTTGTCATCTTATATCAAAATCAATAACACCAACTTCCAATACCACCATTACATGGAGTCTTAAATCTACACACATTTGTCATTCCAAATTTCATTATTTTAGCCCACTTCGTCATATTATATCAAAATCAATCCCACCAACTTCCAATAACACCATTTCATACACATTTGTCATTTGAAATTGTTGACAACATCAATGAAGGAGGACACCTGGATTCAAAACTATCCTTTGCTGGTACATAGCTAAATCTGTAGAATTGTTGACTTCCATAATATCAACTCTTATCATGTCTAATGTGATTAAAGTTATCTTGAGTGTCAAAAATAAATGTGTCAAACTAGTTAAACCATCAAAATACACTTTAATTATATGACTTCCATGCAAAAATATTATTTGCGTTGACTTCTCTACACGATAATAGTATGTGCATGCAACCTCCAACAAACAAGGGCAAGAGATTTGGCTACAAATGTGAATTTTGATTTAGTTTTGATTTTGACGATGCCTGCATTTTTTAGGGTGCTGGTTTCTTTGCAGCACTAAGGCAAGTCATCCATCCTACATTTCAAGCTTACATTTAAGATCAAGGGAAATTAAAGTTGCACACTGAGTAGACATCTCCTAACAATGATCTAACACTATAATAGACCCAACCCAAATTTGATAAAGATTAGAAAAATAAAGATGAAGCAAATATAACCCAAATCTAATAAAGATTAGCAAAACAAAGATGAAGCAAATATATGATCTAACTCATAAAAGACAATATTAAACAACAGTATTTATAAGACTACATAACAACAAAACTATAGGTAAATAACATGGGTCATCAAATACTATGGGTCACTAATTCTAGGTAAATTTGATAAAGATTAGAAAAACAAAGATGAAGCAAATATATGATGGAACACATAAAGGGCAATTGAATTGTCTTTTCAATATTAAGCAACGGTATTTATAAGACTACATAATAGCAAAACTAAAGGTAAATACCATGGGTCATCAAATACTATTGGCCACTAATTCTAGGTAATGTGACCAACTCAACTAGTCAACTAACTAACTAATTAATGGAGTATTGATAGTGGTCTCTTGAGATTACAATTCTTACAAAATCGAGGTCCAAGTTAAGGATCACTAAAGGAGTCTTGATCATACAAACAATGCATCCTATATTATGACAGTAAGTGGCATCTTCATTTGTTGAATACAACCAATCTTCCTAAAAATCATAATGCATATATCCTTTAAACAAGCATTAAGTTGCTTTGCAACCATAATTTTTTATTACTTATTTAGTGATCTTTGCATTTGAAGAGTATAGATTGATCTTCATTAAAAAAAAAAAACACTAATGTTCAATTCATTATAATATCAAATATATATTATTACTTATTTAAATCTTTGTATTAAAAAACTTATATAATTATTGAAGAAGTTGTTCAATGGTCTGAGATGCAACATCTCACTATTCAGACAATGTGAAATAGGCCCACGGATCTCCTCAATTACGAAAAAAAAAAGCACCCAACATTGAATCATGTTTACACTTAAGAAGCACATGGCATAATTAAAGTAGAAATTCAGTGTACTCTATTATTATTATTTTTTTAATTTTAGAGGTTAAGAAAAACTACTTTTTGCATTGCCTATATTTCAGTTTCATTGTATTCAATCTTATATTTTTTAAACTTTTTTAATTTTTAAAACTAGTTTTTTATATTTTTATTTATATATATTTAAATAGTAAAACTTATCATAATTTAATCGTCAAATCAAAAATAACTATTTTTAAATAAAGTTTTCACTCAAAAAGTTTTATCTGTTAAAACTAATATTTTATATTTTTATTTATATATACATTTAAAAGATAAAACTTATCATAATTTAATTGTCGAATAACTATTTCTGTTTAAGATTCTCACTAATATTAATAATTTTTATTACTTATAAATTAAATCACTCATGTTTCTGTCGTCTCATCATTGTTTATTTGACATTGTATTGTCTCACTGAAATTCTTTATTAGTCAAATGTTCACATACTTGAAATATGTCACTTTTATTATTATTATATAATATATTCTATAGACCACTTTTATTATATAATATATTATATTATATATATATATATAACCTTACTTAAACTATTTATTAATTCAACTTTTTTAGATTCTTAAATGTATGTTTATTTTAATTCATTTTTTTCTAAGCCATAAAAGTTTATGATTAATGTGAAGGAGTGACTTTGTAAAATAATAATAATATTAAACTATCATTATTGGGGTTTTGTTTTGTTAATTTTTAGAGGAATATATATGTTTTTAACGATAATAAACTATCGTTATTAAGGTTTTATTTTATTAATTTTAGAGGAATGTATATGTTCTTAGTGATAAGTAACTTGTTTACATGAGCTTAATGGTCAATGAGGGATGATTATACTTTCCGACGGTTTTGAATCTTAATGAAGGGAATGTCCACTTTGCCCACTAGTCTTCACACACATACATACATACGAGGTTTTACACTTATCTCACATACATACGGGGTTTTACACTTATCAAGTTGAGAATTCGAGTTGTGTTTTTTTCGTAGTGTTAGATGTCTTAATAATCAAACTTTGTGTTTAATTCATATAAGCACAAAACTCGTTTTGATTACATTGAGAGAAGTAAAGTGTACTTTACAATACAATATGGATCAAATGCGGTGTGTAGTGAAATGCTAATAAACTCAAATAAAATAAAAACTTCGGTTTGAAATAAATTAAAAAATAAATAATACATAAATAAAAATTATAAGAGTCAGAAAATAAATATATACATAAATATAAATTAAAAAGTTTTTATAATTGAAAAATATATATAATAATAAAATAAAGTGTATGAATATATTTTTATTATTTAGAAATTTGAAATAAAAACTTCCGTTTGAAATAAATTAAAAAATNATATATATATATATATATATATATATATAATAAAATAAAGTGTATAAATATATTTTTAATTATTTAGAAATTATGTTTTATAGTTTTTATTTGATTTTTCTTAATGTTTAATAAAATTGAAACGAAGATGGATTTATGTTAACTATAACTAAATAATTTGCACCGACTTAAAACTAGTAATTGTATATGTTTATATTAATGGTTTAATTTTTTTTGTTAATCAAACATTCAATTGAACATTCAAAATTCGCTCCAAGAACATTTTTGAATTCCAAGTCTTAGTGGTTTCTGGTTTCCGGCCTGGCTCTGATGCTTGTGGAGTCTGGACTCTTTCCAGATCCATGTGCTTGGCTTGCTCTTGGAGTTTGGCGGTGAGTTTTTGCATTTCTCGGTTCTTCCCAGGTGCTACGTTGTTGTTTCTTGCTTTGTCAGGGCTTGCTTTGGTTCCTGGTGGATGCTTGGTTGAGATCGTGAGCAGGTCTTCTCTCTGGTGGAGTTTCCAATTGTTGGTTGTGCGAGATGCAGGATTTCGTGCTTGCTGTGTTGACTCGAGTTTTTGGCCTTTCCCCTTTTGGATTTTGATCATTTTCTTAATTGAGCATCCTTGGTTCACTTAGGGACTTCGTTCTTTATTCAAACTGCTGGTCTCGCTTCTGTGAATTTAAAGGATGTTGTTGGCTTTAACCTTTCTAGTTCTGATGTGAAGTTTTTTACCATTGAAAGCTTCTCTTGCCTGGTTTGTATTTCTTTCTTTGCTGGCTCAGACTTAGTCTGCTCTCCCTGGTTTAGTTTGCTCAGCATTATATCAGAGGGTCTTCGTGCTTTCTATGGCCTCTAGAGGGGGCCCTCCTCCTCTTCCTCCTAAGATTGAGGCATTCAAACACCTCATTTCTTCGTGTGGAAAGAAAGGGAAGTCCTCTGGGGCAATCCTTTGTGAAGAAGACAGACATCCCTTATGTTGATCTTCCAACAGAAATACCTTGTTGGACTGCCTTGAACCTTGTAGAGCGTGGTCTCATAGGTCAATTTACTGGACTGTGGCCATCCCCGAAGGCTATTGAAGGATGGGTCCAGCAAAATTTGAGACCCTTGGTTTCAAATGGAATCCGTAATCATTTTTGTCGGCATAAGTTATTACGTTTTTGTTTTTGAATTAGCAGATGATCGAGATCTTATATTCTGAAATGGTCCTTATTTTATGGGTCCTCATGGACTCTACTTGAACAAATGGACGCCGAATTTTGACCCTTCCTAGGATGTTCCTTCAATTGTTTCTGTATGGGTTAGACTCCCCCACCTTCCCCTTCACTGTTGGAACTCAAAATATTTGGAAGCTATCGGGAATACGCTCGGTAAATATATTGACATGGCAGAAAGGAAAGATCAATATTCCTGTGCCAGGATTTGTGTTGAGGTCAACTTGGAGATTAGGCTGCCTGAGGCAATCAAGCTCAATGTGGCTGAATGGTCTCATTTTCAGGAGCTTGATTATGAACAGATCCCTTTTAAGTGTCGATTCTTTCATGAATATGGTCACTTCGCCCGCAATTGTAAGAAACAAACAGAAGAAGTCCTAGATAAAGAAAAGCCAAATCAGTGGATGCAATCTCAGAAAGCAAGCTCCTCTAAACTGGTGAAAAATAAAGAGGGATTCGTTGGAAATGGAATAAACCCTTCTGTGAATAAATCTACAAAATCTCAGGTTGAAGGAAAGGCCACGACCTCTTCAAATCCTTTCGAGGTATTAAGTACTACTGATGATCAGATCTCTCCCGTCCTTGAAGAAGGTGAGCTACAACAGTCTGAAGTTAATATAGAAGAGGGAGAGGTAAACATGGAGCCACATGAATCTAAGCCAATTCGTCTAGACTCTCCCAGAGCAGAGGCTTGCTTGTAGGACCTATCTTCCATAAGACCACCAATTTCTCCCTCTTATGCAGATGCGCTAAAGAAGAAAGTTGAGTCTTTTGGCTCTTCGGAAGATGATGGGCAATTTCAAAAAAGTTTGGAAGGAAATATCGAAAGGAGATTAGAGAGGAAGAAGCAGAGAGGCTAAAGATGCAGGGTAGTCAACCCACCATTGAATTGTCATTTGGAAGAAGCAAGCGGAATAGGCCCCCAAAGGGAGGAGCAACTACCTTCTCCTTGGGGTAAATAATGCAGATTAATTCTTGGAATTGCAGGGGTTGGGGAACCCATTGAAGGCTGAAGCAGTTGAAGATCTGCTTAAAATGAATCCCTTGGACATTCTCTTTCTCCAAGAAACTAAGATAGAAGAGGATGCTCTTTTATCTATCGGTAAGTCAAAATGGAAAAAAAATGCAGGCATGGTTGTAAGTGCCCGGGCCTCTCCTGG
The DNA here is from genome assembly GCA_001517045.1 of Pseudotsuga menziesii. Classification (NCBI taxonomy): domain Eukaryota; kingdom Viridiplantae; phylum Streptophyta; class Pinopsida; order Pinales; family Pinaceae; genus Pseudotsuga; species Pseudotsuga menziesii. Next base: position 305,626 of record LPNX010626015.1, on the reverse strand, counting down.
GGGTCTTGCTACCTTATGGTCAAAGGATAATTTTCTCCTTAAAAAATGGTTTGTAACTCAACACTAGATATACACAGAATTACAACATGTATCTAGCAAGTTAAACATATCTCTCTTCAACCTCTATGTTCTTGTTAATTATCTGGAGAAAAAAATATGTTGGCATTCTCTACTATTTGGAATCCCATTCCCACACTAATATCATCGTGGCTAGTGATCTCAACATAATTCTCGATCCCAAGGAGAAACATGGAAGAAATTGGGGCAAGGATCCTTTTTTGGAGGTGGTAGACTCCTTGATTCATTCTAGCGACCTTCTCGACCTTAAGCCCAAGAAAGGGTGTTTCACATGGACTAACAAAAAAGTTGGGCTGACTCAAATTTCAGCCTGTTTGGATAGATTCCTTGTTCAAAGTTTGTTGCTGGATGACAATGTTATAACCTCAATAAATTTACCAAAGTTAACGTCATATCATCATCCAATCGCTCTCTCTTTGGAAAAAGAAGAAAACTTTGGACCTGTCCCTTTTCGGTTTAGTCTCCTCTGGGTCGGGAGAGAAGGATTCGGGGAGTTAATTTCCCATGCATGGTCTCAGTTCATTGTCAGCTCTCCCAGCTTTGTATGGGAAAAAAAATTGAAGCTCATCAAAATTGCTCTTAAAAGTTGGATCAAAGCTCCCCTTAAAAATCCTACGAGAAGCAGGGAAGTGTCAGTCCAGGATTTAGATGAGATTCAGCTTAGCATGGGAAATAATGAAATCTTTAATTCCCAATTAGTTGTAGAGCGCAATCTTCTGCTTCCCTTTCCTTCTGCCAGGAGGAAGAACATCTGATACTCAAATCCCGCAGTCTCTGGTTGCTTGCTGGGGATAAAAATTTTGCATTTTTTCACCGACAATGCAAGTCCAGGCTCTCTCGTAATCATATATATGAAATCTGCACTAGCGAGGGCGATGCTATTAAAGAACAATTGCAATTGCAACAAGCTACAAATGAGCACTTCCAACATTTGTTCCATGAAGATGGTAACTCTGATGAAATTTTGAATTCTGATTTTCTTTCTAATATTCCTTCTTTGGTCAGTCATGATGACAATGTTGGTCTTGTGAAATCCTTCACCGAGAAAGAAGTTGTTGATGTTATTTGGGCTATGGAGCCAAATAAGGCCCCCGGGTCGGACGGATTCTCTATCCATTTCTATAGGGTTTGTTGGAACACTATTAAATTTTGATCTCCTCAGGATGATCTCAGCCTTCCTTATAAAAGCCAAAGTTGGAGGGAATACTAACTCTACCTTTCTAGCCTTGATTCCAAAGGAAGTAAACCCTGCATCTTTTAATATATTTAGACCCATATCTCTCTATAATGCTTCATATAAAATCTTGGCCAAACTCTTAGCCAATAGATTGAAACCTTTGTTAGAATCTCTAATTTCCCCTCTACATAGAGGGTTTGTTAAAGGCAGACATTTGATATATAATGTGATTCAAGTTTAGGAAGCCCTCCATTCCAGCTTTCAAAGGAAGGAGAAAGGCATGATAATCAAGTTAGATATGAAAAATGCCTTTGATCGCGTCAAACTCTCTTTTCTCTATCAAGTCTTAAGAGCTTTTGGCTTTAGTGCTGAGTTTGTTTGTTTGATTAAAGCCTGCACTAACTGGCCTTGGATTTCGCCACTTGTAAACAGAAGGCCAACAGATTTCTTCCAAGCTTCTAGAGGGTTGCGTCAAGTGTTAAGCAAAAAACTCTCTATTGAATTGGTTGTTGGTTCTCTCCATGGTATTAAGATTGCAAGTGGTGTTGATCCTATTAATCATGCCCTTTTTGTTGATGACTCTCTCTTATTGGGAGGGGCTTCCTTAATCATCGCCTGGGCTTTCAATGTAATTTTACAAAACTTCTGTGCAACCTTTGGGGCTTTGATTAACAAAAGCAAGAGTGTTGTATATGGATGGAACGTTGATCACCCATCCCTTCTTAGAATAGCTCATTATTTGGCTTTTCCCAGCTTTGAAAAGTGGGATAAGATCAAGTATTTGGGGCTTCTAGTAATGCTGGGACCTAGCCCTCCTTCGCTGTGGATGGATGTGACTTGCAAGCTTAAAGCTAAAATTGTTTCCTAGGGAGGCCAATGGTTAACTAAGGCGGGAAAATTGATTTTAATTAAGGTTGTTCTCTCAGCTCTCCCCATCTTTCAATTTTCTATGCTTCTTGCCCCCAAGTCCATTTCAGCCCAAATCTCCAAAATTCTTCAATATTTTCTTTGGGATGGTGGCAAAGGTAATCAGAAGAAGATGCATTTAGTCAGCTTGGAAATACTTAAAACACCCACTTCAGAGGGTGGTTTGCAAATCCGAGACCCTGAGTTGGCGAACTTGGCTTTGGGAGGAAAGCTTTTATGGCAGTTGTACTTAAATAAAAATCATCTGGTCAGCAAAATATTATGGAATAAGTATCTTAAGGGAGGCTCATTGAGAAATATCAATTAAGCAAGCATTCCTTCAGGGACGATAATCTGGAATCTATGTAGAAGAGGACTTGATAATTTTCAGCATCAGCTTTATAGAATTCCTGGAAGTGGGAAAAGGATTTTTCTATGGGAGGATAAGATATTGGGAAACCTGCCTCTTTCCTATTTCAATTCATTGAGTGATATTAAGATTTGGTTAAGCAATAAAGGTTTCCTCAAGCTGGAAGACATATGTACTTGAGACAGAGATGGGAACTAGGTTGGTTGGATCTTTCCTTAGATTCTGGAACATCTCATTTTTCAGCAGAATTTGTTGATTTTTTCCTTAACCGGTCTTGCTCCTGTTAACTGCTATTATAAAGATGTTTGGCGTTGGAGCCTCACTGGTAAATATTCAATAGCTCAAGGGTACACAGCTTTTCAATCGCCCCTTGCTTCAAGCATTTCCCCAACAATTTGGAACTCGGTATGGTCCTCTCTTTGTCTTCCAAAGGTGAATTTTTTCACCTGGATTCTTTTCCACAGAAGAGCGCTAACTAGAGAAAACTTGAGCATGCATGGGTTCAATGGTCCATTTAGATGTTGTCTCAGCAATGCAGCAGATGAAACATCATATCACATTTTTATTAATTGTGTCTTTTCTCATCAGGTTTGGGAGTTGGTCTTTCACGACCTCTCTGTTTCGGCTTCTTCTCAAATGTCAGTCACAGCTCTCTTCACCTCCTGGAATGAGCGGATCCCCATTTGGAAAGATAGGAGTTATGTTGTCATTAGCATGGATTGGAAGAAGCTTTGGAAGAATATTTTGAAATATATCTAGTGGTTGCTGTGGAAAATTGGGAACGATGAGATCTTCAATGGCATGCATTAGACTCCAGAGAAAGTAGCAAATAAAACAAAATTTCTCATCTCAGAAACTGTGCGTAACTCTTTTTCTTTGTCAGCATTGCCAGGTGAGGTATATGAGTGGATTGGAAATTGTTCTTTTGGCATAAAAAAAACGACCTCCTACAAACCAAGTTGCTCTCCAATTTGGTGAATCTGATGTAATGAGACATAATTCTTAAATAAATGGATGAAGTCCTCCTCGGCTTGTATTTTCTTTGATGGTGCGTCCAAGTGAAATTATGGGACATCTAGAGCTGGGGGGCTGTTAATTTCACCTGATAGGCTGAAGGAAACATGCTTCAGCTGGGGGCTCGGTATAATGTCAAATAATCAAGCAGAGAGTTATAGTCTTATTAAGGCATGTAAATTGGCAAAGGAGGCTGGATTTAAGTCAATCCAAGTGTTTGGGGATTTAGAACTCTCTATTAAAATGTTAAATTCAGATGGTATCTTTAACAATTCAGCCTTGAATTTAATTCTGCAGAGAATTTGAAATACAATGAAAGAGTTTGAAAAGGCTGACTTTTTCATATTCTGCGAGAATTAAATGCAAGGGCAGATTCAGTGGAAAAAAAAGGTTGCCTTCTGGCACAAGGTCATCTCAGTATTAATGGAAAAACCAGTGCATTTCAGTCAATACCTTGAGTTTAGTTTAGTGTTGTCCCCTCCTTTTGTAAGAAATTGTTCATTCTTTGATTGTCTGCAGTAGTTATTCTACTTGGATGTAAATGGCTGAAATGATAATTGCTCTTTCAGTCATGGAATTTTTTCATTAGAAATTAATATATATATATATACCTGTTTTTGTTAAAAAAAAAGCTAGTAATTGTAACTTGGGGTGCAATAGAAGAACATTGTATTGCAAGTGAAACGAGGAGATGTAGTAGGCACATCCAAAGAAGACAAATGGACAACAAGACATATCATTCACTGGATTCTTCACAGTGTAGCACGACTCAGTGATAGGAATAACCTTCAAAACGATAGCACCAGGTACAAAAGAGAGAGTAGGTACATAACATTCCCACCATTATAGAGATTTCAATTTAGTACTAGGTCCATGCACTTGCATCGAGACAATCAACGAACGTAATGACTCTTTGGAGTGTCTTTCTCACTTGGGATTAGGGAAACATTTGGTTAAACATGAAGAATTGTAGATACCTAGAGGGCTTTAGCGAGGAATGGCAAGTTCTCGGTCATTCTTCTCTTTGATGGTTTGGAAAAAGGTGGTTTGGGGAAAGTCGGGGCAGATGGGCTCATTTGTGAACATAAAGTCAGACAAAATATTTGTTATAACTATGACTCGAGTATAATAATTAGCACTGATAATGAACCCGAAGTTCATGCTTTGCTTTTCCGCAGAGTTTGTGCTTTGTTAAAATTATTACAGTTAGCAATAAAAGTTGAATATTTAATGTTCAATTTTTGGCAACTAAATTGATTTTAAGGATACTGGAGAATAAAATCCATCCTAATGCAAAAAATATTCATAGGAAATTTATTCTAATTGTACAATTATAACATCAATTTGAATTTTGGAGTTTCATATATTTAATAAAAAACTTGAATATAGAGGTAGACAAGATGACTAATTGATCTTCTTTAAATAAGGTCGGTTCCCTAACCATTTACGAATTGGATCACTTTTATCTATAAGGACTTCTTTGACAAGGTATTGCAATATCCCTAGTTTTGACTTGGGATGTATTTAACCACAATCATGTAAATGATGTAAATATGCTAGTATGGATTCCTAGTGCAGAGCTCAAGGCTAAGGCCTGACTAGTGAATGACCAAGCATGTATGATGTCAATATTGTTATTTGGACCGTATAGTTGGCTTTTCATGCTAACTCAAAGTATATGTAAATATTACGTGCATAAATAATAAAATGGTCCAAGAATGGTTGTGTAAAGAGCACTAGAGAGGCTATGGTTCCGCTAGAGGGGAAGAGGAATGGGGGTCAATGGGAGACTAAATCTTTTGTTGCAAGTGCCAACCTTAGAACTCATTGAAATTTTTCCATGTGCCTTAAATAAGCTGAGTATCTCCTTTTTTTACTATTTTTCAATCATTGAATGCATGTGTGGTGTTGGTGGGAAAAGTCGCATCATGTAGTTATTGAAGCATGGGGTTGACTGTACTTTTGTGACAGATCTGTCAAATGCCAGAAGTCAATCTACAACTGTCAGGAGACCTTCCTTCTATGGTCAGAAGCTATGTTAATTGTCTTTTCACCATTATCTCGTATCCTATGGACTCAACCCTCATTTTCTCTCATTCTTTCATGTAGGTCTACACCATGTAGAGCTCTCCATTGCTATTCACGACCATTTTACTAGAGTGTGTAGCCCTCAAATTCAAATTTGGAGACTGGACTACATATTTGGAAGGAAATTAGATGGTTGTATGTGGGCACAGGGGTTGGGGAAGCTAGGAACCCTTACTCGTTGATTTGTGTTGCTCATAGATGCTTGAGAAGCCACAAATTTAGGCTACAGGGGGTAACGGGTTCCCCAACAATATATAGCATATTGGTCTTCTTCTATGCACATAATGGAAGCACCAACAAGATGGATTGCCAAAGAGAACCGTGGATTAGTGAATGGGATGTCTAGGCATAGAAGGTTGTTGTGTGGGGTAGGTATAGTGGGAGCCAAGGCTGTGAGGGTTGAGTGAGATCCCTGTTGAGCTTTGTATGAGCATTTGGATAAGCATAGAGAATAGAACGGGTTATGGGATGAGAGAGAGAAGCTCGTACGTGTTTCCTTCGCCATAGTGGTCTCATAGCCCAACTTGGTGGTGGCCTTTCAACAAAAAGAGTACATGTTGGATAGTGTGCCTACAATTGGGTGGAAAATCACTCTTACACAACTAGTTTCTTGGATTTGCGTTGGATAAAGATACACATTATTTTTTATTTCAACGTGCAATGTTTTTATTTGATGCATGTAATGATCATGTTGGTAATTGCATGATAAATGTGTGTGGATATAGTTTATTTCCACAGTGTCTATTGTTTATGTTCTGCACATATATTTTATTTGTTATGAAATTTGTAATATGGCTATGGAGCGAAATTTGGAAGCCCGGATTTAGATAATGTCCTCTCTTGTTGGTCAGATAAAGTGAAGGGAACATTACATGTGTCGAGAGATTTGTGTAGCCATGTATGCCATCTCAGTAGAGATAAGCTGCATTAAAATAAAACATGGACAACACAAAATGCAATGAGAAGGACTTGGCAAAAAAGTGGATGGAAATTGCGCTCTTGAAAGGCGAGGATGAGGAACTAGAGCCCTCTTTTGAGAAACTTTATGTTGATGACACACAAACTAAGGAATAAATTAATAATATGAATGATGATTTAAGAAGCAACATCCTCCACAAGGCGTTGGTCTCCAGAAATTTCATGTGGTATTTCTTTGTCTTTTCACTCTTTGCATGAAAACATTTTTCTAAGCTTTTTTCTTTTACGTCAGAAAATTAAGTGAAATTCCAACCTCCTCTGCAAGGCTTGGTTCTCCAGGATTTCCGTCCACCAGTTCTTAGTCACTATTTTTTCTCTTCCCATGGAGGCCTTTGTCTTTTATAAAATGTTCATTCATGAAACACATCACCCCTTTGCAATTGTATAATTTGATGTTCAAATATAAACAAATAGGAGTTCAACTCATTCTCAGACATTTTACAGTTCTTATGCCTATGGATATAGTTGAGGTTGTATGAAGATCTTTGTCTAAGTAATATACTCCCATGTCCCTTGTTTATGTTTATGAAAAAAAAAGCACATACTCTATATTGATTACTCTACCTTCAATATGCTTGAAAATTATCCTATGAATTTTTTTACAAGAAGCAATGGTTGGCACCTTATTAAATTGAGAGCCCTAATCTATGAGGTTCAAGACAATTATGTCTCCATCCTCATAACATTCCAACTTAAAGGCATATGAATATTAGGAGCACCAACACTCAAAAGATTAACAAGGTACAACTCAAAAAATGCACTCAAGCATCTAAATGTCAAGGTTATGTATGTGATCATTAAAAACTTATCCTCGTATTTTTTAATTTAGGATATGACATCCTTAATCCAAATTCAATGACAACATCCTCCAAAAATATGCTTACCGTTGTTGCTATAGGCTGATTTGAAGTTCCCATTGAGATTTATTTTTTTAAGCCAATTTGAATTGTTTTACAACTGAAACATAGAAATCAAATAAACACTTAATTGGTAATAGTTCCATCAAAATTCATTGATGTTTGCAGGTAGAACGCAGAGCTAGCGTGAGGCTCTGAGGCGTGAGTTTGATAGTTCGCTCCAAGATTTGCAATGAGTGCCGCGAGAGGAGGGGAACCTCCTCCCCCCCACCTCTCCGAGGAAGAGAAATCTTTCCCGAGGTTGATTTCGACCCAGGGGAAGAGGTCAGAAACAGCACCGCCCCCGAAATTTGTTAAAAAGTTAGAGGCAGTCCCTGAAATCGCCCTACATGAGGAGAAATCGATCCGAATCGCTGTCTCTCTGGCAGAACGAGCACTGGTGGGACAGTTCACTGGCCTCTGGCCCACTCCAAAAACGATGGAAACCTGGGTTCAGAACAACTGGAGACCCCTCATCCAGAATGGAGTCACCAGTTATCCAGTAGGAAAGGGGTATTTTTTGTTTGAGTTTATTTCAAAGGAGGACAAAGACTTGATTTTTAGGAACGGACCGTATTTTATGGGGCCTCAGGGGTTGTATTTGAACCACTGGAACCTTGATTTCGACCCTGCAATAGATATTCCAAAGGCTATTCCAGTCTGGGTGTGATTACCAAGTTTGCATATCCATTGCTGGAATCCGGACTCCCTTCAGACGATTGGGAATGGATTAGGATGCTTCATAGACAGTGCAGATCCTAAAGGAAACTATTCCTGCGCCCGGATTTGCGTGGAAGTAGATCTAGAGGCTGGTTTACCGGAAGCCATAAAGCTTAAGGTTAAGGGGTGGCAGCACTACCAGCAATTGGACTACGAGCAGTTGTCGTTCAAGTGCCGACACTGCCATGAATATGGACATTTTCAGAGAAATTGCCCTAAAATCCAAGAGTCAACTAAAGAAAGGGGGAAAGTAGATGAAGGATGGCAGCAAACTAAGAGACATCGAGCTCCTCAGAAGAGAGATCCTAAAAACCCTAACCCTACTTCTACGGCTCCGAAAGCGCCAGATCCACCGACATCTGAAAATAGGTTCGCAGCACTAGAAGTCCCGGAGAAAGAACCTACGGTTGAACTAGATCCGGGGAAAGAAGGCACAAGAGAACAACCAGAGGAAGCAACCTCTGCAAGGAACCAAGGGGACTCAATGAAATCACAACCTCAGGAAGCCCCAGAAGACGGATCGGAAGAAGACTCCTCTGAAGGGGACAATCCGGATCCAAAAACTAAAGGCAAACAAGGAAGGAAATCAAGCAAGGAAAAAAGGGAGGCTGAAACATATGCAGAAAAACTTGCAGGAAACCAGCCAACTCTCCATAAGCTCCTGGGACAATCTACCCCTCGAAATACAAGGAATCAGGCAAATGCCTCGAAAGGGGCATCTTCAAACACTAAAGGTAAATAATGAATATAGTCTCCTCGAACTGTAGAGGATTAGGTAGTAAATCGAAAGTTTCAGACATGAAAGATCTTATCCGAATAACAAAGCCTGAAGTCCTTCTTATCCAGGAGACAAAACTAGCAGAGCAACCCTTCCTCCAGGTGGCTCCTTCAGTCTGGTCAGTAGCAGAGGTTAAAGCAAATAGCTCTAGAGGAGCGTCAGGAGGGGTAGCGACGCTCTGGAATAAAATTAGATTTGAATTAACACACTTTGTTTCGACCACCCATTGGATTCTAACCGAACTTCTTCATAAAGAGATCGGTCAAAAATTAAGCATTTTTAATATCTATGTGCCTATGGCACCTGGGGAAAAGTACCAATGTTGGAACTCCATTCAAGAATATCTGAACACGAACCCTGCAGAAAATTTAATTCTGGCTGGGGATTTAAATATTACCCTATCTCAGACAGAGAAAAAAGGGGGAAATCCCATAAGAGATCCTGCACGTGAGTGGGTGGAGGATCTCATAGCTAAATGGGACTTAGAAGATATAAAACCTCTCAAAGGAAAATATACTTGGACAAATAGAAGAATTGGTCCAGGACATATAGCAGCAAGATTGGACAGGTTCTTAGTTCAACAATCCTTTCATCTTCTTGGGATGGATCCCTGTTCCTCTATTATTCCCTTTAGTGCTTCTGATCATAAACCAATCTGCCTCACTTTTTCTCAAGACAAGAAGTTGGGACCTATACCTTTCAGGTTTAATCCAGCCTGGATTTCTTCCGAAGATTGTTTATCTATGATTGCAGCTACCTGGAAGCTTCTAGTCCGAGGGTCAGCCTTTCATGTCTGGGAAGAAAAGCTCCGAAGGGTTAAAAAATCCCTAAAGGAATGGGCCAAACTTCAAAAATCTCCTTATCAACAAAGAAAGGAAGCAGAAAAAGCCCAGGAAAACCACATTCTTAGGACCGAGGGAGATATGGACCAGGCTGCGCTAAATACTGAAAAATCTTTGCAATTAGCCCTCCACTTAGCATGTCGGTTGGAAGAGGACTATTGGAAATTAAAATCAAGGAACCCATGGCTTCAATCGAGGGATAGGAACACGGCGTTCTTTCATAAGCAGGCAACAGTCCGTCAACATTTCAACACTGTCAAAGAAATTCAACACAACAATAATTTGTTGACAGAATTTGAGGAAATAAAGCAAGCGGCCCATGACCATTTTAAAGATATCTATTCTGAATCTTATGGAGTGCCGGAAGTAGGAACTGAAGAAATCTTGGATCGCATTACCAGGAAAGTTTCTCCTAAGAATAATCTTAAGCTCAATGCTCAGGTCACATTGGAGGAAATCCAATCTGCTTTGGAGGAAATGAGTCCGGACAAAGCCCCGGGACCTGACTGCTTTACTACCTGATTCCTCACAGCTTGCTGGCCCATAGTGCATAAAGACTTGCCGAGGCTGGTCCGGAAATCCCAGAGCTGTACTAAATTAGGAGGAGCTACGAATTCTGCCTTCCTTGCTCTGATACCTAAGGAAAAACGAGCCAGCTCTTTTGCCAGATTTCGTCCAATATCTCTCTGCAATATCGGATACAAAATCATAACAAAAGTCATGGCTAATAGATTGAAAGGCATTTTGCCAAAACTCATTCCAGAAAACGAAGGAGGATTTATCAAAGGCTGACACATCTCTGATAATATCATCTTAGTTCAAGAAGCAATCCACTCAAGCACTGCCTGTAAGGATAAAGGTATGGTTGTTAAATTGGATCTGGCTAATGCTTTTGATCGCGTGGGACATGTTTTTCTTTATCAGGTAATGAGCAGATTTGGCTTTGCCCCAGAATTCATATCTTGGGTAAAAGCTTGCATTGCGGCTCCATGGATTGCACCTCTAGTAAACGGGAGAGCTGCCGAATACTTCCAAGCATCAAGGGGATTGAGACAGGGTTGCCCACTATCTCCTCTTTTGTATGCCATTCAGGCTTCAGCACTTAGCTTTCAACTGGAATTTAGTCGAACTCAGCAAGGCCTTCTAGGTCTTCATATGGTCAGAGGAGTGAAAGATATAAACCATGCTCAATTCGCTGATGATACCCTGCTCCTAGGAGGAGCCAGTCCTAACATCGCGCGTAGATTCAAACATGATCTAGATCTATACCAAGAAGCATCAGGGAGCAAGATCAATTATAACAAGAGTCAAGTCTATGGATGGAATTGCACTCCGCTTGAAATGCAGGAAATCTCCTGAATCTTCGCAATTGAGGGAAGAACTCAATGGACGGACTTCAAATATTTGGGACTGCCCATCTTCAAATTGTCTCCTAAAGCAGCAAGCTGGGAGCCATTGATAGACAAGCTGAAAGCTAAAATCAACGCCTGGGGGGCATCCTGGCTAAATCTAGCAGGTAAAACAGTGCTAATAAAGGCTGTTCTAGCCAGTATGCCGGTATTTCAATGCTCTCTCCTATTAGCTCCAACAATGATTCTCGCAAGATTGGAAGCCATCATTTGCATATTTCTATGGAAAGGAGGAAAGAATAATGAAAACAGCATACCTTTGGTCAGTTGGAAAAAAGTCACAGCTCCATATTTGGAAGGAGGACTACACTTGAGGGATTTGAGGGCACAAAATTTAGCCCTTGGAGCTAAGATCCCGTGGAACTTGCTCTCAGGCAAATCGACTTGGAGTAAACAAGTACTGTGGAAAAAAGTACTTTACAGGAACAAGGCTCCAATGCTTGGACACGATTCCTCATAATTTAAAAGGATCCCCGATGATCTCCCTCTGTAAAAAAGCACTCCCATTTTTCTCAGAGGAGTTAACTTGGATTCCAGGAAATGGACAAAAAATCCGTATCTGGGAGGACTCAATTGTGGGTCAACCTCCTCTTATTCTCACCCCAGGAATGGAAGCATCCAAGAGACACTTGGATGCTGAAGGAAAAATTACCCTGGCAGATATCTCATTATGGCGAGAGGATGGGACTGGGGGATGGTTGGATTGGGTTTTGCCGGACTGCCCTCAGCATCTCCTTCCTAACCAGCTCCAGTTTCTCTCTCTATTGTATGGAAAAGCATCGGTGGCTCTCAATCTTCAGGATCGCAGAGGATGGGGTTCTCACTCAGGGGTCTACACTGTCGCAGAAGGATACAGAGTCCTCAAGGAAATTCTGAATGTCCCTACAAACCCAGAAGTCTAGAAGAGTATTTGGAAACTTAAGTCTCTGCCAAAGGTGGACCACTTCAGTTGGCTGCTCGCTCACAACAGTGTCTTGACTGTAGAAAATCTTCAGAAAAAAGGTTGGGAAGGGCCATCCCAATGCTCCCTCTATCTAAAGGAGGAAGAGAAGTCTCTCCATTTGTTCTTTGATTGCCCTTTTGCGAAAGAGGTCTGGAGACTGGCTACCATGCCCTGGACGCAGGTCGCTACCCCATCGGATATCCCTTCATTCTTTTGTCACTGGGACCGCACATCCCCCTTTGTTTCTCATCAGAAGGACAAGCTTGCTTATGCTTGGCTGATTATTCCTAAATATATTTTTTGGAAACTATGGATGGAACGAAACAGTCGTATTTTCAAAGGAATCTCCTCCTCTCCTCAACAGGTTGTCTCCAAAGCCAAAAGCCTCCTAGGGGACACTCTTAAGTTCCAAGGGGAGCATTATTTCAAAACTTCACTGCAGACCTCTGGAGAAGTATGGCTCTCGAGTTTAAACCCAGAGCTGATGAAAACCCTTCCCTATTCCCCAAGCTCTCCAAAGCTGGCCGTGTGGGAAATCAGGAAAGAACTAGGGGAGTTTATGGATTGGAGGAAGAAGCTAAACATGAACTCTCTCTTCTTTGATGGAGCTTCGAAAGGAAATCCAAGGGAGGCGGGAGGTGGAGGGGTGCTCCACGACCCCCGAAGACAATCTGATATTAAAGTACTCTTGGGGCCTAGGAACCGAAACCAATAATATGGCGGAAGCTCTAGCTCTATGGCAGGGATTGATCCAAGCAAAAAACATGGGAATAAATGATCTCATAGTTTTTGGAGACTCCAGGATCATCATCCAGGCCTTGAATCAAAGCTCCAGAATCTCAAACCTCCATCTTAGACAAACTCTGAAGCGAATTCAAAGGACTATCTTGACGTTCAAACAAGTAGAGATATACCACATCCTCCGGAAGCTAAACTCAGAAGCTGATACAGCTGCCAATGATGGAGTCCCTTTAAGCAAGGGGGAACTTCTCACTAACCATGGGAAAACGGTTCTGGTATTGCCCTAAGGGCCGGTTACATTATGGTAGGAATTGGCTCGGACTACCACTTGGGAATAGCACGCTTAGAAACTCGTTGAATACAATGCTCTGTTTGAAATTTTGGCTTTTAATTAAGAGTTCGTGGGAAGGGATGGAACACCATGCTAGTTTCGCCATCAGCATGTTCGGAGCGGAGGTATGTGGCAGAAGTGAATACACTCGCGCGAAGGATGTAACCACGATCTACTATGAACTCATTCAGGAATCTCGCCGAAGATTTGGGATTTGGCCTTATCTGGTGATCTATCGTTATCTGGGTAATCTGTGACGTCTTCAGAATTCAATTTGGGTCATAGAAATGGAGCCCAGCAGCAGCTCGGAAGCCTTTGGTTGAAAAGGGCGCTGATGGCCGAAGCTGGTGGTAGGAGACTCAAATTCCTGGAGAGTGTAGTGGGAAAGTTCAGATCTCATCTGGAAGATGCAATTCATAAGCTGGAATTGGGTGTTCTGCAGGCTTTGGAAGCTCTGGGCTCACGTGTGGGTATTATGGAGCAGAAGTTGGAAGGACTGATGCACAAAGATGCAATGAACTGGATCATGGGGCGATTTGAACCTTCTGCTGATGTGGTTCCTCTCGAATTATGTCTGGTTAATGTGGATTACAAACTCGGGTTTAGCTTTAGTGTCTACTGCATTTGTAATTTTGAACTCTGTTTGATGGAGACTGAATATTCTCTCAAACTCTGTTGCTGGAGCATATATAATTTTGGATACTATATCAGGGAGGCTGAGGATATTCCCCCTCCCAGACTTTTAAGTTGTAACCTTCTGGTGGCTCTGCCACATTTTTGTTAATACAAAACCTATCCGTTGTTGTTAAAAAAAAATAGTTCCATCAAAATTCGAGATAACAATTCACATGTTCCATTTCCACAAATAGTTTCAGGGATCAACCTGTAAAAGTTAAAAAAATGGAAACCTAATCACCACTTGGACTTCTACCCCATGAATAAAACAAAATGAATGAAAAAAACCAAAATTAACTTCAAACATGTTTCTTTCCCCACACACTCGTAAAAAAAGTAAAGATGACTTGCCAACATTGAAAACAACCATTGTGCTTTTTTTTCCAGGAGCATACTGGCACACATTGAAAACCCAATAGGGAATAAGTCCTAGAAACGATAAGTCTTAGGTTCGTTTCTACATAGGCATTGAGAATTGACTTAAGGAAGGTGAAACCAGGGTTTGAGAACCAGTGCGAGAGGTGGAATTTAATCCAAAGGCTATGAACAACAACATCCACCAAAAATATGCCTACTATTGTTGTTATAAGTCAATTTGAAGTTCCCATTGAGATTTTTTTTTTAAATTCAATTTGAACTGCTTTACAATTGAAACATAGAAATCAAATAAACACTTACTTGCTAATAGTTCCATCAACATTAGAGATAACAATTTATGTGTTCCATTTCCATAAATAAATTCAAGCACCAACCTGTCAAAGTTAAAAAATTGGCAAACTAATAACTACTTGGACTTCTACCCCATGAATAAAACAAAATAAATGGCATAAGCTGTAATGAATTTCAAACCTGTTGCTTCCCCCACGCACTGGTTACAAAAACAAAGGTGACTTTCCAACATTGAAAGCAATGATTGTGATTTTTTTTCAGGAGCATAATGACACATATTGAAACCCAATAGGGAATAAGTCCTGGAAACGACAAGTCTCGGGTTTGATTATGCCAAGGCATTAAGAATTGCTTTGAGGAAGGTGATATAGTTGTTTGACAACTAGTGTCGGAGGGGGAATTAGAGTGGTGTCGTTCTAATTCTAATTTTTTTGGAGCATTCATTTGGTTTGATTTCTCCAATTTGTAAATCTAGAGCGTTGTGGGGGTACAAGTTAGGGGTTTGTGTAGCAGGGATAGTGAATGAATAATGTGTATAATGTATGTTACATCACATTGGTCTCAACATCTTGTCACCATGTTTTCGTGCATACCGATACCTTTGATATGTTTATTTGTAGTCTCTTAGGTGCTTCCTCCGAGCCTTAGGTTCAAGGTCACTTCGGCTTGCCTCGTCTGCATTTTCTTGCTCTTCGTTATACCCAGACGGTACAAGGTCGTGAGGTCGTGACTGATGCCGTGGAAGGAGAGGAGGAGTGAGGTACTGTGGGACAAGAGGAGGATTCATGCCATTGAGGTCGTAAAATGGCGTAAAGAAGCGATGCACATGTCTTATCACACAAATTTTTAGATTTGATGTAGGTCCATGCGCTTTCCCCAAATAAGCAGGTCCATGTGCTTTCCCTGGACAATTGACAGCCCAAATCACTCTAATCATCAAACAAAAGATCCAACAGGCAATAACACATACAATCCAAAACTCGAGGATTCTTTCCCACTTATAGAACACCTTACGATGTAATTAAATAACTTTTAATAAAATAGATCCATGCTAATGCTATAACTAAAGAAATTTACAATTACACGAGATTAAGTAATTTTTTATTGCTATATTATTTAATCCCAATATCTAATCGTGAGACAAAAGATCCAACATGCAATAACACATACAGTCCAAAACTCGAGGATTCTTTCCCACTTATAGAACACCTTACGATGTAATTAAATAACTTTTAATAAAATAGATCCATGCTAATGCTATAACTAAAGGAATTTACAATTACATGAGATTAAGTAATTTTTTATTGTTGTTTACTTAATTCCAATATATTGACACTAAATTGTTTTTGCATGGGGAATTAGATTAGAAAGTGATGGGCTTACATTCAATTTTTACTTGTCTCATCACTCACTTGTATAATGCTTTATAGACATTGAGACCATAATGTTTTATATGTTTATATTTTGCTCTAGCTCTTTTAAGATAGAGTTGAATTTGGGTTAGTTATCTAAATTATAGTTAATTCACTTAATAAATTTGATTTTTCCATTTTAAAAATTATCTCATCCTCTTTTTATATAATATATATAAGGTTCAAATTTATCATATGATTTTGCCATTTTAAAAATTAACTCATTTTCTTTTTATAGAATATATATAAGGTTCAAATTTATCTATCATATGATGTTTAAGTGGATGATATAATGTAGTTTGATTTACCTCATATGTTATATTAAATATAAACTCAATTTTTTTTATGTAGTTTAATTTACAAGATGCAAATTAATAAACTTGGTTTTGCCCTATTAAAAAAAACCCATTTTTTTTTATGTAATTTAATTTACCTCATACATACCAATAAATTTGGTTTTTCCATATTAAAAATAGACCCAAATTTTTATGGAATAGATATAAGTGGTTGATAGACTTAAGTTTAATTTTTTTAACAGAAGAAAAAAAACCATTTTTTGATATTCAATGGAATCAAAGAAATATGGGCAATGCAACCTTCATATATGCCAAAAGTTGGGTTTTTTCATGACAAAATATATTGGTCTCTAAATCAATACAATCATGTAAATGATACATTTAGTCCACTTTAGCCAAAAAATTGTCCTTCAAACCAAAAACAGTAAGCATATAACATAACAGTCCTCCAACATACTAAAAAACAAAGCGGAAGATCTGAAACCATCCCGAGGTCATTATCTATCAGACATAACAAAACATCAATCATAAGAGACATGAAACAAATAGACTTGAGGATAAAATATCCTCAACAAATTCCTCGTAAAATAAAGTTCCTTGAGAAGAGTCCGCAATGCTCTTTTAAAGTTGATTTGCCTAAGAGTCATAAGACTTGTATATACGAGAAATCGATATGTTGGAGAAAGTTAAAAGTAGTAGTTTGATTCTTTGACACCAAAAATATAGACATAAAATATGAAGGTTGAGTTTCCCATTTTCCCATTGAACTATAACCCGAGAGTCGCTAAACACCTGGAGAGAATTGATACATTAATCATTGCAAATTGGAGCAAACACCACAGAGCCACCGATTCATCTTTTGTATTCAATCATACTCCACATCCCATCCACAATTTCAAGAAGTGATTTGCATTGATTCTAAGTATCATACCACACCCACAAAAGCCAACTTGTGTTGCACCATCAAAAAATCCTATATCAAAACGAAAGCAAATAAGGAGCAGGGCATTGTCTAACCTTCTTAGAAATTTCCATAGAAGTATACTCCCTGTACATTCTCAAAGCATTTTTTATGGAAACCTGAACATTGGGATCATTGTCTTCAAATACGGTCCCATTCCTCATATTCCATAAATCCCAACACACAAAAATAGGTAGGTTCTTATGCTTTGAAACCATTTGTCTCCATCTACTAAAGTTTTCTTCTATACCGAAAGTGCACATCTCAAAACAATATCCAAGTAGTCACATAGTTCCTGCCATACCATTTTGCTAAAATGGCAAGAAACAAAAAGGTGATTAGTTGTTTCACCTTCTTTTTTGCCTAACACATTGTCATGGACCAATCCAACCTCTCATAACATAATTATCCCAGGTAAGTAAGGAATTTTCTAAACACAACCAAAAGAAACGTTTTAGTTTTAAAGGAATATGCCACTTCCATGGCTTACCAAACCACAATGTATTCTCAATAGAAGTGATGCAGAATAATAGTATTATATGCTCCATTGGCATTTACTTGACATGTAGATTTATTCTAACTCCAAACCAACATATCATCGTTTCATTGAGCCCGTTGCCTATTTTGTTTAAGGCATTAATGTAAGCAATCCATTAAGCAACCCATTAAGCAACCCATTGGACGTGAAGCCCTAGATCCTCAGCCAAAAACTGGTAGGATCTGGAAGGCCTTAACCATCCTGGTCTTCTAATATGATATAGTGTAACAAAACCAAACACCACCAAGTACTCAAAGAGCAGGAGGTAGCAAAAATTTTCTCCTCCCCCAATAATGGGGTAAATCCCCACAAAAATACTAACACCGTTTCCAACTTTCCAAGTAATCCACCAATTTATCAAGTAAAACAAATTAATAAACCCATTCCAAAGGGATGAAGCTTCAACAATTGATTTCACACAGTTCCTTAACCATTGGAGTATAGATATGGCCTTCATGTATTTTGCCTTACAAATCCAAGAGCTATCAGTTTGAGTTCAAATGCACTAGCTAGGTTTTTAGCAAGTGTAATATCCTGGTTTTGACCCCATTTGCATTAAAATTGTAGATGATGTAAATGTTGTTATTAAATCATGGTGAGGAGCTTAAGGCCAAGGCCCCACCATGGATTTAGTGTTTTATGTATCGACAGTTAAGAATTGATACCTATGGTTCTCGTGCTAGCCACACACATTATAAATCGAGACATCATGTAAATATGAGATTTAATAAAAATACCCATAACTAGCTATGCCAATGCAACAAGAGATGGGGGCATGATTTCACAAGGAATAGGGAGGGAAAATATTCAAACACTTGAGCTAATAGGGTTGAGCCAAATGTCAATGGGAGAACCCATAAAGTTGTCAACTACCTTTTTTTTGTCTTATGTGCCCAATCATTTATTTCTTCAAGAAGTTGGTCGAGGAAGTTAATGCCTTGGGAATGGAAGAGTACGACAATCAAATTCGTATTGGGAAAAGCCATAATTTTTGGAAAACGAATTTTTGCTTATGGGGCAAGTTATCACCCAGAAATTGCTGCCCATTCCATCAGTCACCCATATGTTTCTCCTCCTCACGCAGCTAGAGCTACCTGGTCATTTTCCTTCACATTTTATGCAATCTTCCTTCATTTTTCTATCTGGGAAATCTGTTTTTGTATTGCACATTGGATGGGTAGAGTATATTTACGATTTGTGGGTTTGTAGAGGTTGTTTTTGCCCTTGCAATGCCCAAGATTGTTTTCTGAAAACGAATTGCTCACCCATGGTAGATTGTTTTCTGAAAACGAATTGCTCACCCATGGTCGGTTTTCCCCATTTACCATTTTTTATGTTAGTTCCTAGGACGTTTTGTCCATACCCAACACTTGTGTTTTGTTGTTATGTAAATCCTTGCTTTGGTATGAACTGTTAGGAGTGGAAGAGGCCATAATTGGCTTGATAAACCTAGTGAAGAGAGGAACCTCACAGATAGATCAAGAGGGGCTGGCAAATATTCTATGCACACCCTTAAGAGCACTGGAAGGGAAGGTATGGCCTGAGGGACTGTGTAGCAGTGAAGGGAATACTTCCTTGTGTTGGGTGTGTAGGTATTGTGGATGCCAAGCCAGATAAATACGGTGTAGGTGTCCATAGCTATGTAGTTGACCTCACTAGCTTAGTGATTCTACCTTTCCACTGCCTTAGCAGCCTAATAAACCCAACTGTAGATTGCCTTGGTTGAGTTTTGATATGTATTTGGCTATGTGTGAGCCTGTTGTTGTTCCCTAGTTCCTTGTGGAAATCATGCCCAACTCGGGGGTGGCAGTGGTGCTGAGAGATTGATGAGCACACTAGCCTATGGTTGGGTGGAACGTTGCAACGACATAGCTAGTTGCAGACAACTCATTTTCAAGATAAGTGCTCTCTTGAATTTAATTCCTGCAATGTATTTGCTTTAATGAACTATTATGCACATGTTTTTTTTGTGTAAGTTCAGGAGCTAATCTATTGAGTAAAAGTAATAATGGTACAAAAAGTGTTACAAATCATAGAAACAGTCCTGCTGAAAGGAGCAACCAAGTAGCAGTTCAGTCTGCCTTAGAGTAACAGGAAATCCTAAAAAGTCTACCAGACCCTCCCTTGGTGAGGGAAAACAGGTCCAAAAAAGAAGAGATTTTACCCTTTTACAAAAAAACATGTTTAGCAGACTACAGTTCATGACATGAAAATTCCAAAATTCCTGTGACATAACAAAGAGGAGAAGCGTAAAGACAAGAAACTTGTCTAAGGTTTGAAATACAGCTCCTGGATGATAGGGGTCCCGAAGCTTGGCTCGCCTGGAACATCCTTGTTGTCAGAGGCATCCTCTTCGCTTGAGGTGTCTTCTTCGCTGTTGTTGTTGTCGTCATTTTTGCTATCTGGAGGACTTTTGACCGGGAGGGGCACTGTTTTCATCAGAGAAGTCGGACTAGGGGTACTTTTCCTAGCTGTGAAAGTTTTCATACGGTTCTGTGGGAGGAGGGTTCACAGTCCATAAGGACCACAAGGGGAATGATCGAGGGGGCGGGTGCAGAAGTGGATGCAAGGAAGCCAGAGGAAGCCGAGGAAACTACAGGTGCAAGAGGTGGAGGAGGGACGACATCGGGGAAAGGCTGGGTGTACAAGCGTAGCAGGAGCTGAACCAGGAGGTTCTTAATAACCCAATAATTTCTACAGCACCCAGGGGTACGACTTACAACTGTGAGGGAGCTTGAGAGCTCGTCCTCTTAGTCATTGATCATGATGCGAACAAAGTCAGGAATTTCAATGTCAAATCCATCGCTGCTAGCCTATGCGTTGAGCAGAACAGGGTGCTCAGAGTGAATACCTCTCCCCGCGCGACCTCGACGAGGAGTTCCTCTCTGGCGTCGTGACATTGCTGGGAAATAGAGGGAGACCGGTGAAGCTGGAGACAGGGAGAAGGCAGAGTGGGAAGGATGCAGAGAGATGGGAGCAAGGAGAAAATGGGCAGGGTGACGAGAAGGCGAGATCCTTGAGCATTTGGCGCAACGACGCATCAAATGAGAAGGCTCATTAAGGTGAGCCAGCAGTGAGGTGACGACCATGTACAGTCCAACGACTGTGAGATCTCCATGTACTGTCCTGTGTTTAATGCACACAACCATTGGAAGCAAGTGGCGGGAGGGTGATGTCAGGCAGATGACGGGGTGGCACCGTTGTGTGCCCCGTCACCTGCATTTGTGGCCATGGTATTCAGATGAACCCCGCATTCGGGGCTATTATGAACATGTTGAATGTATTTGCTTTCACTATATATTACATTATGCATCTGTGTATGTTTTTATTTCCAATGCATTTTTATTATTATGTTCATGGGGCTAGATCCCCGGTTTGATAGACAACAGCAGTAGCATTGTGTCCTGTTAGAGGGGAGGGGACATGACAGTAAGGTGGTTGAGCCTCGATGCAACCCGATGCGTGGAGGTTGAACCTTTGATCGATAAAATAAAATAAAAATCTATGTAGAACAAAATCCCTACAAAGGGATAAGCCATTTTAGCAAGATATCACATAGAATGCCATTGATAACAACAACAGGTAAAATATGACACACCTTCCTCCAATATTCTAGGGCTTCAGAAGGTCTCAAGTTCAAGTCTAAGTGCTATCAGTTTGAGATTAGATGCGCTAGCTCATTTTTTTAGCAAGGTGGTCGAGCCTTAGCGCAACCCAATGCGTGGAGGTTGAACCTTTAATCGATGGCATAAAATAAAAATCTATGTAGAACAAAATCCCTACAAAATGGGTAGGCCATTGTAACAATATATGACATGGAATGCCATTGATAACAACAACAGATAAAAGACGACCCATAAGGCATGACACATAAACCACTGACGATGTTGATACTAGAATCAAGGAGAACATTGTAACATTAACCGAGGGGCTTGTACACCAAAGCAATCTCATAGATTGACAAAAATTTTGGTGCATGCAATATTTTATAAATAAACTATGTTCCACATTGTTATGCAAATGAGATTATTCACAATAAACACACCAAAACAATTTTGAAGGGGGGTGTTAATGTGGAACTAAATCACAACACATGAATAAGCCACTATACTAAAATAATCCATAATATTTCATTGATAACAGCCACAAGTCAAAGACGACCACAAGACACAATATCAAAAAGTTTAGCAATGTTAGTACTTGAGCGAGGGAGGATGGGATCACATTGACCCAAGTGCTTGCACACCAAAGCAAATTTTTAGACATGGAAAGTTATTGGAATGGGCAAACCATCTTTGCCTCACAAATGTTAGGTGTGAATGATTATTCAACACACATATACACACTCAACCACAATGTCAACACATGCACACAATTTAAGAGCTCAGTATTAATGTTGACAAAATCCCAATATAAGGGTATGCCATGATAACAAGAAGCCTATAACATCACGTAAAAAAATCATGTAAAAAAGAACCCACAAAACACAACATTAAAACCATAAACCCATAAATGATGACGATGAAGAAATGTTTTCGCATATTAGGTTTGATGAGATTTCGCAATAAAGATTCGTGGCATCTTATGGAGGGCAATCCTTATTTAGTGGACAGACTTTCCCTCGGGAGGGGAGTCTGTCAAATGGGTACTGTTGGATCTCTCATCCGACGGTGCCCATTTGACAGGCTCCCCTCCCAAGGGAAAGTCTGTCCAGTATATAAGGCGCTCCTCTTATGGAGAGTCTCATGTGAGTGAAGAGTCAATGTCAACGTTTCGAGCCATGGGTGGCTCGTAACAATGCCTGGAAAGTGTGCTCATCTTTCATTAAGGTATTAATATCTAACAACCCTCTTGAGATAGTGGCGAGTAAGGTATTAGGTTGTTTTTTAAGGTTTAATTTATTTTTAATTTTTTATTTACCATGTATTGAATTTGTTTGTTGATAGTTAGTAAATTTGGTTTATTAGTTTTAAATTTTAAATTTTATAATCATAATTTAATATTATTAATAATTAGGTTTTAATTGTTTTTTGAGTTTTAATTTTAATAGTTAATATTAGAGTTTTGAGAAGTTAGTTAATAAATTTATTTTATTATTAATAATTCATTTTATAATTATGATTTTTAATATCATTAATAACTAGGTTTGAGTTTTAAATAAAGTTAGTTAGTAAAAAGTTGTAGTCTATTAATTATAATTTTAATTTTGTGATTTTTCTAATTATTAAGTTTAATTGATTTTAGAATTTTTAATTTTAATATATAATTTATAATCATAATTTTAATTTAATCTTATTTTATTATTATTTTGTTTTGTTTTAATTTTATTTTTGTTTTATAAAACTTAAACCCGAAAACGATCATAAAAGCAATACCACTCCACGCCTTGAGCATGTTGACAAGGTACTAGCAGGCTCAACAACCATCTTCATGGTGGTGCTTTCAAGATCTAGACGAACTCAAACGAGAAGTAACTTGATCCTCGAAGGCCTCAACTTTACCTTTTTCCCTCAACATTTTGGCGGTATTACACATCTCCATGAAATAACGAAACCTAACCCACTTTAATATTATAGCTCCAACATTTGAATAGGGTTGACAAACGAAATATTGAAGAAAGAGAGGGAAAATGGAAGAGAGGTAGGGTTAGATACGACATTTGACTTAGCATGCCAAGTTGTTGACTCGTGCACGACGTGGGGTTAACATCTAACTCTGCCGATTTAAGTTTTACCAATTTTATAGGCCTCGTGTAGAGTGGATAAATAAATAAAACAATGATGGTGCCCGTGACTTTATACGTATGTATGTATGGTAAAAGTTCACGTATACCCTGTTTCTACGCCTTTTGTCAATCGTAGTTTTGTTCCCGCCCCTGTCGCCCGAATTATCTACTTGCGCGCTTATTCTTCTCCTCTCTGCTGTTTTTCCATTTTCTCAGAGCTCAGAACGTTTTCTCTGTCTCTTGCATTGAAGGACTTTCGGCTTTTTGGCTGCTGGCGTGGATCGAACCACGGATCTCAGACCTGGAAGCTTCAATCCTTGCAGCTGGAGCTTTCGATATGAAGAACAAGAGAGACTTCCATTTCGATTATTGTCCGAGCGGCGAGGGCTGACGCGAAGAAGGAGATCTCAGATGAGCTCTGTATTTTAAAGGAAAATGGAAATGGATTCCCCGGATAGAAACCTCAACACTGCTTCAGCTGTCCAGGTACGAATCGCGCAGAGCTGCGTTTGTTTCTTCTTTTCATGTTTCTTTCGGGTTTTGTGCTTTGCAATTGAGGTGCTCTCGGTCCCTAGTTCGAGACCCGTGGAGTTGTTTTCTTGACAAATGTGATTTATGCTGCTTTTTTGTTTTTGATTTGAGCAGTCTTGGAGCCCAGGCTTAGCCTGCTTCAGCTCTATGATTGTGGTGTAATACAAATGCCCAAGCACGGAGTTGGATAAAGATTCAACATAGCGTATAATAAAGCTTTAAAAGAACAACACATGTCGCTTCCTGTGCAATGCGCTTTCGAAATTTTGGCTGATCGAGTTTCCAGTTTCTTGAATGTTCTAGAAGCAGAGCTTGCTTCGATGATGAATGGCTTTCTATTCTTTCAAGCGATCGGCGCTCGTTTTCGTAAACTTTGATGCATTCCGTTTCGAATGTTCTAGACTGAGAAATTGAACTGCCGTCTTGACCTTAATCTTTGTACTAGTAAATTCAAGTCTATTTTAAAAGACCAGACCGGGGCCTTCATTCGTGAATCCTATGCAACGCTGGGATATTCCGGAAGTCAAGCAAGTGGCCATGCTGTGATCGGCCTGTGGTCAGGTTCCATGGTATTTAGGGGATGCACAGCATTGTCGCATCAGAAGTCACGCAATGCTGCGCCGCTCTAGTGTTTGAGCTAGTGGTCATGTCGCGATCGGGTTTCGATAAGGTTCGATGCACGGTGTTGTCACCTCGGAAACGGGACTTGGGTTAGCTGCCATGTCACTGCGGCTCTAGGATCCTAGTCAGGGTTTGTAGGATAATGTAATGTCGGGCAGTTGAGCAGGATTTTTTTGATGTGATTGAGTTCTTTTTCTACACGGCAGATCCATTTACGGTGTTTAGCCTTAAGCAGTACTCTCTTTTTGTCTGTTGAGCCCCAGGGCGTGCTGCAGTGGTGCTGTTTGCGCAGGGTAAACCCATCCATGATATTTAGCCTTATTTGGCATGATAACATTGGTCACCCTAGGAATCTAACCTGGACTCGTCCCTGATTCGTGGGCTGCTCTCCTACTGAGCTACATCTCCACTTGATGATGAGCAGCACCATGTATGGATTGATCTTTCAACATTTACTGTTATTGTTTGGGACATTGGACCTGTTACTTCCATCTTATTGACTAATACCTGTCATTCCCTGTCTTGTATACCTTCTATGTGGTTACATAGTTTCGCCCCAGGGATCAATCTCTTTGATTATCAGAGTTTTATTTTTGGCTCAGTAATTCCTATCCATGGAATCGGTTTTCTAGAGTTTAGTTTCTCAAAAACTTCAAGTAGTCTGCAATTTGATTGATAATCTAATCGTTGGTCCATAAATTGTTGCCTATATTGATAGAGCCTATGTCGGATTGCCTATCCGGAACTATAATTGATGATCAACAAGTCAACGGAGCTCTTGTTCTTGGGCTTAGTGATTGCCAAAGGGTGTTAGGGTCATTATCCACTATGTGTTTGCATCTAGACTATCGATGCTTTACAATTTATTATGGGGAGATGTTGTCATGTAATGCAGTATTACTAAAAATAAAAAAGTAAAAAAAATTCATGTCTGCTCATAAAATAGAATATTCAAATCAAATGAAAAGTAATTAAAAAATCCATGTTAGCTCTTAAAAATAAATTTAAACTAGCATAGATCTATCTTAAACCTGGATCTATAAGTGCCGAGAGGGATCCAATTGCTTGAGGTGTAAATTAAAATCCCTTTCCTTGTTTAATAGATCTGGATTTAAGATGAATCTATGCTAGTTTAAACTCTTCTTCATTTATATCTAGATATATTTATATTGAAATCTGGGAAATGTAATGGTATGTCTCTTTACAAGTTGAATAGAAGGTTACTGTTGTAATATTGAAGTCCGAGACATGTTTGGTTTGTCCCCATGTAAGTTGAATGGAAGGTCATTGTCTGGTAAACACACTGCCAAATCCACTTTGCCTATCTGTCTATGCCTTCTACTTTAGGTCAAGAATACTTTTTTCGTTTTGTGCAATGCCATACACTGGCATATTTTCTAGCGTGCTTTCAAAATTGAAAGGCATAATATTTTTCCGCCTCCAAACTTTTCTCTCCATTATTGCATTGGATACAAGATCGGTTTTCATGAGCTATATTTATGGTTGTTTGCAACACTTTTAATAGATGATGATTTGGTGGTACCATTGAAGAGAAGTAAGTGCATTGATTTTTTTTTCTTTCCATCTATGCACTTCCATGTTGTTTTAATTTGTTTCTTCTGGCATTGACAAGTACCCTAAACACTTATGCTTTTATTTTGCAGGGTTCACCATTTTTCAATTACTTGAATAATCTTTCACCAATTAAAACTTCAAAGCGAGTACATGTTGCACAGACTTTTTCTGAACTCAATTTTCCTCCTCCACCAAATGTCTTCACATCACCTCGCGTTCTTTCCCAGAAGGAGTCAAACTTCTTGAAAAGGTGTATAATTTTCTCACCTTTTAGTTGGCTATGATAAGCATAAAATTCTAACCATGGTCACATTTGAAGATCAAAATTTATTTTTAAGTATTGAGCAAATGACCTCTGGTACATCATTTCCCTACTTGGAAAAGTTAATCTTTGTTCTTTTATGACATCTGCTCTGTGATTGCAGGCCCTCCCAAAAGGACACAAGAGGCGAAGAAAACAAAAGTGTCGACACACCATGTGAAAAAGTCAAGGACTTTGCAGTGCCCATGTCTGATTGTGACATGCCAGCTTCCCTCAATCCTGTTGCAAGACAGATGACAAATTTTGATTCGCTTGCTTCAGACCAAAGAAAATGTGAAGATAATACCATGAACGCATTTCCTAGCTGCAGTCCCTCAAAGCTTCTGGAAGAGTATTTGGCTGATCCGGTGGAGGAAGAAAACTACGCAGTTGATTCATCCAAAATTTATTTGAAGTCGACATCTCCTGGATTGGTTAACACTTTAGTTGTGGATTCAGATAAACCACAAGAAACTGCTAATCAGTGCAGCAAAATTAAAGACATGGAGATGGTTCCACAGTCAAAATTTCGAGAGGAATTTATAGGTGCTGGAAAAATTGCCTCTGAAGCTGAGACATTACAGGGAGATGCGGAAGGCACCTTTTCTTTAAACTCAGATGGAAGTATGAAAGGTTCAGCTGTCAGAGAGGTGGGACATGCTGATCAAGATGATACTGAAGGGTTGTCTAGTGTTTGGTCAGATGTAGATGGTCACCATTCTGACACACTAATGTTTGCAAACGACCGTGAAAACTCAGAGACAGGTGCCAGGCATGAAGAAAACTTGGTGGATCAAACAGCAGATGCTTTTGCCTTCATTTTATCTAAAGGCCCAACCTGTGACATTGAAGAGTGGCAGAAGGCATCATCTGCAGATTGCTCAGATGCTTTCCTTCAGCAAGGTTTAAAAGACATAGTAAATCACTCTGACAGGCCTGATAGACAAAGTGATCTTGATAGTACTCCACAACTGCTCTATGACTCTTTTATGGACACAAAATCAGCTGGTGATTGCAATATGAAGTTGGACACCGAACAAAACCGTGTACTGGAACATCAGACCTCTTTTGGATGCAAGGTACATTTTTTCTTTGCTTATGGTCATAGTTTTAACTTTTAATTCTTGCACCAGATGTGCTCCTTGGGTTAGATCTCTTATCTGTAAAGGGTACACCTGTGCATGCTCGGAACATTTCTTCCTAGCATTCTTATGCATAAATATTAGATTGTTTGTTTGTGTGGGAAACTATTGGTGCTTCAAATGTATACCATTTTTTGATGATGCTCACTTGTTTTGAACTTTGAAGTTACAAGATGCTAGCTCATGGGAATAAAATATTTGTAAGGCTGTATTCCAATGGTTATCAAGACTGTAAAATTTCCCTCCTTTTTCTGGATTACGAGTTGGTAGGGCTGGTGCATAGACAGTTTATATAAATAATTTAACATGGGTCCTATCTACATGCTATAAAGAAAATCTATATAGCCTCCAACAAATCTTCTTTCTTATTTGGAACATGCTTCTCTTGTATACATGCTTACACATAATCATCATCACTGTCCATAGGTGTGTATACATGACTCGGGAGTTCACACAGAATCATCGTCACTGTCCATACGTGTGTATACATGACTTGGGAGTTCACACAGAATCATCGTCACTGTCCATAGGTGTCCACCCAAAACTTAGGAGTTCACACAAAATCACCGTCATAGTTCATAGGTGTCCACATAGAATTCTCGCCCACAAATGTTCACCTAGAACTTAGGTGTTCACATAGAATCATTGTTAAAGTTCACATGTGTTCTCATAGAATCACTGTCCATAAGTGTTCACCTAGAATTCAGGTCTTCACATATAATCATTGTCACTGTTCATAGGTGTTCTCATGGAATCACTGTCCATAAGTGTTCACCTAAAATTCAGGTGTTCACACAGAATCATCGTCACTATTCATAGGTGTTCACATAGGACAAAGAGTTTACATAGAACTCATCCTTCTTTCTCAATGATGGATATAACCTCCACTACAGTGTAGCTCGATCGCACCTCTCTGCACCATATCACGAATGTAGTGGTATTGGATTTCAATATGCTTTGACTTGTGAAATACTGGATTCATTGATAGCTGTACACAACTCTGATTGTCATAGTGAATCAATGTTGACTCTAGAGTCTAGCCAAACAATCTCGCAAGGAGTTTTTGGAGCCACACAGCTTCTTGAGCTGCAACACATATGACAATATACTCAGCCTCTGCAGTATTGAGTGCTATTGAGATCTGCTTCTTGCTGCACCATAAATCACGACAAACCCCAGATTGAAGCAACACTCGGAGGTGATCTTCCTATCCACAACACTCTTGGTCCAATCAGAATAAAAAATCCCTGCAATCTCAAGTCGCCACCCGAAGCATATTGTAGGCCATATCCCACAGGGCCATACAAGTATCTCAACACATGTTTTGCAACAACCCAATGTATTTGTTTTGGCTCACTCTTAAACTGGCTGAGGGCATTCACTGCAAACCATATATTTGGTCTAGTGTTGGCCAAATACATCAAAGATCCCATCAACTGCCAATACATAGTGGGATCAATCAAATCTGAATCAAAAGCATAATTTCTCAGCTTTAGATTCACATCCATTGGTGTGGCCATGGAATTGCACTCCATCATACCAAATCTCCTCAGTATGTCGATGGTGTATTTTCCTTAACTCAAGAAAATCTTGTCATGCCTCTGCGATACTTCTAATCCCAAGAAGTAATGCATCAATCCAAGATCTTTCATTTCAAACTCATGGGCTAGCTTCTCCTTACACCATCCCAATAAGTTCCTCATTTTCGGTGAGAAACACATCATTGACACAGAGAACCAAAATCAGTGGCTCACCATCCATAAACTTGCAGTAAAGGTTGGGATCAGCATCACTCTTATTGAATCCCAAACTCACCAAGTATTTGTTTATTCGAGCATACCAAGCATGTGGTGCTTGTTTGAGTCCATATAAGGCCCTTTTCAGCTTGTTTACGTGGGATTCCTTCCCATGGATAACAAATCTCTTTGGCTGCTCGATGTATACATCTTCCTTGATCACACCATTGAGGAAGGCAGTTTTAACGTCCATTTGATGCAACTTCCATCCCATAGCTGAAGCAATAGAAATAATGGTCTTGATGGAAGTGTATCGAGCCATAGGAGCAAATGTCTCGTCATAATCAATTCCCTCTTTCTGAGAAAATACTCTAGCCACGAATCTAGCCTTATGTTTCTCAACATTGCCATCTGCTCAATGCTTGATTTTGTAGATCCATTTGGAAGTCACTATTGACTTCTCCTTAGGTCTTGACACAATGTTCCACACATCATTTTTCATGACGGATTGGTATTCTTCCATTATGGTGTCCTTCCATACCTGTTGGCTAGAAGCCTCCTCATAGTCTGTGTGCTCTGAATCAATGGTGTGGCTCATCAGTGCCACATAACTCGAGAATCTCTGAGGTCTCTTGCTTTCACAGAAGGTACCATGGGGGGCTTCATGTCCCTCTACCTCCTGCAATGTCTGTTGTGCCCATCTAGGCCTCTTTTGGCCAATTGCAATGTCTCTAGAAACATCATTGGCTCTACTGGATCAATGGAATCGTTCAGGTAAGCCTTCTCGACTGACTCCCTTTGAATTGCTGAAAGGGAGATGATACGATCTCCTTTGGAGCTACAGGCTCCTCATCATCAATCTCGATGTCTGATCCTCTTGCCTTTTTGAAGGCCATCTCCTCTTCGAAGGAGACATCTTTGTTGACTTCAATCTGTCTCGAACCTGGGATGTAAACTCTTTAAGTCTTTGAAGACTCATTTGTATCCCACAAATGTTCTCTTTTTGGGCACATGAATGTAGACTGAGCAGCCAAAGATACGTAAGTGTCCCACCTTGGGCTTCACACCAGTGAAGGCTTCTTCTGGAGTCATGTCCTTCAAGATCTTATGCAGACATTGGTTCTGCACATATAGTGTTGTACTGGAAGCCTTTGCCCGCAAGAACATAAGCAAACCTTGATCATGTATCGTAGCTTTGGCAGCCTCAATGATCGTTTTGTTCTTCCTTTCTACAACCCCATTTTGTTGAGGGTTTTAGAGAACTGTATACTTCTTAATTCTTGCCTCCTTGTAGAAATCACTGAATTCTGTAGAGGTGTATTCCCCTCCATTGTCTAATCTCAACACTTTGATCCCCTTTCTCGGTAGGTTCTTGACTTGTGCCTTGAATTCCTTGAATTTGGATAACCTCTTAAGATTCTTTGAACCTAAGGAAGTAGATCCAAGTCTTCCGAGAGTAATCATCAATAAAGGTCACTAGTAGTGATATCCACCTAGTGAAGCAACTGTCATAGGTCTACACAAGTCAAAATGTACTAGATCTAAAATCCCTTTGGACCTGCACTCACTTCTCGAAAAATATCTCTTGGCATTATTGCCAAGTGCATCCTCTACAAACACCATCACAGTCTATGTTGAGTACTGGGAGTCTTGTCACCATTGTCCTCAAGGATGGAAGAGCTCTATTGCGTAGAGCAAGTTTTTGGTGCCATAGCTCTCCCAAACTAGTAGAATCATGTACCGGTGCTTAAATTAGTTGTGTGCTCAACTTGTATAAGCTCTCCTTTTGAACACCAATTGCAAGTGCTGTATCCATACTAGATGTGTTGTTCCATGCAAGAACTTTCTTGTCAAAGGATATAACTTTATTACCCTTGTCTTCCAAAGCTAATACAGAGACAATATTTCTTTTAATTCTAGGTAACATATTGTACATCATTCAAATGTAGTGTATTACTAGACTCTAACTAGAGGGAGGTAGATTTGATCCCTTCCTAGTATATCTCACATAGTTTCCAAGTACCACTCAAAGATGAGACTCTTTCTTAATCAAATCTAGTAGATTCTTTTTGTAGCCTGTCATATGTTGGGATGCACCACTATTTATCATCCAATTGTCACTAGTGGTGGGAATCGTACATGAGCAAGTTGAGATGAAAAGAGATTTTGTAGCTTCTTCAACCTTCTTTATGGGAAGCTTATTCTTGAAAATCCTGTCAAGTCTAAGTCCACCCTTCGTGTTGATCTTTCGACTGCAACTTGAAGAATAACTTCATAAACCCTACCAAGAGCTAGGTCACACATGAATTGTGTAGACTTGCAAAACTGAGCCACAGATAAATGCGCCCTATTGAGGTGAGTTGGAGGGAGGGAAGATCGAGCCATTTCTGTGGACTGAAGGGCTAGATCCAAGAAGCCCTAGGTCTCTTCTCGACAATATTAGGTCAAAAAAGAAGTTCCACCAAACTAAGTTTGGCCTCCACATAAAGAGGTGCCCTAGGAGGGCGAGTTGCTCTATGCTCTTTTCAAGATGAACAGAGGTTGAAATCACTCCAAACTGTGTAGCCCTAGTTTTTGATAATAACTTCTTTTAGCATTGCTCTCATACCATGTTAGAATTTGATAGTTGCAAAACCAAGATCACTGAAGGAAAGACAAAGCACATAAAACAAAGTGTGGAGCTCGTTTAACCATGATGATAAGCAATCATCTCCTAACCATAGTAAAAGATACTGTCTTCCTCGAGCTCACACCTTCCAATAAAGATAAATCATTCAGAGAGAGATTTACACCCAGATAATAGTAGCATAAACACAAGAACACAAAGAGAAACTTCTCCAAGAATTGAGAACCCCAAAAACAGTCTTCTACTAGTTATAGCAAACTTCTCTCTCTTGAGTGAACTTGCTTGAGTGCTTGATCTGAAAATGAAGTGAGGCGCCTTCTATTTATAGGGTGAGTTGCTAGCACTTTAACTTTTAACTGGGGTCGACTTGTCTTCTTCACTGGGCCGACTTGTCTTCTTGTATCTTCTTTTCTGGGCTGACTTGTGTTCTTTACTGGGGTTGACTTGTGAGGATGAGCCTCATGCAGCTACTACAACACCATTTACAACTTCTCATCTCAATTATTCTTTACAAATAGCTCTAACTCTCAAGGGTAAAGATTAAACAAAATATTAGTTAACCACTAGTTCTTGTATTTTCTAGTTTGCAAAATCCCTTTAGAGTGTAAATGAATGCAAGTGGATATGATATGGAAGTGTTTTTGATGCAAGGATTTAAGTTAGTATGCTATCATTATGAAATGTTTCATTATGGAGTCTTGAAGAACTTGACATATGGCAAGGAACTTTATGCTTTGGTACAAACTGTTAAGCAATGGAAGCACTATTTGATGGCAAGGAAACCATCATCAACATTGATCACTAGCCATTGTAATATTTGCAAGGCTTGGGTAAGCTTTAGCAAACATTACGCTACAAATGGATGGGATTTTTACGACAATTCCTTCTCATTATTAAATATGAAAAGGGTAGTACTAATAAGTTCATAGACATGCTTTCAAGTCCAATCACACCCAAGATCACACCTCTGTTGTTGTATTTGTAACTTGGGAAGACATTCTTATGTATATTATCATTGTATGATGTTGTACCCCCATCAGAGATGTCTTTTCCTTCTTTTGGGATGTCATTATTGTGTATGGTCCTTAAGGTACAACCTCTATTGTAAGTCGGGGCAATAGTCCCCAGTATAATATAATGTAATATGCTTTTAGAGTCTCTCTAGGAGAAGTCAGCCCTGTTAGGGTTAGAAGTTGACCTAGTCAAGTTGGGAGGTCAGTGGCTTGAAGGGTATAAATCGAGAGGCACCCTTCCTCATTTATACGTACTCACTCACTCAAGTTTGCATGAGGAGAGAGAGAAGGATAAGGAGGAGGGAGAGATAGCTGCAAAATACATCTTCTTTTTGGGCTTTTCCATCTTGTGATATTGTCTTAGTGACAAAACTATTTTGAGGAAGTTTGTTGGGTTTTCTCCTTTATGGTTTCCTTGATGAAAATTTTGTATCTTGTGTATTTTGTTGTACTTGTTATTCTTTCAGATAAAGATCCTAATCAAGTTAATTAGATTAGAAAAACTAACATGGTATTTGAGCCTCTCTGAAAGAAGGCATTGTGCAACAGCAGAAACTAAGGCTTATGATTATGTGTACTATGTTTTCGTTATAGATGATTTCTCACGTAAGACTTGGATATATTTCTTGAAATTGAAAAATGAAGTATTTAGTAAGTTCAAAGAATACAAAGCTTTGGTTGAGAACCACACTGAAAGGAAGATCAAGAGTTTGTTGTCAGATAATGGTGAAGACTTCACCTCGGAAGAAATCAAGGAACTCTGTAGAGAGTCTGGGATTAAGAGGGAGTTGAGCACTCCATACAATCCTCAACAGAATGGCATTGCAGAATGAAATAACATAACCATAATGGAAGCAACGAAAGCAATGCTACATGATCAGGATCTTTCGATGCATCTATAGGCAAAAGCAACAAGGAAAACTGTGTATGTGCAGAATCATACTCCTCATCGAGTACTTGACAACAAGACTCTTGAAGAGGCTTTATCAGGAGAGAAACCAAAAGTCAACCATCTCAAAATATTTGGCTGCCTAGTGTACATACACATCCCAAAGGAGAAGAGGACCAAGCTCGATCCTTCTGGGAGGAAGGGAATATTTGTAGGATACAATGATACATCAAAGGCCTATGGAATATACTTTCCAGGATTCAAGAAGATCGACATCAATAGAGATGTAACATTTGATGAGGACTCGACATTCTCTAGATCCAGGAAGTTACCTATTGAAGATGTCGAGGAACTTGAGGAAACCAGAGTCTGAGATACGACAATAGAAGAAGCAATTCCAAAAGACCATGAAGATCATGACATGGCAGATTCACAAGAGCCCGTAGAGACACTTCATGAGGACTACCACAAGAGAAAACCAGCATGGGCACGTGTACTAATACAAGAAGCAAAAAGGTATGGTGCTCCAGATGGGATGCAAAGAGAAAGGAAAAGACCAAAACCTTAGAACAACTGTGGCCTTGCTATGTGACATCATTGACAAGGAACCCTTCAACTATGAAGAGGTTGCAAAAAAGAAAGAATGGAAAGATGCAATCATCATGGAATACCGGTCGATTATGAAGAATGACGTCTGAGCGATAGTTTCAAGACCAAAAAGGAAGTCTGTCATGACTTCAAAGTGGATCTATAAGATCAAGCATGTTGCAAATGGTAGCATTGAGAAACACAAGGCAAGATTCGTGGTGCGAGGCTTCTCACAGAAAGAAGGCATAGACTACGAGGAGACATTTGCACTCGTAGCAATGTACACTTCCACTGGATCTATACTTGCATTGGCTGCAATAATGAGATGGAAGATACACTAGATGGACGTTGAGACAACATTCTCGAATGGTGTAGTCGAAGAGGAAGTGTATGTAGAACAACCACTAGGATTCGAGACACAT
This sequence comes from Pseudotsuga menziesii, assembly GCA_001517045.1. Lineage (NCBI taxonomy): Eukaryota > Viridiplantae > Streptophyta > Pinopsida > Pinales > Pinaceae > Pseudotsuga > Pseudotsuga menziesii. Next base: position 270,635 of record LPNX010626015.1, on the reverse strand, counting down.
GATAGGAAGACTCATGTGCGCGAATTGGAGAAGGCCTTGTGTAGATTGAAACAAGCACTCATGACATGGTATGGTAGGATGGATAGCTTCTTGATGAGCTTAGGATTTACTAGGAGTAAAGTGGATTCCAACCTTTACTTTAAGGTTGAAGATGGAAGATCAATGATGCTCTTGCTATTTGTTGATGTCTTGTTCCTGATGGGAGTGGACAAATTCATTGTAGATGCAAAGAGGAAGCTTTCCATTGAGTTTGAGTTGAAAGACCTAGGGATGATGCACTACTTCATAGGCATGGAGGTGTGGCAGAGTGTAGATGGGATTTTCCTTGGTCAAGGACAGTATGCAGTGGAGATTTTGAAAAGATTCAAAATGCTGGACTACAAGGCGATAGCCACACCTATGGCATCGAACTTGAAGCTTTTGTGTGATGCTTCATTAGAGTCAGTTGATGCCACAATGTATCGTTAGATGATTGGTTCATCGATGTACCTGGCAAATACGAGATCGAACATATGCTTTACTGTGAAGACCTTGATCCAGTTGCTGACAAATCCGAGACATGTTCACCTGGTTGCTGCAAAGCATATATTAAGGCACCTGGAGGGTACAATTGAGTATGGGCTCAAGTATGATGTGAATCAGAAGATTGACCTGCACGATTATGTTGACTTGGACTGGGCAGGTAGCACTGTTGATAGTAAGAGCACTTCGAGTTGCTGATTTAGTTTGGCCTTCGGTATGATCTCCTGGTTTAGCAAAAAACAGTCCTATGTGGCGCTGAGTACAACCGAGGCAAAGTATGTTGTCGCTTGCTTGACTAGTTGTGAGGCAGTATGGCTGCAGAAGCTATTGATTGATTTGTTTGATTGCACTGAGAGAAGCGAGGTGCTCTCAATCCAGTATGGGGCAGATCTTGTCACGTTATGCTAGCCGACATTAAAAAAAATTATGTTTACCGGCATAAATAAAAAAATAAAAAAATGATATTATGAATTCATATATTTATAGTGTCCATTGAATCCAAAATCAATTCACCAAATAATAAAACTAAATGAAAAGTAATTAAAAGATCTGTGTTAAACCTTGATTTACCACTAAAGGGATCAAAATTTTTAAGGTGCAATATTTTATGAACATTTAAAAATTTAAGATAAAAATAACTTACACCTAAAGAAATTGGATCCCTTTTGGTGCTTTCTAGATCCAAGTTTAAGATGGATCTATGTTGGTCTCCAGTTAGATGCGACTTGTATCTTTTGCAACAACCAGAGTTGCGTGAAGTTGTCGGAGAACCCAGTGTTCCATGACAAGTTGAAGCACATAGAGATCAAGTACCACTATATCAGGGATATGGTGTACAGAGGAGCAATGAAGCTCCAATACGTGGCAACGGACAAGCAGATAACCGATGTGTTGACCAAGCAGCTAGCCGAAAAAGTTAGAGTACTTCAGAGAAAGATTTGGTGTGATCCAAAACAAGGCCCCTAGAAAGAGGGAGTAATGAGTTCTAGCATAGTTGGAGCTGCAAGTTGTTTTGGTAACGTAAAATATCTTGGCGTGCTCCTATGCTAGAGATGACGAGAGATCAGAAGATGTAGATGCATGAAATCTCACATGGTAAAAGAGACAAGTTGTCCTTGAGTGTAAAATATCTTGGCGTGGTACGCAGGTTGCTTGGATGTAATCAGTCATGTAGGTTGTCCTTGAGTGTAAAAGATCTTGGCATGGTATGCAGGTTGCTTGGACGTAATTAGTCTTGTTATAGGTTGTCTTGGAGTATAAAAGATCTTGGTGTGGTATGCAGGTCGCTCGAACGTAATTAATCATGTTGGTTGTCTTGGAGCGAAAAAGATATTGGCGTGATACATAGGTTGCTTGGACGTAATAAGTCCTAAAAGTTTATCCGAAGTGTAAAAGATCATGGCGTGGTATGCAGGTTGTTCATATGTAATAAGTCCTTGGGGTTCAACTGGAACAGAAAAGATCTCGACGTGATACGCAGGTTGTTCGGCTGTTATCAGTCCTTATATATGTGTTCCCATGTTGGAGATGATGGGTTGTAAGGCACTTGGTGTGCACCCAGGTGATTCTCACAGTGGAAGATTCAGGTTGTCTTTGGTGACATGTAAGAATGCAGGTTGACTGTAAGGAGATGTAATGCACTTGATTTGTTCCTAGGTGATTCTCGCATAGTGGAAAATGTAGGTTGTCTTGGTGACATGAAAGATCCTGGCATGCTCATATGTTGGTAGAACGTAGCTAGTCTGTGATATGCATCTGGGTTGTGCTTTGTGTGCTCTATGTCTAATTATGAGATGATCTGGATACGATGAGATGACAGTAGGAGATGCATGTGATTGCATTGGCAATGTAATGAATGGTACTGGGTTGTACCTACATGATGGCTTGCTCATGGATATGATGAAGATGAGGACTAGGCGTACACCCAACATGAAACAAGGTTGGTTAAGTAGAAACTTTTGATGTTTGATAGTACTATTTTATGATCGACAAGATGATGACTGTGGCAACAACTATGATGATGACTTGACCAGATGTGTTGATGACCGCGGCGAGAGAGAATACCTTCCTAGTTAAGAGGGAATGTTATTGTGTTTGTAACTTCATAAGACATTTTGATGTATATTATCATTGTATGATGTTGTAACCCCATCGAAGATGTGTTTCAACTTCCCCTGCTTTCGGGATGTCATTATTGTTTGTGGTCCTTGAGGTACAACCTCCATTGTAAGTCAGGGCATTAGTCCCCAGTATAATAGAATGTAATATGCTTTCAGAGTCTCTCTAGGAGAAGTTGGCCCTATTAGGGTTAGAAGTCGGCCCTATTAGGGCTAGAAGTCATCCCAATCAAGTTGGGAGGTCTGTCACTTGAATGGTATAATAGGGAGGCGCCCTCCCTCATTTACACGCACTCACACAAACTCAAGTTTGCATGAGGAGAGAGAGATAACTGCAAAATACTTCTTTGTATTGGGTTTTTCCATCTTGTGATATTGTCTTAGTGACATAACTATTCTAAGGAAGTTTCCGGAGTTTTCTCCTTTATGGTTTCCTCGATGAAAATCTTTGTATCTTGTGTATCTTGCTGTACTTGTTATTCTTTCAGATAAAGATCTTAATCATGTTAATTAGATTAGAAAAACTAACAATCTCTAGGTACTCTAATGTATGTGTAACCTTTCAGCAATGATGCATACATAGAGGAATACATGGAAGATGAGGATTTCAAGGAGGTATTTCAACAACTACAACGCCAATATCATGTAGAAGAGAGGGATTGTGAGGATGAGTACCACCTCCATGAGGGATTGCTCTACAAGTGGGATAAGCTTTATGTCCCTAAAGGAGAAAGATAACCTCTTACCAAAGAGGCTAACGTCTCCAAATTTGTAGGGCATTTTGGTGCGGGGAAAACAATGACCAACTTTAAAATTTATCTATATTGGCCTAGAATGCAAGAAGATGTAGCTCGGTCTTTTAGAGGAGTTGTACCATTAAACCTAGTAATGGTATATCAAGGTTTATACCATAACTTGCTTGTACTTGCTAAATCATGAGAGAACATCTTCATGGATTTTGTGGGTGGTTTGCCAAGAACTAGGTGGGAACACGACTATTTGTGGTAGTACACAATTTAGTAAAATGTGCATTTTTATGCCTTGTAAAAAGACCATCAAGGGATAAGATGTAACAATCATGTTCTAGAAAAGGTTTGTGTGTACTTTGGGATCCCAAAGAGCATCATCTCAGATATAGATACTAGATTTCTCAATGCCTTTTGGACTACACTTTGGGAGATGATGGACACCAAGTTGAAGACATTTACTACTTTTCCATTCACAGATGGATGAGCAAATAAAAGTGGTGAATAAGATATTGGTTCAACTTTTGAGGGGTTACAATCATAAGCATCCAAGGACTTGCTAAATCATGAGAGAACATCTTCATGGATTTTGTGGGTGGTTTGCCAAGAACTAGGTGGGAACACGACTATTTGTGGTAGTAGACAATTTAGTAAAATGTGCATTTTTATGCCTTGTAAAAAGACCATCAAGGGACAAGATTTAACAATCATGTTCTAGAAAAGGTTTGTGTGTACTTTGGGATACCAAGGAGCATCATCCCAGTTTTAGATACTAGATTTCTCAATGCCTTTTGGACTACACTTTGGGAGATGATGGACACCAAGTTGAAGACATTTACTACTTGTCCATTCACAGATGGATGAGCAAATAAAAGTAGTGAATAAGACATTGGTTCAACTTTTGAGGGGTTACAATCATAAGCATCCAAGGACTTAAGACAAAAATTTGATGTGTATCCAACACTTTATCCAACACTTTTATAACGAACTAGTCCACACTTCCACTAGTAAGCCCCCTTTGAAACTTGCTTTGGATATTTGCTACCATTACTTTTAGATCTATTGGATAAAAATACTTGAGTCAAGACACCAAAAGAGAAGCATTGAAGGTTGAAAGATTCATTGATAAGATGAAGTCGATCCATTTGCGAGTACAAGAAACATCGAAGAAGTCATGGGAAAAGTATAAGGCTCAACATGACCAACATAGAATTGAGAAGACATTCAGGGTAGATGATAGTTGCATCTAAAAAAATAAATGGTATAGGGCATTGGTAAAAAATCAAGGCTTTGTGATATGGTCCTTTTGTATTGTTGGAGTGGGTAGGTTATAATGGTTATGAGTTCGTTAACTTCCATATATGCACATCGACTTAGTAGTGAATGTGGAAAATTTGAAACTCTATGAGCCTTTCATGTCCGTGGAAATTTTGAAACTCTATGAGCCTTTCATGTCCATAGTCCTTTGATGTTGTTCTACACCAAGAGCTTTTCATCGATGCAAAGATCATCTCAATTGGATTTGATGTGAGGAAGTTATGCCTCTCACATGTTGAACTATGCTTTTTATCACCACGATTTTGTGGGGATGCCATGTTAGCTTCCTTTATACATGTGTAGTTATTCATGTGTGGACTTTCAAGAAGATTCTAGATGGTCCAAAACCCTAACCTTAATTGGGAGTTGAGGTATGCAAAAAGTCTAACCTTAACCTTAGATGACTATTTAGACATGTTAAATATTGTGTCGCTAGGAAAGGAAGGGGTTCCATTATTGTCATGTTGATTTACTGTTCCATATTTGAGTAAAGGAGTGAGATATTCTGAGTAGAACAAAGGAAGTAAAAGACTCTGTAGTAAGCATACAAGGCACAATGTTAATGTCAACTCCATAGTTCATCTTTCTTTGTATTTGCATTTCATAAAAGAGCAAGGCATGACTCATAGTCCTCACCTTGTGAGATAGTGTGGTGTTTATTATTTCCCTTTTTATTGTGTTCTCAGTTTATTCCACCAATACTAAGTCCTAGTAATAAGTAACATTTCATTACATATATATTTTGCAAAGACTTGTAAGATATATTTTGATGTATTGTTTTGGTGGAATATCCAAGAAAATTTATAAGTTAGTTCAAGAGGAATCTAAAATTGGGCCCAATTAACTTTTTGATTAGATTGTTGAGAACAATGAGGCAACTTGATTCTATCATGGTGGTGGTGGATACATTTAATAAAGCAACTCAATTTATTCCAGTTTGGTTTTGACCAGTGTTGCAAACACTGCCAAAAAATCGATTACATTACAAAAAATTGCCAGATGAATTGCAAGCGAAGTTTTCGGTAAAAAATTGACCAAAAAATTGTGAGTTGACAAGTAAAAATCAGATGGGCTAGAATGGGGGTTTCAAAGCCGATTTTCCCTTGTTTTTTGATCATTTTCAAATTACAAATTGGAGAGCCACGGAGAACATCATTTGCTATTGAGGATCAATTTTGTGGATTGAGCATTGAAATTTGGAGTCTTTTTCAGTAGTTATCACATTTGAAGGTATGTAAAAAAATTTGGCCATCATTTCTAATTTTTCCAAGATAGATTATTTAAGTTTTGCAATGTCAATGAGTTTTCCCTCTTCATACCTAAATTTTAATGGATCATAAACCATATTTTTGTTGCAATTATTTATGTCCAAAAGCATTTTTTTTCCAAATTTTTCTTGCCCTAGGTCCATAGAAATTCATACAAAAATGCTTGTCTTTTCTCTCTTCCAAACCAAGTTTGAATGCTAAATGTATCATTGATTTATCACTTTTTAAAATTTTCATCAATCAAATATGTTAAAAAATGTTTTTTTTCTTGTCTTAGGTTCATTTTTTCCATATAAAAGATGTCGATGGCTTTGGATCCATTTTGGGAGCTGGTCACAATTGTTGACCTAGACAATTGGTAGATTATTAATTGCAATTTATGTGGGAAGAAAATGATAGGTGGGATAAATAGGCTAACATACCTCCTTCCACAAATCCCATAGCATGATGTGGGCCCTTGCAACAAAGCAACCCCATAACTCATTCTTAAGGCCACATAAGCAATTGAAGGAACTGGGCAAAAGAAACAATTCAAGGAGGCCTTGAGAAAATAAATGGCTTCAAAATTTGTGTCAGCCACATGCACTCTAAGGCAATGGGAGTGGGGGCTAGTGGGACAGGTTCAGATACCCACTTCACATAGTCCACAATGCCTTCAACAACATTGCTTTTCTTTGTGCCAAGATCCACACCTGGTGCATAACCCTGTGGGTCTAAAATGCCCATGGTGAAAGTAAAGGAGAAAAAATGAGACAAACTTGTGGGTCAATGCCTACTATGTAGTGATATTCCATTCAACTTTGCCAATAACCCATTCTATGTGTCCATGTTTGAGGCGGTTGCTCTTGTTGCCTTTAGGTATAAGCCCCCCATTTATGAGGAGTTGAGAGGGCCCATCTTTTAGAATGAAAAGGTCACTTGCACACGTAGGTTGCAAGAGTTTTGTGATTCATGGGAGTTCATAGGATGCACTGTGATGTTAGTTGGTTGGATCGATGGCAAAGGTAAGACCCTTTTCAATTTTTTGGTTCATTGTCCTAGGGGAACTACATTTTTGAAATTCGTGGATGTATTTGCACATGTTAAAGAAGCAATATTACTATGTGACTTGTTGGATGGGTTCATCCAAGAGATAGTTCCGCAACATGTTGCCCAAGTCATAAGAAACAATGCTTATGTCTAGGTATCCTACATTGTTTTTGACTCTTGTGTTGGTAGTTGCCTTGATTTGATTTTAGAGGATATGGGAAAAATTGTTTGGATTAGGGATACCATTGCTTCGCAACGAGGCTTCACAAAATTTATATACAATCATGCAACAATGCTTAGCTTGATGAGATACTTCATAGGTGACAAATTTATATACAATCACACGCTTTGCCACTAGCTGTATTTCTCTTCAGTCTATCTTGAGTTCTATGTGTGACTTGCAGATGACGTTCCTTTCACCCGAGTGGAAAGCTTTATCATTTAGCACTAGACTAGAGGGGCAAGCCACATTCAGGCTAATTGTATATCAGGATAGCTTTTGGGATGTGGTGAAGGAGGTGTGAACCTATGTCACAAGGTTCGGGTTCGGCGACCTTTAAGTTTGATTTGGGTTCGAATTTTTCGATGAGGTTCGACATTAGGTTTGCCACTATATATATTTTCAAATTTTAAATATTTTATAAATTATTTGAAAATATTTTAAATAGTTTATAAAATATTTTATATGGAGAAATTGAAATTTGAAATTTGAAATTTGAAACAAGGTGAGGCTTACTTGGCATTATGTTGTTCTTGTCATTAATAGCTATCTCAAACCCAAATAATCCTATGGCCCTCGTATAGAGTTTCAAGTCTTGGAAATCTTTGTACGATCAACTACACTTGACACCATCCTTTAGACACACTCAAAGAATCCATCCATAACCTCTGCATCAAACCTAAAGCCATGTGTAAGAAAACACATGGTTGAGCTTTAACCCTGCAACATCAATCACCCCCCAAATCATTTGTTGTCTTTCACACCCCTAATCCCCCTTGTCCCCATAATAACCATGGATGGATTTTTTGGCCTTATCCATGGCCTCATATAGGTAAGCACATTGTGGGCTTGTCTCCATCAACCAAGCGAAGAACCTTTACCAAAGGTTCAATGATATTAGCTTCACTTGTTGGGTTTTACATACATTAATGGGCATCATATGTCATTGGGTTTGAGCACATTTGAAGCTTTATATCATAGTTACATATATAGACGATATATCACGACACATTCCTTGTGACGATATATAACCCCTAAAAAATCGCAATATGCATGATATTTTCAATATATTGTAATATATTGAATGAGTCGCGACATATTGAGATTCACAATGTAGCACGACTTGACCAAGGCTTGCAGGTACTCGCGAATTTGCTCGAGTCAGACCTGAAAATGAATAACTGGCCCATACTTGTGGACAAACACGACAACTCGGCGCATACGCAACAAACTTGGGAGACTTGCCCAGACTCGACACTTAATAGGTCAGACTCACTCAGACTCGACACTTAATTGGTTAAACTTGCCCAAGACTCGATGCATTTGAAGTTTGGAGTTCAATTTTTTTTGAATTGCAGAGCGAAATAGAGCCGTCCAACGTGCACACCAATTCGTATCCAAATCTCCAACACCAAATTTGGTTTCAAAGAGGGTAGACATGCCTCCAACAACAAAGGAACGGTGGACGTGCTTCCAACAAAATGCGTGTTTAGCATCGATGAAGGGCTTCGACGCTTAACGTGGGTAGGGTTGATGCTTTGAGTGTGCGTTAAACCAAAAGTCGACACAGGGCTTTGATGCTTGGCACGAGAGAAGTGTGGCGTCCTTTTTAATATAAACTCATTATATATGAATTATATTATTATTATTATATATATATAATAACTATGTTAGCATTTTAAGTAAATTTTAATTAAATTATGTGTAGCTAAATTATAATTATATAGTATAAGTAAATTATTTGTTATTTTTAATCAATATTTTAATATTTATATTATAATTATATTTGATTTTATATTTAATATAATTAGATCTTAATATATATATATATGAATTTAATGAGGAATCTCATCTAAATCTCAACAAGAAATTCGAACTAGAATTGAATTTCAATGTTGTTGAACTTGAACTCGAATTGAACCATGTCTCATAGGACTCCACACACACTCTGGAGGTGTACAAAGCTATGCTTGCCCAAAAGTTACCATATTTTAAGTTTTTGTCCTATTTGCTGAGTCTTGTCGTGTTTATCTCGAGTCCTTCCTGAGTGTTTCTCGAGTCAACAAGTCACATTCCAGCTGAGTCTTTGTTGAGTCTGAGTTGTGCAACATAGATTGAAAATATATCGCGTGTTTTTGGAAAATATAGCCCTGCTCATAAAAAATGTTTGGTATTTGGGAGATAAAGCCAGGATGTGTTTTTGGCAATGTTATCAGAGCCAAACCGTTACCATTAATTGTTTCAGGATGTTTGAGAGTGGTTCTTGTTACCACCCATTTTGTTGTAAAAATAATAGCTCCAATGCTATGAGCAAAGATGCTAAGAAGAAGCACAGGAAATAGATCTTGCTACTAAGATAATCCTCACAAGCATACACAGGAAAAAAAGAGAAAAGAAAAGAGACCGAATCACATGAATGAAGAGATGAATATTGGAGTGTATCCTTTCATTGAATAATGATGAATAATAGTGTGCATAAATAATACATCCCTCATAGGTAAAATCGAGTTGTATGGAGACAACTCATAAAGCTCAGAAAGGTACACTTACCAAATATGATAAACCCCCATAGGTGGCTAAAGCACTTCCCAAATCAGTCAAGGACCTCACGAATTAGCAAAAGCATGAGTGAGTTGTCAAAAGTGATGAAAAAACATGCTAATCCTGGAAAATGGAGAGAAAATCATGGAGGATGAGTTGGAAACAAAAGATACCAGTTTCCTAGTTAACTAGCTTTACCTTATCCACAAAAAAGCGAGATAAAGGCAGAATAAGGAAGAATCTGCAGGAAAGCGCAGTTACTAATTCTGGATGTCCATAAAGTGGTCTAGGTCAACCCAAAATTAGAAATAAAGCATTCTTGGGGTATAGATGGCATGTGTTGACTTTAAGGTGCAAGTGGATGCCAACTAATTAGCTAGTGGGTAGGATTTTAATCAAATAATGATTAAATATTTTATCCTACGTTATGAGTGGGCTTAATATATTCCAACATTTGTATGGGTTTCTATCAATGTTATCAGAATCGAACCGGTGGTCGAACCGGCCGACCCTGGGAATTAGAACCCGACCAAAACCGGACAAAAATCGGGAAACAAACCGGATCAAAAACCGGTTGAGCAAAAATACATAAAACATTCATATTTTCAAAAAATACATATATATCCATGTGCATCCATGTGAATTCAAACCATTATACACAAATATGTCAAGTTTCTCATGTATATAGCAAGTAAGAGCTTATAAAACAAAAATAACATCGATTGCAAATACATAACTAAATAAAAGTACATCAACACAGAGGTTATAAATGGCCTCTAAAGTCAAAATATAAGCATATGACTGCAGCTAGACTCTAGAATCTACAATCTAATGATTCTAATCATATATCAGAATTATTTGAGTCCTCATGGTCAGACTTAGAGTCATCATCTACATCCTCAACATGAGCATGGCTTGACTCCCCTAGGCTTGAAGGCACTTGTCTAACTACAACATCAATGTTCACATCCTCTTGTTGTGGAAGAGGGCCCAAGTTCGTCCACAACTAAATGTGATTGATATGGAGGGTGGGAGCCTCCTTTTATAACATTAGAAGAGTCGTGGGTGAATTAAACAGCTCACACGTGGACCCTATTTTTTATTTTATTGAAAGAATTTGAAATTAGCTGTTTTTGGGGGTCCTTGACGTTTTTGTACAGAACCGGTTGGTTTTATACTAAACCAGACGGTTTGGAGAAAACTGGATGGTTTTGTACAGAACCGGAAGGTCCATCCTTGAAACCGACCAATTTCGTATGGAACCGACCAAAAATGGTTTGAGTGCGTGATTTGACTCGCTGAAGCTTGTAAACCAGTCCAATCGGGTTTTTTTTTTCAAAACCGGTTGGGTTTTGATAACATTGGTTTCTATTCATGAGAAAAGTTGTTTAGGGCATCAGAGAAGTCTCTTACAAGCATTTAGATAGTGAGGAAGAATGTTACAATAGTTTTAGGTTGAAACTTGTCACTTCTCGGCAGTCATAACAATTGTAGTTAGTCTTGTATCTGCATTCTGAGCTAATGCTATGCAATTTTGGGCACTTAACGGAAGGTAATGTACGTTGCTGGTTGGATCAACAATATGCAGTCTCAAGGGTTAATTCAAAGTGTTACAATACCATAAGGGGCTTGATTCTATTTACAACAAAAAGGAAAATCAGAATTAACTTCTAGATGTTCAACGACAGCTTAGATTAGTGACCTTTTGGTAGCAAAAGGTTGATTTTCTAAAAGTCTGAAATACCTCTAGTTTAGAGCTTTTTGGGCAGAATTGTATGTTATCTAAGGGACAGTGCTCTGTCCCTTGGTATGCTAAGAAGGCATTGGTTGTTGTAGAAGATTTTGAGAAACCTCACAACAAGGCAAAGTACTCAAGGTTCAAAAGTTTTTAAGTGCTGCTTTGAGAAATTATTAATATGGAATCTTGCAAGCAGCCAAACTCACATAATGCAGCCTCATATGTCGAGAAGATGAGTTCAATTTGATTATGATTTTAGAGGTACCGATTCTGAAATGGTTCTTGGTCTTCCTTGTGGCATTTTTGCCTTGCAGAGATTATCAACTTCTCAAGTGTGTTTCTAAGAGACGAAGGGATTTTCTATGTAGTGAACTGTATTTCTATCATCAAACGCTAGGAATCACAAATGGTTGGATTTATGCAATGTAGAGATAGGTCTGAATGTGTTCATTGCTAGATCGTGCAAGGTGAGAGTGGAAGAAATACTTGGTCTGCCCTATGCATATTCAAAGATATTTGGGATGACACGTGAAGTTCTTGGAAGGAAAACGCCATTGTAGTGGTGGCTGTAGCAAGAGAGCAAATAAGAAAAATCCAGTTAGCTGCTGATAAAAGGAGCCACAAGAAAATGCTAAACAAGCAAAACCAAGTGCATTTCATCCAACTTACTGGGGATTGTTCCATTGTTGTAAAAGGTCTTTGGGTTTGGGCAGAACTTCCACACTGTGATTTAAAATCTTTTCTCAAAGTCATCATCAATCCATGTCTATCATAGTTCTAAAATTGTTGTAAATAATTCATCCTTTGGGTATGTCATGGATGAAGCCATCACTATCAAGCTCTATGAAGTTGCTCATTCACTATGTTTTGATCAACTCTTGGTGTTGTTTTCCATTTCATGAGGGTGATATCAAATACAGGCCCTCGTGTATTTTATGGATTCATGGAATAATAATGGGCCATCCCCTTAATTCAAAATGACATGGATGCTATTGAAGAGAGGGAATCGTGATGTCTACAAATTGTTGTGGGTTTGGACCAGGTTGCACATTCGTGGGTCCATGGCTCAAGCCCAAAGGGGTTTGAGTTATACGGAGTTCAACATATTGTGAGTTGGACATAGGTCGTGTATTATTGGAGAGCTCAACCTTCAATGCACTTTTGAGAAGCATGCCACATCAGGAGGCTTCTAAAAGGAATATATATATTTTAATAAAGGGAATATGGTCCATACTGTTGGAGCTATTCCCCTTGTAAAGGTTTTGTGCGCAATTTGAGGAGTGCATTTGGCTTGTTTGGGCCCTTGGGGGTATTTTTGAGGCCAATGTAGCTTTATGAAGGGCCATTAGATCATGATGTTTCAAAGCGCTACCTTTAGAGGAAGCCTTATCCACTTTTATGGCTTGGAGGATATTTGCTTTTGAAGGAAGCTTGTGTTGGTTACTTTGCCACAACTTGGTTGCTTATAGACATTGGTTAGTGACTTGTGGACATATTTGTTGCTTATGGAGATCAGTTGGTGACTTGTGGACATATTTGTTGAAGAAGTCTCTTGAAGGGGCCTTTGGAGGCCATGTGGTATCATCACTAACTACTTGTTCCTTGCTTGTTGGAGGCATCTCATCATTGTATAAATGGCTTTGACCATCTTTTATTATGTATTTTTAGATGTTAGTTGCTTGTAGTGGGGATTTTGTGTTATTTTACCTCACTTAGGCTAAATCTAAGGAAACAATGAATATTTTATTGTAAAGGAAGTTTATTCTTTCCTATAAATTGAGAGCCACTTCCTCATTTCATTTCATGGTTGGACTTTGAGAGCTCTCTCTCTTTTGGAGCTTCATCAATATATCTTTCTTTTGTGCATTTATGATGTTAAGCGCTCTTTCTATGTGGTGAAAAGTGTTGTCAATCCTTGAAGCTTCTGCCTCTTGGTTTTATTACTGTGCTTAAGCGTTAATGCTGAAATGTTCAATTCTTATACAAATTTCTCAGGATTGATCTAAAGAATAGTTGTTGATAACTCTTGGAAGGATGATATCTTGGGCTGTTGGCTTGCACATTCTCCTTTTTTGGTTCGGGTGGGTATTTTAGACCTTGTCTTGATATGCATTTGGCTCTTAAGCAACAGTTTCTAGGTATTTATCTTCTCCATAGTTGTTCTTGGGTGTTTAAGGACCTTCCTCCATTGTAGGCTCCCTGTTGTAGACCTTGATGTCCATTGTTTATCCTCATTGGGTAAGTGATTAATTTTCCTAGTTTCACCCCTAATCTTTGAAGGAAATATACCAACTCTTGAAGGGCATTCTTCTTGACCTCACTTGTCATATGATTCACCTTGACTCCATTGCCCTAGTTGGATATTGGCACTGATCTTTGGGTCTTTCCATCACCAATTCAAAAAACCCTAGAAACTACAATCTTGTTTTGCTAAGGGTGTCTCTTCCAAATCACCTTGTGCCCTCCTAGGGATGCCCCCTCGAGTTGTAGAAGAGCCAACTTGAAGTGCATAGAGGTAGTTATTGTGGTGACACTTGGTGACATCTCTCACGTTACCATGGACTAGTAGCGATCTTTGGGGATATAATTACACTTGCTAGTTTGCATGGCAACAGTCCCAACCTTATTGGTCTTCATACGCAAAACGTAGAATTTTGGATCTCATTCAGAATTCAACAGACTTGATAGTTTTTAGAATTTCAAGATTACAACGTTTCCATTGGGTTTTATCATGCATAATAGTATGGGATTGACATTTATCAAGCATATCAACCCCTCTATGTACCTTGATGTTAGTGTTGTTGATTGTTGAACTCCTCTATAATGACCTTAATAAAAATATAGCCTTTACTCCAGCAAAATGTACTTATTAATCATGGGAAACCTTTTCTACATTATTTTAAGGATTGTATTAGGAAGTTTCATCAAAATTGTAGGGTGTTGGCTAATGTTCTTGGAGGATCAACTTCAAGATTTCAAGTAGAGGCATAGGGTGCTAACGATGAATAGGATCCCAATATAGGCAATGATTTTGATGATATGCAATTATGGGAGGAGGCAGATCACATCAGCTTCTACCTTACATTCATTACTTTCCACCATACCTCGAGTAGTTAGAGCTTCTAGTTCCACCCCAGGCTCATCCAGAGCACCTACATGAGCACCTACTGCTTTCGAAGGAAGAGTGGCACCCCTTACTCATAAAAGAGGTAGAGGGAATTGATTATTCCTATTACTTATCATTGTATTATGTAGTATCTAGATGCATCATGAGTCATGATGATTCATGCCATGATATATATTTATTTTTATCAATTGATGTGATTTTATATCATTCTATAGGAACCTATTTAATTCTCAGTTTAGTGTCGATATTTTATCATTATGTACCATTTGACATCTTATGCATCTTATATATTAGTTGTATTTTCTTATATATGTAGCAATGTGTTTATTTTGTGTCGTTGTTGCTTTAGATGTTGAAAAATTTGATAAAATGGTTACTTTTGTATTTTTTTTGAAGTTTAGTATTTTGGGAAACTTAAAAAAAATACAAAAGTAACCATTGTACTATCATACTATGTTGGTGTCCTATGTCTAGACTCTATACAATATCTACATGCCTCATGATGATTCCATACCTCTCCATAAGCATCCTTGCATACCTCTCCATAAGCATCCTCCCAGCAGCAACATAACTGGCAGCGTTGTTCGTAATGTCTTGGACAACATATTGTGGACCCATCTCTTGGATAAACTTATCCAACAAATCACATAATAAGTGTGCATCTTTAACATAGGGAGATGCATCGACATATTTGATAAAATTTGCCCCCTTGGGACAATTAACCAAGAAATTGATAATGGATCTGCCCTTCCCATCTGTACATCCATCTGACATAGCACTACAACCGATGGTCTCCCATGATTGTTTGAGCTCATCTAATCTCCAGGTGCAATCAACCTTCTCCTCATCAAGGAGTTTCCCTCTCAAATCATTATAGGAAGCCCCCCTATAATTTGGACCAACAGTACCAACAACTTGAAACATCGCATGATAGTAGGGGTTGTTTTTGGCGATGTTGAAAGGCACGCCACCCCATAGAAAACATTTTGTCACAATTCTATTTGCCTCTTCCTCCTCCCTTTTTTTGATTATGGTTCAAATAGAAGGTTGCCTCGATGCCAAGTAAGGTGAGGTTGAAGAAAGCACAGTGGGATGTGGGGGTCGTGTAGATGAGGAGAAGGAATGCATGCCACTTGTGGCTCCCATGGTTCGTGATTGTGTTCTAGATGCAAGTTCATTTCTGAATTCCTCCTTCTCGTCCCTCTTCCTAGCCATATCAAGAAGGGATTGGTTTGCAATATGCATCACTTATGGGGTAACGGTAGGACAAACATCCACTTCATGCCCAACAACTTTGGCAAGGTGGTATTTCAAGCGCCTAATTCCACCACAAATTTCCTTCCCACACAACTTGCAATTCAACCTTTGTCGATTATTAGGGTCAATTGGTTGCCCATACTTCCACATTTGATCCAATGGCTTTGGCATTGTGTCACTATTTAGTTGAAAGTTGAAACCTGAAGTGATAATGGAGATTAAACCTATGCCACAACAAAAAACAAAAATGAATAAAATATTTAATGGATGCTTGGATCTTTGAAAATTTGAAAACAATGAAATTATTAATTTTAAATTTTAAAACATTCAAACTTCAAAGGATTGGAGGGTGGCCAACTAACCTAGTTCCTAAACCCTGGGGCCTACACTAAATCTAGATTAACCAACAAATCTCAAGCAAAAAGAAATAAAAGACAAATTAATACATACCTGAAACAAAGATGTAGTAGATGCCAAAATGGAACCCCACTCCACAAGCAATCCTTGAATCCGCTAATGGCAATGAAAAAATCGTTTTTCTGTTCTTCTCTTGTTGAAAATCACCTAAAATCCCATAGACGACTTCCTCAACAAACCCAAATGCCAAATGAAACCAAAAAAGTGAGCTGCGACTGTTTTATTCTTCAATTTGGTGTTTTTTTCTTTAGCAGGCCGACACATTCTATTGACTCACAATATTTACCCAATATATCCCGAGTTATTGAATGTGTCACGATATTTTAAATTATAGGATTGTGTCGCAATTTTTTCTCGGCGATATATTGCCGGCCCCTTCGACTTGCGATATATCGGTGATATATGTAACTACGGTTTGATGTCCTAGATAGGATATGATAGGTTGCATAGAGGATTGCATTGTTTGCTAACATTAAAGTTTGCAGCATTTAACATATTTTTTTGCTTAAGAATTATGTACAATGGGCATTGATCTAGGTGGTACAAGAGATAGAGTTTCAAGTTGGTGTTTTAAATATCTCCAATTTTTCTTGATATTTTTGATTTCTTTTTCAACTTGTCAATGTTTTTGATATTTTTTGAGTTTTTAAGGTCTATCTTTATGGTTGTTGATATTCTCGATTAGTTTATATTTGGACCCTTAAGGATGTATTTGCTGCAACAATATTTGCAACATTGTTTGAAACAAAGCAATTATTCATCCTTGATAGGAAGTGCCATGGAAGCATTGCAAACCAGATGAGGCGACATGAGAATTGGAGAATGCCATGATGGAATACCTGTTTTTGTTCTAATTTTGTAGGATGCGTTGAGGTAGGTGCTATTGAAAGAGCAAGGGGCATGCATTCCCTTGCTTTGGACTCATACACTCCCTTGCTTTGGACTCATACATTGTATGCATGCCAATGTGCAATATGGTATGTATTTGGTATTTTTGCATTGGTCTATGTCCATGTTGGCTAAGTATATATCAACACCTTAGCTAATATTGTGTATATCTTGTCAAGTTTCCTATTAGGATATAAATGGCAAGGCCTTGCCAAAGAATACATGATTAGGGTTTTATATAATTTACTAAGTTAGCGTGGTACAAAGGTATATAATATAATAAAAAATGTGCACATGGGGGTTGTTTTTCTTTGAGCAAATGGAGGATAATGAAGTTTGAACCGTTAAGGGGAGAAGATAATATTCATTTTCTTTTACGATATGTTGGGCTTAGAATTCCTCCCAAGGGAAATGAAAAGTTGTCCTTATCTTGTGTAAAATGATTTGACACTTGACATATGTCATGCAAACTTTCATGCAATAGCCTTTTCCCAGTTTTCATCTTGTCTTCTTGGTGAAACTCTTTTTTTGGAAAGCTTTTGCTATTTCGTCACCTTGTTGCGATGCATGTTGGAAGTTTGCCATGGACAACATGCTACCATTGGAAGCGATAATATGCATTGTAGAGAGCTAAGTTGTGGGGGGGAATTGTTGTTATAGAGCAACCTATGTCAAATCTTGATTGTAAAAAGTAAAACCAATGGATGCGTAAATCTGCTAGTGGTTGCTGTGGTTGTAAGATTCTATGATTCTACAAGTTGCAATACCATTTTCATGTCTTAGGGGGATTGTTTTTTCTTGGACTCTACTTGCTAGAATATTAACTTGGCATATGAAGGAGTTCTTGATGGACTGTATGTCTAGAAGGAATTTGCCTGACCATGATTAGAGAATGGCGATAGAGAAGGTGCCTATGAGACTATTTTGATTGTTGGTATAGGAATTTGGTCATGTGGCTCTATAGATAGGTTGAGCTTGAGGTAGAGAGGTTGTGGATAATCACCTTGCTGTTCCATAGTGCAACATGGGGTTAGTATCCATAGTGTTCACTGTTGAAATTATTAATACATGATGGGCAAATCTGCACTATAGAATTGAATCCGACAGTGAAC
This sequence comes from Pseudotsuga menziesii, assembly GCA_001517045.1. Classification (NCBI taxonomy): domain Eukaryota; kingdom Viridiplantae; phylum Streptophyta; class Pinopsida; order Pinales; family Pinaceae; genus Pseudotsuga; species Pseudotsuga menziesii. The sequence continues at coordinate 252,336 of LPNX010626015.1, read as the reverse complement.
AATTGAAGATTAGGAAACACTTATCAAAACAAAGCATTGTAAAAGAAACTCAATAGTGTAAACACTACATATCACAAGCTTGGATTAAACCAATGGATAACTAATGGATAGCTCCACATATATAACAATCCAAATATGTAGGACAATATACTAGAAATCTGTAATCACATTCCTTGCTATTTTCTATGGAAAATAAAAAGTGCACAGCTTGGTATGACACATAAACGTCCCACTAAAAACCATATTATCAGACTAGTAGAACTTGTTTGCTACTCTAGCTCACACTCTAGCAGGATCCCTCTACTAAGGCCGAAGGAACTACAACATTGGATGTAACATAGTCTTTCCTCACAAAAAAAACCGTCATGCTCTTATTTAAAGGACACCAAAGAGAACCACAACACAACAGTCTTTGCTGCTAATACTTGGTCCATACCATACTGACTTCTATACTTTGTTCTATCTACTTAGTGTGCCCTCCTTTCTTTTATATTAGATAATAAAGAGGAGATAAATAGGCTAAGAATAGCCTCAAGAGTGGTTCAACTTACATGCTAATGCATGTACTTTATGTGCATGATTTGCAACTCCTAGAATAACTATCCCATGCATGCAATGCAACTACTAGAGTAATTGCATCTTGCATGTGGAATTTTCTCCCAGAATAGTGCATCACATGCACAAGGGAATCTCTTCTAGAACAATGCACTATGCATGTGGGAATCTCTCCCCAAATAATAGTGTGCCATGCATGCATGAATCTCCCATGGTCTGTATGTGCCTTGCATGCATTGGGATATGTGGCTTCCAAGAATATAACATGCTTGCGTGTGTGCATGCATTTTTGGATAATGCACTCTCTTCTCTATTATGTCTTCATAAGCAACTCTCCATTCTTCCATGAATATTTGCCTTCCTCTTCCTCTTGTAGAAGCCAAGCAAATGACAACTCAAATTCTTGAAGGTGAAAGGAAGTGTAGAACATTGTTAGAGCAACCAACTAAACTAACACTCCCTCTTTGTTAGGATTGGGTTCTCCAACAAACCAAGGGACTATCACATCATTCCAATTTAGAGTATTGCAAAATATCTTTAAAATACTCAAGGAGTACAACCCTTGTTCAAGGAAAACTTCAACAACTTGCCAAACTCTATTGTCCTTCATGTTCACTTCATGTGCCAATTTTTTCTCACACTACATCATGATATGTTTCGAACTTTCTACAATGAAAAAGTCAGCTCTATTTTTCTATAGAAAAGTGTATGTTTTCATTTTTTAGAGAGAAAAAATACAACACATTTAGAAATATGCTTAATTCAGTCTTATATCAACCTGAATGCCCCCATACTGGTGGCATAACACTATGATATCCATGATAATCCTATATGACTTGTAGAATACATAGAGCCCATCCCATCACTTCTCTACTCATCCATTTTTTGTTGATATCAGACAAATTGTCTATCAAAAACCCAAGGGTCCACATAGTTCATATGTTAAAGATTTCATCATATAACATAATGCTTGAGAAAACCCTTGCTTTTACCAAAGAATAAAATGAAGGGCCAATAAAATGAAGGGCCAATAAAGACCTCACCTTCAATATCCTTAGATATAATAATTTGCCTTGGTTCCAAAGAAACCCTTGCTTTTACCAAAGAATCTACTAATTTGTTAAGTTTCCTGAAGGCATGGGTGAAAGAAGCTGGTTGGAAGTGTTCCTTCAATTTTAAAATCATCTATTCTTTTAGACCCATATTTTGTATGTTTTATATGCCATTCATTTGGTCAATTATCATCTTCAAGTCCCCATAAACCTGTAACTACACAACCCTCTCATGAGCTGTTACCAACTAAGTTGCACCTAGATGGACTTTCAGTGGAGCTGGTAAAGTTTGAAAAAGCACACTTGTTCATGATCAGAGTTAAGAAGTCCGCCAGGCCTTTTCTGGGAATATTTTCAATTATTTTTTGCAACACATGTTCATACCCTCTTGGGGAAATTGTAAAAAATGTGCTAGCATGGTTAAATTTATTAAAGACTTGTCTTCCTAGACTTAGACATCAAGCTGACTACCCTAGAGTGTTTTTTTCCTTGGTAATTATTTGTTGTTGAACAAATGACTAATAACTTTTGAGTTTTTCACTCACACCTCCAAAGTTGGAGTAGTTTTCTTGGTGGTTATTAGACCCTATGTGTCAATGTTTATAAACATGCTAGGCATTCGAACTGACTCGTATGGACATGTGCTAGGCCCTCCTAGGTTTTGTTTAATTTCGAGAAATTTTTTTCTCGCAAGATTCGGCCATTTTTTAATGGTTTAATTAAAAAACTTCAAAATGGCATAAAAATTTGATTTGGAGGTGGATTTTGGCGTGTGGAGGCTCGTTTTCACACTCATAGCATCCTTTTTAACTCAGAGGCCACTTTTCCTATGTTTCAGACGACTAAAACATCTTGTAAGGCATTATTTCCCTAAAGGTGCGTCAAAATGACATTTTAATGCTAATGTTGCAACAATTTGGCACTAAAGTCAAATATTATAAAGTAAAAAATTATCTTGTTTTATTCATGGGGTGACATGGCAATGGGTCCCCTATGTCATGCGACCCTTTCTAAACGAGCAAGGAGTCAATCTTGGGTGATTTTGTTGAAGTGGCAAATGGATTGGTTTAGGAGATGTGCCAACCTCATGGGAGATGTGCCAACCATATGCGAGGGATGCGATTAAGTTTGTATTATCCCCCTCTTACATGAATAAAGCGTCAAACTTTGGATATAGTGTTGAGGTAGGGAATGAAGTTGGTAGAAGGATGACTCCATAACTCGCACATGAGAGATGACGCCAGCCTCATGGGAGATAACAAATGGTTCTATTGAAGTAGCGTGGGTGGTTCTATTGTAGAGTGGGAGATGGAGAATAGAATGGAGTGAGGTCGCCTACCTCATGAGGGGAGGCACCTCCTCTATGACAACCTCTTAACTCCAAGTCGTGCTCATTCCTAAATCAGTTCAAAAAGCTCTCTCTTTATCTCCAGTGTTAGATGCACCCACTCCTTGCTCTGGCTATATATAAAGCATGATCCTCTTTGTTGAATCTAGTTAGAGTTGCTTCAGAAGGCTTGCCATTGTAATGTTGTTGTTATATTATTCATTGTGGATAAAGAAAAGCTTTGGAGGCTAGAAGGTGTAAGGCATTCGATTGGATGAGCATTACTGCTTATGCTTGAGGTAATCTGTATCTTGTGTAGTTTTCCTTGCTTGATTTGTGAATCTAACCTTGTCAGGATTGCTCCCAATGGAAATGAAAGAGTCTTTAAATAAGTTTATTTATAGATTTTATTGTTCATATGTATGTAAAGATCAAGATTTGACATTTTCAATAAGTTTATTATCATGTTGTTCTAGTCTTTTATATGTATATCATTGGATCTCACAATTCTCTCCACAAGTTTTGTCTATGTTGGTTACAGGTTACTGTGGAGAAGGTCTTGAACAAGCTTGTTCCCTATCATCTTCACCTTTTCACTCTGCATAGTCCAACTACTTCCACCAAAAGCTCTTTGGTTGATATTTACAGCTACAAGCATGTTCTCTGCTCTATCTCCTTTTAAAATTTAGAATATACTTGGTTACTTGGTTCCTAGCTTTTATTTTTTAGATCTATCATCTTAGAGGGAAATTTATCATAGATCTATCTTTTAAAAGCTCATAGTCTAGATCTGAAAGTTTCGTACAAAAGATTCATCTTTCGTTGATTAGATCTAGCTAAATCTACTTTTCTTTGCAAACAAATTTGAGTTATATTCTTAACTTGCATTTGAAAGTATTTTGCCTAAATTTTAAAGTTAAATTGAGCATATTAGTGCCTCATTGGCAGCCTTGTAAAGGCTGTCCAAGACCCTAAGAAGTTGGGTTTCAATCCCAATCTTCTTAGTTGCTTTTTTTTCAAATTATTTTTTTAACTTGGAATATTTTCATTTTTTTTGTGTTGTCCAAAGACACTTCCAAAGTGTTTTTGGGCACTTTTCACTAACAATTACTTGCTGGTTTTTTGTAGGACCATTAAAAAGAGGAGGAAATTCTGTCTGAAAACTAACATTTGGGCCATCCAAAGCTCCCCAAGAGTGTCCCCTTCTTTTGCAACCATTTTTCTAGAGATTTGTAAGCCCTTGGGTTCAGTTTCTATAAGAATCAAGTGGCCTTTCCTCACATGCATTGTAATCAATCTTAATGAAGTATTTGAGTAAGCTCTTCGGAGCCACTCCCCATTCCCCTGGGGGGGATTTGCGTCGGTGTTGAATTTCATGATTCTCTTGTTTAAGTTTAGTTTTTTTCTTGCAGTTTAGTATACTTTGATAAGCTTCATATTGATTATATCATTCATTTGTTAAAATAATACAAAGACTGACTCCATGACCTCTTGAGTTACTCGAAAGGGGAAAGAGATGCGTGGTAGGACTAATTATAAAACTTTTGCTTAATTATTGGTTGTGTTGTTCTTTACTTTTCATACAATTTATACCCCTTTCTCTCTTGATTAGGGTTTTTCATTCTGAAAGAGATTCTTGGGGACTTAATAAACAAGCAAACACATTGCATTTAAAATCCTTAAAATTTACCAAGTCTCGGTTGTGTATGCTCTGCATCGTTGCGGTTTGATCGATCAGTTGGATGCATGAAAAGTAACGAGGGTGGCTAGTTTAAGATAATCTCACATTCAAATTAACCTCCCAAGGTGAAAATCCAACGCCTCGAATTAATCCGTTGCAGGGAAAGTTCACAGAGGAAGTGGGAACCACTGGATAGTGACCTCGGGATACCATCAGCCTACACCCTTGTTGGTGTAGTGTTGGACACATCCCAGAGACTTCGATCTAGCCCACATATTCTTCGCGTGAAACCACATCGGATAAGGGTTTTGGACATACTCCGTGTATCGTTAGGTATATTTGGAGTTCCATTCCCCCTAATCCAATCCACTCATCTTCACATCCTAAAAGTAAAATTACCAAGAGCATTTGCAAAACAAATCTTTCAGCATTATCACCATTCTTACTTTCATGGGGGCTCTATTTAAGGCACTGGTCTGTTTTTAATCTCTATTGCGTATCTTAATTTTGGTGTCGATTTCTTTTAATAATTTTGTTACCAGAATATTGATCTTATATGTTGTTGTGGTTTTATTTGCTTTTATTTCAGGTCTATTTGCAAGCATCTTGGTACAATTTTATAAACTCCTAAGTATTTCAGTCATCCACAAACACACTAAGCCTTAATAGCCTTAGAAACTAATAGGGTCTCCCCCCCTTGGCTTATATTAGGAATTTGGCCTAAACAGAGGAGTTAAGGATAAGGAGCCAACCTTGACTGGAGACTTGCCCCTAAGGACGCACTTAGTGGCTTGAAGATTTTTGCCACGACAATCTATCCCCTAGGTGTGTGAAAGGAAACAACACTGCCCATAGCAAATCTATAATGTTGACAACTCAACACAATTCTTGGATTAGACTATTAGTGTTAGAGACAAAGAAATAACATGGGAAACCACAAACAAGCATCCCTTAGTTCCACACTTCATTGGGTTGTCAATTGTGGATCAATTTGGTTATGACTTTGCACTTAGTTGGATCTTTATACTCTTTCTAACATAATTGGATTCTATAAAGAATGTTTCAGAAAGAAGACAATTTTGGAATATACTGTCTTTGAGAGCGCCATATGGCCCAACAAACAATAATAGGAAATAATTTTACTTACATATTTGACTTTAAGCCAAGTTTTAAATGCAATGACCAAAGAATCATCTTCCCATCTTCCAATTCCATTCAACAAAGACTTAGATGTTGTCTATACTTCATGAGTGAAGTGGTAACCTACAATCAAAGTGGTAAACTGTCTCCTCACATTGTCTACAAAGATAACATATACATGTATTATGTTTGGATCTCTTTTGGAGGGAATCCCAAGTAGGTGTCCTATGGGATAGAGCTAACCAAAAAACCAATTTGGCCTTTAATGCTTCTTTTATCTTCTACAATGTATGCCATCACCATTCCTTAACCATTCTAACATGAATAACAAAGAGGAAAGAGCAACCTAAACATGGTGTGTGTTGACCTATTGAGGAACTTTTTGACTTGAGGAGATTGTCTTCACCCCCCCTTGGCTTAATTGCACTGTAGATGAGAGATTGGCTTGTCCATCCTTGAGCCAAGTCTCCCTCCATGCCTATTTCACCTACAAACTTCCATGCCATCCTTCAAGGACTAAGTTGGATTGCCAATGGTGCATCATTGAGGAGGGTGGCTCGTAGTTTTGATGATAAATGGTAAGATCCTTTTGCCTTAACCCACGATGTTACCCCACTCTGACTCTATACCCATTCGCAGTTTTCCAAGATAGTCGTGAGCCTACAATAGGATTTGAGTTCACCAATGCTTTAAAGTTTAAACTATAGAGCAATTATGATATGTCTTTGTCTCCTTTAGAGCCATTCATGAAAAGATAATGTCTTTATATACTTCATTTGCATGATGCTATGCCATAGATCTTTTTCTTGAAAATTTGACAAAGACTCTTTATTGCTAGTGCCTTCTTGAACATATTAATATTTTTCAATTCCAAATCTCCTAGGGTTTTTGGGTTTGGTAACCTTCTCCAATTGATCCAATCCATAACATCATATTCTTTTTTACTTCTTAGCAAAATTTGAAGAACTTTTCCCTTGGTCTTCTTTTGAATCCTAACTAGGATGTGAGCAATAAAGTGCCAATATATTGGTGTTGCTTCTAACATCCACTTTACAATAGTCAGTCAACCCTTAGAGATAACCACTTATTGCATCAGACTTCAATTCTTTTTTTCAATTTTAGTGTGCAAATAGATCCAATTGTTGAAGCCATAGTGGTTAACTTTTAAATAGAAACTAAGATTCTTTATATCCTTATGAAATGGAACCTTTGTGCATTGTAAAGTGGTTATTACATGCATACTCTATATTAGGTTGCCCAATAGGGAAAATACACAAATGCACACTCAAAGACAAGGGGAATTGCGTGAAATCACAAATATCATTAAGGATGTGCATGTATAAATCAGTGTTACAAATATCGACGATATCGCGATACGATCTCCTCGGCGATATTATCGGCAAAAATCGGGGTAAACATCAGCCATTTTTCCTATCTAAAAATCGCGATTTTTTCAGCCAAAATCGCGAGTCGATAGGTAGCATCGTGGGTCCGTCGAGGGTTTAGAATGTTTGGGGCGTTTTAACCTTTTTCCAATCCACTGCATGTAGTCTGGACTCCAGAGGTCTGCGTTCGACGGTAGTAGTTACAGTTTGCAGGAGAGCTGAGAAGTAGATTTGCGTGGAGGTCTCAGGTGCGTGGAGGAAGGAGAAGCAGATCTTGGTGGATGTATGTTACTATTTTATTTAATTTACAGTTTAAAGTTTAAACACTAAAAATTTAATTTACGGTGGCCCGTGGGTAAATGTCGACGAACTGTGGGTAAACGTCGGCGGACTGTGGGTTTCCGTGGGTAAAGTTTAAACGTCGACGGACTTACGATAAGATATATTATATAATATATAATATAAATTTTATATTATATATTATATATAATTATTAATTATTAATTATAATATATAATACAGTATACATAATAATACTATACATTAAATTTTTAAAACATTTACAGTTTACTGATAAATTAAAATTTTAATATGTATAAATTAAAATTAACATTTACAGCATGATTGTAAAAAATTAATATTTACAGCATTTAGATGTTTAGAAAATCGAAAAAAATGAATATTTTTGTATTTTTTTAAGTTGCCTATATATTGCCGATGTTTGCCGATAAATCCGATAATTTCTTTTTGGACCCTCGGCGATATATTCGCCGACACTATATTTGTAACATTGGTATAAATAAAAGAATAAGACTCTTGGGTTTATATTCCTAAGATGCCTCTTGAACTCCTGAGATGACTCTTCATGTCTTGATGTATTAGGTTCCAACTACCTCCCCACCCCCCACTAATCCGAAGGGGTGTATGTGAGTCCAACCAAAGATTTGAAAACTAGAGAAGAACAACTGCAAATGGTAGAAGAAGCTCTTCGAATTAAAGGTTAGTAGAAGCCAATGTCTTCTATTAAATGGGTGGTTTTAAGCTGACCACAATACTAGAGAAGGATAGCTGTTGAGATATATTATAGAAGCCAATGTCTTCTATTATATATCTTAGCAGCTATAAATCATGAACCATGAAGGTGGTTTAACATTGACCACAAAATCTAGAACTTTGCTTGAAGGCTTAGAGATTCTTGGAATATTTTGAAAGGCTAGCAAAAGTTGTTTGTCTTCTATTGAATGAATGGCTTTAAGCTGACCACAGACTTTGGAACTTGGCTCGAAGGCTCAGAGGTTCTTGGAACATTCTAAAAGGTTCGTAGAATTTGGTATAGTATTCTACTAAATGGATAGTCATGGCTCTGGCTACAACTTTAAGTTTGGCAGTATCAAGGTTTTGACCCGATACAGGCTTGCTCGTGCTCGCTTGCTTGCTCTCGCTCACTTGTTTCTGACTGCTAGTTATTCCCCCTTCTCAAGAACAATGTGAGGAGAAGAGAATGTCTCAATTACAAGATGTATCAGTAGTCGTGAATGAATTATTCAATATGACATATAGATCTTGGTGGCTGATGAGCATTGCCAAGAAGCAATCCACCTGTAGTGAATCTTCTCTCTTGCAGGTTTCTTCATAATGAAGCATCTGTCTGAAAATGTGCATGTTTTCCACAATGCTTGCAAGGATGAAGATCGAAACATTGATTTTTTATGTGGCCAACTCGATCATAGTGTTATCATGCCAATCTTTGAACAAGAGTAGATGAAGATGAACTCTTGTTGAGGAATCTAACACTTTGAAATTGGATAGGCTTGGAGAAATCGGGAATGTGAACAGTCACTTCCTTGTTGTATCCAAGCTCAGTTCTATGCTTGTTATGGCTAATCTCTTCCCAAGGTTTGACGATCGACTTGAGAAGTGCAAACAGAACCTTTGTATGCATAACTTCATCTTCATTTTCTTTTGCTTTTGATGGGGTGCCATTGATTTGCTCACGTGATTATGAAGTGGCATCACTCAGTGTTGGTTGTTGAATGGAATCATAAAGAGGATTGTTTTGAATAGGAACAAGTTCAGAACATGGTTCTTCTTTCTGTATTTGCAACTCAAGCTGTAGAAACTTAAGTGCCTCGTGATTCTTTTACACAATCTCAAATGTGAGTGAGTGTGTTTTTGTCGATCATGAAAGTGTTGTCGATAGGGGAAAGTAGTAGAGTGTTCAGTAACTCTACCAAGCCATTTAATCTCGCCATTGAAGACATGTGATTTAAGGACTCACTCAAATGGAGAAGGGCTTTTTGCAACTCCGCTTGTTTACAAACAAGATTCAACAATTGAAGGCTCCAACTCAGAAAATGAAGGGGTATTGGATATAACAAAAAATGCACCCAAGTAAATTGTTCAAATCAAAATTAAATTCACTTTCAATTTGGCACTTACAAGAGGACAATTGCAAGAACTTATAACAATTTGCAAGTTACAAACTGATTATCCTTAAGTTCAATTAAAATTCAAAAATTGAATGCGTTACCTTTGTATCCTTTAGTAATTGAAGAGGCCCAACTTTTATAGACTGCACCAAGTAACTTGTTCACTACTTTGCAACGAGAGGCAGATTTTGACCAATGATGTCTAATTTTCTCTTTAATCCTTCTTGAATCTAAGAGAATGTCGAGTCAACAAAAATGAGTGTGGCATGATAGAATGTGATCAGAACATAAGAAATTACATAACAAACTAATGCAACTGTCAAATGAATTCGTTGGCATAGGTAGGGTGTATTATGCCAAACAAATGAAATTGCCCAACTTTTCACAAGGAGAAAACCATTCCTTCAACTCTTTAAACACCACGATATTGGAATTTTAAATGATGCAGTGTGATGCTAGTTTAACTACCAAAATTGAATGAAAATCAATTTTGTAGATGCTAAGTTTGACTTCTTGTTTAGTGCTCCAAATATCTCATGCTTACTACAACCCATAGTATACATTGTACTATGCTTGCTTGTTGAACTTGAGGATGTTAATATGTTGTGCAAGTCTTGGTCTCATTTCCATGTGCATGTCTTCTACAATCACGCCAACTTGGCATCACATGTAATGGCCAGAATCATCGGATTCTATACATGGCAGCTTCACACAAAAAAATGACGCTTAGCAGTTTCAAGTCCAACGATGGAGCCAACCCAACGTTCTAGTACAAGTAATTACTAATAACACAATGCAACACTTCAATGCAGTAGCTCCATCACAGTCAGGGTTTCAACACAATGTGCCAAGCAAACTGTTGTAACGATTGCACTTCACACAACAATATCATAACACTAGAGAAATTTTGAATGCAACAGTACACATCACTCATCTTAGATGAGGCTTCTTGTCTTCAAGGGTATCAACACACACCATCCAACCTTCAATGCAACAATAGGCAATCATTCAAAATGCAACAATAAAAAATCAATGTTTTAGTGGCCCCATCACCAGGGAACTATTAACGCTTCAACCCATAGAAATAGTTTATCAAGAAAGATGTGACACCAGTCTTAATTCAATGCAAAACACAATCACGATCTCACTGCACCAGGTCGACTGGTTCACATGTAAAGGATCTCACCAACACATAAGCTTCATATAGATCAATACATCGATGCAGCTTGAATGGTCCCCATTATCTCTGCTTAAGACTCGATTGTTTCAATTTTAGCAGCCATCCAGTGCCTAAAGATGTAGCGAACAAATGAAAATATCCAACAGTCTTCGCAAGCAAATAGTAGTTATGCGTCTAAATAACAAGCCAGATAACCAGAAGCGAAGAGCTGGAGCCTTAGTGTCAACTACTAGTGTTCTTGCCTTTAGGAGCCAGTGCCCCAATTCCGGTGTGACATTCCTTGGTCTCTGCCTCTGTATTTGGATTTTTCTTTTCTGAATTCATAAAACGTGTTTGACTTTTTCTCAGTTTTATTTTCAGTTTAGCTTTTGAATTTTAGACTATCTGGCTTCAAGATCATATATGCTGTCATTGTTTGCATTAAGGTGTTTCTAAAGTGTTTCTTCCTTGGAGAGTTGACATTGATAAGTTACTGTGTTGTATTTTTAACTTTGTGTCAATTAAAAAAAGTTAATATTTCTTTCCTGGATCTGTATTCTTTTATTATGTTCTGTACAAATTTCAAATGAAATACTAGGATTGCATTTTATAAGTGAGCTATTATATAGTGCTTCAAACTCAATCATCATTACAATCAAAATGCAGCCTGGCAATCAATCACAACGAGGCATACGCAGGCGCTGCCTAGATTTTGAGGCCTCAGAAGCTCAAAGGAAAACCATGAGTAACAGTTCCTGGAAGTCTAGAAGTCAAATGCCTAAAACAGGTGCTTTGGTAAATTCAACTCATGATTCAGAGACAAATACTTCACCATCAGTTTCATGTGAAAAAGGTGTGACTTCTGACTGTAAGCAAATTGTTCCTTTAAAGAGGGAAACGGGTGTAGACAGTGGAAGAAATTCCCAATCTTCATCTAATGTACGGTTCTCCACTTTCTTGTCCAAAACTAATGAACTTACCTCAGATAAATCTGACAGTAATGTTCGAAATAATGGAAATACTCCCATATCAGTTGGTATTCCCTCTGGCATCGGTTTACATTTAAATAGCCTTGCTACTGCCATGCCACTAAATTGTGGAGTCAACATGCTAACATCAGCAAAGGGATCTGCTAGCACACAAGGGATGTCGCCTTCATCTGGTGTAAAGGAGGCATCATCTGAACTTGTAGGAAGTTCTCTACCTGTTGTAAACTCAGGAGGAAATATACCAGTAGGATCAAACTCAAACATTGCTTCTGGGATGGTTGTGTCAATGGTAGAAAAGACTAGAATAGATCATCAAGAGTTGCAATCATCTGGAATGTCACAGATTGGAGTGACAAGATCTACAACCTGTTTTCGATCTGTAACTGTTGGAATAAAGCCATTGCAAAGTCGGTTACCTTTCAAATCTGAAGAGAGAAACTTGAGTCCTCTTGGCAAGAAGAGGCCGGCACTTCTAGATATTTCTCAACAATCTCCATTCAGTACTGGGGAGGAATTCAGTCAAAGCAGTCCCAAGAAGAAGAGGTAACAACAGATAGTTCTAAATTATTTTTGATGGTTTACTCACCATTTCCAATGCTTTTGTGGTGTAGAAATTGTTGAATTCAGTTGTGTTATTTACTCTACCTATGCTTTTTGCATTTATGCCCAGAAGAAAGTCTACCACAATTGGGGATAAAGATGGCTGCAAGCGTTGCAATTGTAAAAAATCAAAATGCCTGAAACTGTAAGTTTTTGTAAATTGAAATATATTCCCTATCCCTTTTCTTGTTTTTATTGAGAATGTGAACTTCATAATTTAGTTCAAAGGTTTAGCAAATTTATAGAAACTAAGTTGGATCAGTTTATGGACCAAATATACTGCTTCAACAAACAGTAAACAAGGTTAGTCAATATGCTCTTAAAGATTTTGTTTTTTAATATATGCTTGCCCTGGTTAATATTATATTGTTTTAAACTAACATGCTAACTTGCACATTTCCCAGATACTGTGAGTGTTTTGCAGCTGGAGTATACTGTGTTGAACCTTGCACGTGCCAAGAATGCTTTAATAAACCTGAATACGAGGACATGGTTCTTGGTACCCGCCAGCAGATAGAATCTCGTAATCCCCTTGCTTTTGCTCCTAAGATTGTTCGTGGTGCTGATTCTCCACCAACTAATGGGGTGAGAAAATGGTTGGAGATTTTCTGTTTTCATGTTTGCTCTCTTTAGTGTCATTTGAAGGTTTTAAATACTTATGCACCATTGTATTTTATCAGGATGAGTGTGGTGAGACTCCATCTTCAGCAAGGCACAAAAGAGGATGCAATTGCAAGAAATCAATGTGCCTGAAAAAATACTGCGAATGTTATCAGGTGCAATAATCTCATTTTGTAAGGTAATGCAGATGTGAAATTGGGAGGAATGTTGCGCATTGTTCTTACTACCTTTTCATATGTGTATTCTAGGCTGGTGTTGGTTGCTCAGACGGCTGCAGATGTGAAAGCTGCAAAAATGTGTATGGCAAGAAAGAAGGTAAGCAGCAAATTTATTTACAGCTGAATACCTAAAATCTTGTTTGACTGTGTATGATGCTAATTTTCATTGTTATTACTTCTGTAGGAGGATCAGATGACATAGAAGACAATGAAGTTCCAATTGAAGGATGGGACAAGGATTCTTTAGAGGAGAAGGCTGAGGTGCATGATGTTGGAAATGATATCCTGCTTTCTGAGCAACAACATGCTAATGATCTTTCACCTTTAACACCATCCTTCCAATATTCTGGGTATGAGTCTGCACAAAACATAGTCTATTGTTAAAGATATTGCTTTCAGTTTTTCTTGTAAGTAGAATGCTGCCCAGTATCATTCATCCTTCTATCTGAACCCGTTATTTTTATTATCACTATTGTTTTTTTGGATTACATGAAAATGATATATAGACTATAGATTACTTAATAAATTTTAGGATATCTCATGAAATTCCTCTGTACTGTGTTCAGTCAAGGAAAATCGTCTGCCAAATTGAATTCTTGTGGAAAAAAGCATTTTGCTTCAGAAGATTTGGAGTCTCCAACAGTATCTCAGTCTTGTGCGAAGCCTCCAAGGTCTCCAGGAAAGATTCTGAGGCCCACGAAAGGGATACAAGGAAACATTACTGCTATCCATAACCGCCAGGCTGGATCAAGAACCTCAGCTTCTCCAATGTTTACTCCAAAGATGGATAAATCAGGGAAATTCTCACCTCAATGGGACTGCCTTGCTGATATTTGCACACTCACTCCAATGCTTCATCCACCCATGAGACCTTCTGCTTCTTCTGCATCTAATGTAGATGGGATTGATGTTTCTCCTTTCAGTGGACAGCAGAATGAAATTTCAAGCATGAGCAGTCGTCCATTAGCTTCCAGACATTCTTGTCATGTAGGTACTTCCATTGGCTTTCGCCAACCAGCGGCACGTTCTCCAATTTGTACCTCAGAGAATATCCATTGGCAGACTCCTGTTAATGCAAAAGTAACTCCTGTGACACCTGCGCTTTCTACTACGGCTTGCACTGCAGGAAATAAGCTTTCAGATGGATCAGATTTTGACATGCAGTCACATGATGTATCTGATTCTCTGGAAGATGACACTCCAGACATCTTGAAGAACAATGGTTCTCCCACAAGAGGCTTGAAGGCAAGCTCTCCTAATCAGAAGAGGGTTTCCCCACCACACAATTATTGTCCAAAAGAGTTGATGAACATGCGACCAATATCATCTACTCCCGGTATTAGAAGTGGCAGAAAGTACATCCTACAGTCAGTGCCTTCATTTCCTCCTCTTACTCCTTTGTCAGGCGAGGGGCAAGCTAATGAGTAAACGGGGATGAGCAAAAGGTGCTATGTTGGATTTTTGAATTTTTATTTAAAATAGTTTAAATCCCAGCAGATGTATTTTAGTCTTCCTGCAGGACATACTGGTCCCAGCTTTGAGACGACTGCTTAGAAGTTAGTTGGTCAGGCTTCAATTTGCTTGTTCATTTCGATTCAGTGCTTTGGGTAACTTAAATAGCCTCGTGTCAAGCTTTTATGAGCAGTCATTTCCATGGCATGCCTCGTATTGTGAACCAATATTGTTGAACTTTTCCGAATCTTGGAACACTCTGATGTTGCTGCCACAATAATCATACGCTGGAAAGAAGGGGATGCTGCTCGTGGTTAGCTTTACAGAGATTGATCAGATCATTTTAATGTAGTAGAATTTCCATGTCGTAATTATTCTGAATTTTTATGGAACAGCTAACACTAGATCCCCTTTGTGGAATTTTCTGATTAGTTGCAGGCGTGGTCTGTAACTTGTTATATTTATTGTACTTTTACCAGCAGAGGGTTGTACTACTAACTGATATGTTATTTAAGGCATTGTCCAGAGATGATGCCTGAACAATGGATTAAAGGCATCCAATACTGAGATTTCCTTTTAAGCTGTTTATATAATCACTACATATTGTAATTAAGATAGAGGTGTCATGATGATGTCTTACTATAACTGGTAATACATCAGTTATGTCCACTGATAATTTCTCAATTTTATGCAAGCCTTGAATTTCTAAATTTGTTTTTTGTTACTTTATGTTTTATAGATACTCTTGTTTTAACAAATTCTTGGGTTTTGTGTATTGTCTGAATTTTGCCAGGCAAGCGACTTAGCATTTTCCTTTCTGAACTTGTTTTAAAATGCTGAAGGTGCTTCATAACTTTGTGAAGCCTTCAGTTTCTGTCATTAGCATAGAAGTATTTGTGACAATTTGGTACTTCTCTGCACCTTTAAGTCAGTATGAAGTATTTAGGGCAACTTTTCTGTCAGGATGTAAACTGCAAGAAGTACATCCTACTAGTTCTGCTTACTGTTCAGGAAAGTTTTGGAAACTGCAAACAAATAACTGTAAGTATAGTCTCTCTGATAAGTATTACTGTTTTCAATTACGGTATATAATATGTTTGTAGCTAAGCTTGTGTCTCATGGGTCTGTGCCTTTAGCTGCTTTTTGAAGACCGAACTACCCAGCACGCACTTGGTGCATATTCAATGGTAAGCAATATTTGAGTGTCACCTTTTGAGATGCACTCACTGCAGGCTTACTAATTTGCTTGTTCCATGCATAGCTAAAGTGATTTTCAATAATTTTCTATATCCGTCTTGCTTGACTCATTTTACAGGTTTCGTTTCTATTATTTACTGCCAGATCTGCATAAAACTCCTAACGTCTATGCATTGACAAGTATCTCATATTTAATTTGCGACAGGGACGTACTCGTTATTGCTTTAATGTTGAGAACCATACGGAGTATGCATACCTACGCATAACTTATCCAAATTCACCTTGGAATGTAACATAATTAAGATCCTAATGAATTATTGAAATTCTCTGAAATCACATGCAAGCCTGTAAATACTGGGTTAATGTTTGTTAATTGTACGAGGTGTAAATATTGTTAGAGTAAATATTGTTAGATGAATAAGATTGTTGAAATGATTAGACTTGAAAATGAATCATAATTAAGAGATGTTGAATTTAGATGGAAAAGGTTCTTGAAATCTCTTTAAAATCACATGCAAGTCTGTAAATACTATTTAAATGTTTGTTAATTGTACTAGGTGTAAATATTGTTAGATGAGTATATGATTGTTGAAAGGACTAAAAGATGAAGATGATTCATGATTATGTGATGTTGAATTTAGATGGAAAAAGTCTTTGACGTCCTTTATGGAAAGTGTTTTTTCTCATTGAAGATAGAATGTTTCAATTACAGCTTTTTAAGTAGTAACTTTTTCAAATATGTAGCATGATTAATAATTTGGTAATAATGACAATCCATCTTCAATATCATCATTAATTTGGAAAGCATGGAACAACTATATTTAGAATACTGTTGCATCTTTGAGTGTTGAAATTATCTGATTTGATATGTTGTTAGGGGGCCATGACACTAGAGGTTCAATCCTTCAACAAATTTGCAATACATACACTCTTATATGGCAACGTAATAATTTGTGTTAAAAAGTAGTCACAAATTGTCTCATTCAAAATACATTGGCTCTACTTTGGTGTCCTCAACATTCATTTCTGTTTTAGAGAATACATTGGTTTTGTTGAGATTTAAGTGTTTGTTTGAAGGATTGAGCCCCTAGTGTAATGTGTGTTCACAGCCTACCAGTTCCAATAATTTCGACACATACTAAAACAAAACTATTATGAACAAGTCAAATAAGTGTAAGTCAATATGGGATTGGGTCATTGTATAAGCTATTTATTAAGATTCCAGTCTTATGATTTTTTCTTTGTAAAGAAGTATCGTAATCGATACTTTGTTATTAATTTACCTTAAATCAAAGGCCCAATCATAATTTTGTACTATTGGAGGTGAATGGGAATCCTCTCTTAGAAATTGTCAAAGCCATAGTTTTGCACAAAATTGTTGCTTTGTTTCTATGCATTTTAATTGTTAATTTAATCCATCATGTGTGAGTCACATGTGACCTTTATTAATAATTTGTTTGATATTCTAAAGAAAGACACGAGGAGGATCACAAAAAATCTATGTAGTAAGAAGTCGTTTAATAAAAACTATGCACCATTAATGAAAGCTGTGTTATTTGGCTTCCTATGTTATTAATCTAGCTTAAATAAGAGGCCTAATCATAATTTTGTACTATTTGAGGTGAATGGGAATACTCTCTTAGAAATGGTCAAATCCATAGTGCAAGATTGCATAAAATTGTTGCTTTGTTTCTATGTACTTTAATTGTCAGTTTACTCAAATTGTGAGTGATAGGTTACCTTTTTTATAATTTGTTTGATATACTAGAAAGTGACACAAGGAGGATCACGGAAAACCTATGGAGCTGGAAATCACTTCAATAAAAATTATGCATCATTAATGAAAGCTTAAATCAGAGGCTCAATTGTAACTTTGATTGGAGGCTAATGGGAATAATCCTCTTAGAAATGGTCAAAGCCATAGGGTAAGACTGCACAAAATTGTTGCTTTGTTTCTATGTACTTTTATTGTTCCTTTGCTCCATCAATTGTGAGTGAATGGTTACTGTTTTTATAATGTTTGGTGTACTAGAGAACGAAACAAGGAGGATCATGGAAAATCTACGAAGCCAGAAGTCACTTCAATTAAAACTATGTACCATTATTGAACGTTGTGTTATTTAGGTAGGACAAAAGACAATTAAATAACATTAGTTCAAGAGTAGCTAAGTTTAATCAAACTAACCAACCTTATCAGATGTTCAACTAGACAAGTTTGGAATATTTTTAAAATAAAAACTCATTGTCAATTCATAATTTATTCAACAAGACTAGCTTGGAATTCTTTTATAATATAACCTCATACTGACAATTCATGCCCTATTCAATTGTTTGGTTAATGTTTAAATCTAGAATTACTTTTGGTAATAGAAAATTTAACATTAGGTTGGTTGTAAAAAATTAATATATCTGCAGGAATCATTTTGATTTATTTGACATCAATTCAAATTTGTGAAAGCTTAAGTACCCAATGAATCTAATTGTATTAAGGCTCATAAAGATTAATGCTTTTGTTTATTTACAAGGTAATCTAAAAGATTTTTAAGATAAAAAAACAAGAGAAAAAATAAAAGTATTAGGAAAGGTAAAATAATAGGGAAACGAATAATTATTTTGGAAAAGAAACATTTAACAAAACAATAAATGAAAAAGAAAAGGATGAACAAGATATCCAAATTTGGACAAAGAAGAAAATTTGTAAAGAAAATGAAACAATCCGAGAGTTGTAAAGATATAAATAATATTAGATTCCCTTGACCCATTTTAAATGAGAACATTAATAAGAAAAATAAGATGAAAACACATACCAGGGATGAGTAAGAACAAAATAATTGAGAACATGCATTTTTCTTAGAAATGAACAGCCTAGTAGCATCTTCTTAAGAGGTGTAAGGACTTGGTTTAACTAACAGGGTCCTTATGTTTGAAATTAACATTTTCATTAATATGTAAACATTTGTTTTAAAAACCTAGCAAATAATGACATTTTACAACTATGCTAAATAAACAATCTATAACAACATGAATTAATAACTTAGAATTTAATACAGTTTTTCGCAACTATGGCAAACAAAAATTATGTGAAACATAACACTTCAACTGTCAAAACCCCAAATTTTCCGAAAAATTTAATTTTTTTTAAATACAGCTAAATAACAAAAGCAGTCAACTAAACGTTTAATTAGTTGTGTGTGTTACGGAAATCATTATCTGATTTACCTGTTGCATTATCTGTATTTTATTGGACAGTTCTGTTGAGGCCTTGAAAATCGCAGGCGGCAACAGTAAAGGGATTCTCTCCAATCAACGTTCCCAACTAGCATGTTGACTGTTTGGTATAGGGAATCCATCCGGTTTGCAGTCCGGCTACCGTAGGTCAAGTAACAAAACAAAGGCTCTACCGGTTGCGGCCCGGTCCACCGAGTTTTTTGTGTTTTGACTTAAGATATGAAATGCAAGTGCCTAGCTAAATGCAGGGTGATAAAGATGCAGGGAGCGGTCACAATGTGATGCGCAGGTTCTTACCTCTCGTCTTAAAGCTCACAAACATTCAAATCACAGACAACAGGAAATAAACTAACTATCTACTCTATCCCTAGGGAGCAAGACTTGTCATTTCTAGTGAGTAATACACTTAGCACATGCACTACGAAGAGTTACAGTTAGCTGATACTCCTTTCAAAAAAACACATGAGCGATTACAGATATTCAAACAACCAGATAGCCAATTGCTTTATATAAAACACATCATCTATTACTCAGTGGAAAATATCCTAAAATATACCGAAGAACATTTAACAAGAACATAGGTTCAGGAAAACAAATATTCTCATAGTACATGAACACAGCTGAAAACGAAATAGTCCCTCTTCAACATAATTCATTGAATAGCATTGATACATCCCATTTTTACTCTCTCCGATAGGTTAAATTGCAGTTTCCTGTGCAAAACGAAGTAGTTCCTCTTACAAGCAAACATTTACAAAATTTTCCCCGGAAAAAAGTCCTCTCTCCTTCCTACTTTCAAATATTTAAACTGCTATAGCCGACCCTTAGGGCTCCCCCCAGACGTGTGGCTTTTCCGTTGCCCAAACGTTTCCGGTCCCCCATCTTTCAACGCACATTCATGATTAGTTGGGTAACTGCCGGGCCTTTCAAAACTCCGTGTTTGCTGTTAAACGGTCCGTCTTCCTCTACGCCGTGACATTTTGATCGCTCCTCCGCGCTCACCTGCAATCGATCGACAAGCATCATCCACTGAGATTACGTTATAAAACAAAATAGTCAGATCTACTCATGAAACAACCAGCCCGCAAGGAAATCACCAGGCGCCGATACCACTACCTCGATCATGGCGGGAAACTTACTGAAGGCTCAACAATACTTACATCGGACGGGTAGACCACTCCCCAGGCGGGAAACATCATTAATCGGATGTCGGAAGGATGGTACGTCGGAAGCTGAAAGGATCTCCCAGCCGAAACGGCGGACGAGACAAAGGCTGAAGGCAAGCGACGAGGGCAGGAGGAGGCTAAGTTGGACGTCGGCAGACATTAGAATCGGAAGTTAAAAGAAACTCCCAGCCGAAACGGCGGACGAGTTAGGGCTACGGGCCAACGATTTAAGGTTAACACGAATCGGATGTCGGGGAGATTTAGAGAGTCGGACGTTGAAACGATCTGAGAGCCGCAACGACGGTGGAACAGAAAACTCACAGCTTCCATTCTGAAATTGAGAAGAGGCCCGATCGCAAGAAAAATTCAAGTGTTCAAACAGTTTTAAGGATCAGGCACAACTAGGTTCGTTCTTTCTCCGAAAAGGCAACTCTGAGGAACAAAGATTTTCTTTTTTTTCGACCAGTAAACCATACATCCACGACTCAAACCGAAACTGAACACGGCATAAATAAGCTGGCTGGCATCCATCTTCAAAGTGAAACGAAAGGAAGACAAGCACGTGAGGCTCAGGAATTTAACGATCAAACCAAACAAAAATATGAGGAGGGGCCCTGAAAATAAAATTAAATTTAGGGAGAAAAGTTGCGGCAGCAACAACTGGTGATTTCCTGGTGAACCTAGATCTCTAGGTGACTTTTCTTTGAGTAGCAGACTGTTTCACAACAAAATGCATCAATGAATTCTTCCAGCTATCCGGATTTCTCAAATGACCGAAGTGTGTCCCTTAATCATTGATACTAGTCCAACTTAGGGAAGTGGAAACCGAGACCTTCAAGTCCAGATAACTCTGTCGGGGCCAGAGTATGAGTTTCATTTTACCTCTGTCTTCAGGTAGCTAACAGCGTGGACACCACAGGATTGTAGCAGATAGTAAACAGCGGTATTCGTTTGTTCCTTGTTCTCATGCCATTTTAGCACTTTTGTGCTTTTGGACTTTTGTCCTTTTCAATCTGAGTCCTTCTGTATGCCTTTCTTACTGAATTTTAATTCAGGATCCTCTATCCCATAGTGTCCTTTTGTGTGAGTGGTGTACTTCAAGTTTCGGCTCACGGACGGAGAGGATCTTTTGGCAATTTAGTGCTTATGGTTCAGCACCCGCTTTGATATATGACGCTTTTATAGAAGTATTTTGACTCTTTATTTTCCTTTTGGCATTCGTTTCTTGGCATGGGATCATTTATGTTTAATACACTGTTCACCTTGCTTCTTTCCATGGGTCCTTTGTTGTTGCTCTTTAGAA
>LPNX010626015.1:102574-230577 GCA_001517045.1 Pseudotsuga menziesii | reverse complement strand
AGCAAATGCAGTCAATTTAATTGATGAAAAGTATTTAGCATTATCAAAGACTAACGCAATTGGAACTCCAAACCTGGTCATGATATGATCTTGTAGAAATCTAATGACTTCGTCTTCGTTTATCTTGCGCAGTGGGATAGCTTCGACCCAGCGAGTGAAATAGTCCGTCGCAATAAGAATGTACTTGTGCAGCAGGGAAGAATTCGGTTTTATCTCTCCAATAATGTCCAGCCCCCATTGCTCAAATGGTTCCGTGATCATCACAGGCTTTAAGGGTGCTGCTGCTTTAGGCTGTCTCCCACCACACCTTTGACAAATATCACATGTCCTGACATGTGCATGTGCATCTTTAAAGAGTGTCGACCAATAGTAACCAGCTCTAAGGATTTTGTGGGCTGTAGTGTCCCCTGAATAATGTCCCCCAGCTGGACCATCGTGTAATTCAGACATTACTTTCTCAGCATCCTCTTTCTCCAAGCATCTCAGGAGGACTCCATTGTAGTTCTTTCTGAATAATATGCCTTCTATGATTTGGTAGGAAGCTGATTTCAAACACAGAGCTCTCCTTTGTTTTGAACTCCAATGTTCTGGCAACAACCCTGACTGCAAGTAATGCACAAGGTCTCTATACCAGCACTCAGGAGCTGTGAACAAAGGACATACATCCATTACATGCAATTCGGCCTCATCTTCCCATGCTTGTTCTTCGTTGTTTCTGCTTCCAGTCATCAATTTGCATAATCCTTGACCTTTCACTATAGAGGCTGGCTTGAATTCAAGGTCGTATTATTGAAGAGCTGTTACCCAGTCGCCCCTTCTTTCTCCTAACTCTTTCTGAATGAGAAGGGATCTTACAGCCGGGTAAGGGACTATTACCTTGGTTCGATTTTTTAATATGTAAGGCCTGAATTGCTTTACTGCCTTAAATACTGCGTAAGCCTGCTTATCAATGGCTGGGTAGTTTAATTCAGCCCCTTGAAGCCCAGTGCTCATGAAAGAGATTGGGAATTCATCACCCCCGTCCTCTTTTTGTGTAAGCACGGCTGCCAATGAATCATCGGATGCAAATGTGTACATAATAAAGTCTTTACCAAAGTCTGGACTTTTCAGGGAGGGAGCATGTGCAACATCAATCTTGATTTTGCTGAAAGCATTCTTTTCGGTTTCGGTCCACTTAAACTGTGCATTTTGCTTGACCATCTGCTGCAGTGGCTTAACAGTCTGGGCAAAATCAGGCACAAAACTTCGTACGAAATTTATTGTTCCCATGAAGGATTGCATTCCCTTTTTATTATGGGGCATAGGGATTTGTTCAATGGCTTTAATTCTTTCTGGGTCTATAGATATACCTCTCTTTGAAACTATATGTCCCAGTAACTTACCTTCTGTGACCGTGAATACGCATTTCTTAGGATTGAGGGAAATACCATATTTCCGATAGCGTTCGAAAATTTGCTTTAGGTGGAACGCGTGCTCCCCTCTTTTCTTCGAAAATATTGTGATATCATCCAGGTATACCACGACACTTCATCCAATCAGTCCGCGGAAAGCTATGTCCATAGCTCTCTGGAACGTGGCTCCAGCGTTAATCAGTCCAAAGGGCATCCTTCTATAGGCAAAAGTTCCCCATTTAGTTCTGAACGTTGTCTTCAATCTATCTTCCTCAGCTACTAACGCTTGGTTGTAGCCAGAGAACTCGTCTAACAATGAAAACAATTCAGAACCAGAAACCATCTATAGCAATTGCTCCATGGGAGGCACTGGATAGTTGTCTTTATCTGAGGCGCGGTTTAAGTTTCTGAAGTCCACGCACAGTCTGATTTCTCCCGAATTTTTTCTAACTGGCACTAAGTTTGACACCCACTCAGAGTGCCTGACTTTAAAAATAATTCTAGCGTCCAACAATTTCTTCACTTCGCTCTGGATTAGTGGTTCCAACTTCGGGTGCATCTTCCTCAACGGCTGCTGATATGGCTTGACGCCTGCTTTAATCGGGATGATATGCTTGATGATGTGGGTGTCGTAGGTTTTCAAATCTTCGTACATCCATGCAAAAACGTCTTTATATTGTTTAAATAGGACGACGAATTTGTCTCTTTCTGCTGGTGAACAGCATTTGCCGAGATTCATGAACTTAGGATTGTTCTCAGTCCCCAAATTTATCAGCTCGAACTGTAGAGTTGAGCTGTGCGTCTTCACGTTAGCGGGTCTTCTGAACTTTTCATTCAGGTCAAACATTTTCTCTAACGTTCTAACCCCTTTAGGAATGAAATTATCATATTTCATCTTAGCTTGATGTTTCTCATCATCTATGATTGCTCCTTTGAACACCTCATCATTCGTCAAGCATTCTATTATCTGCTGATCATCATCAAATACTCGCAAGTTGGTGATCATATCCGGTACAGAAGGCCTGAAAAAAAGTTCGATAGAACAACGATTATTAGTAGGCATGAGTCTAGCGGCTGATGTGGCCAACAGATCAGGAGCTGCGTTTTTTAGTCTGGGAATTGAAATAATATTAAATGCATTAAAATGTTTCAGCAGATCCCATACCTCATTCTGGTAAGCTTTCAAGTGAGGAGAAATACAGTGGATTTGATTCCGGATTTGTTTCACAATAATTTCAGAATCCCCAAAAACTTTCAAATTATTTACCTTCAATTCAATCGCTTTCTTGAGTCCCTGAACCAGTGCTTCGTACTCAGCTGTATTATTAGTACACTCAAACTCTAATCTACAGGAAAGAAAATGTTTATGTTTTTGTGGGTCGATCAGGACACAACCGGCCCCTGACCCTTCTAAAGTTTTAGATCCATCAAAAAACAAAGTCCAAAAAACATGATCTACTGAATGTGAATCTATTCCTACTGCTAAATCTACTATGTTACAATCAACCTCATCAGCCTGAGAAAATCGAAGGAGATCAGGCTGGGTGTCAGATGTGTCGCTGGCTTCTTCCGCTTGATAATTCCCTGGTTCCAATTCGAGAAAATAGTTGCCCAATACAGAATCGACTGGTATATTCTTCTCATTCAGTTCAGTGACATTATACTTCATGTGAGGCTCTCTTAAAATTTTAATCTGGTTTGGACTTCCCTTGTATGGCAAGCACAGATGAGACCAGTCTGAGGTGAAATACCCATTTAATTTAGCCGACCAATCTCTGCTAAGGACCAGACCGTAAGTGTTTGGTATATCAGCCACCACGATGTTAATAACTTGGCATACTTTGTCATTTGATGCCAGACGGATTAGAACGTCCTCCATCTCACCGATTACCTTAACGTCTGTCCTATCCAATTGCACCACCCTCCACGTGGTTGGCTTAAACTGCCCATTGATTTTCTTACATACTGACACGGGCATGACATTAATTGACGCCCCTGAGTCTACTAGACAATTGTGAACGTTATGATTAAAAATTTCAAACGTCAGGAGGAAGGGAGGCTGTTTAGTTTTAGACTTACCTCCAGTGCTAGCTTCTCCAATTTCTTCTTCGTCCAGAGGTTGATTGTCAGCAGGCCGCTCCTCTTCTGATGTTTCCAGTGCTTTCAACGACCTTTCTTTTTGTTGAGGTACTTTGCACATTTCAAACAGAGGGACGTTCGCCTTTACCCTTTTTAAATATTCAACAACGTCATATTCTATTTGTTGTTTAATGGACTGATATTTATCAGCATTCACCTTTTCTTTGTTTAGTTCAGGCAGCATTCTGTTCTGCTTAGGATCTTGGCTGGTAATAGTGAATTCCGGAGTCTTATCAGCCACGGATTTATCTTGAAATTTCTTCCTAACATTTCTTTGCAGCCTTCTGATCTTTGGGAGTAAAAGACTGTCATTGCTAACCGTCCCTTGACTTCTAGTTGTCACGTTAGCCTCCCTGCTATCTTTGTGTTTTTTAGTTATATCTTCTTCTGCATCGAGTAAGGAGACAGAACTCCATAATGCCATAGTCTCTTCTTCCTGTTCCTTTGTAGAAGTAGAAGCAACATTTTCTTTCTTTTCATCATCATCTTCTTCCGTTAATCTCGAATCCAACATCTGATTCATGACTAGTGTCATTGAATTTATCCATTGCGGACAATTCTTTTCGGAGTGAGGCTGCTGGTGAAAAGTGCAGAAATTTTCCATCCCTATCTCTGTCAGATTCAAAGATGCAGTATTGTGAGGAGGAGGTTGGGACTGATTGTTTTCCTCCCTTTTCTTATAATAAAGCCTGTAGAACTTCTGTGTTTCCTTCTCTTTTTCCAAGTCTATGATCTTATTAGACAGCTTTTGCATCATTTTGGCCATACTTTCATAATCTGGTGCTTTCTCCTCTTTAGGCTTAGTGAACAATAAAGTTTTCTTTCTCTCTCCTGATTGTTCGGGGTAATCTTCGATGCTCTCCCTTTCAGCCTCCACTACTTCTGCTTCTTCATAGGTTTCTGTCAGAGTAGGCTTGGCCCTACCTTTCGCAAACATGGCCAAATCAGGACCCAAAGCTGAAGTATAGTATTCAATCAGTACTTTGTCTGAAGGCTTATCTGTTTCAGAAAAGTTCTTAAGATATGCTGCAAACCTTTGTGTGAAACTGTGCACTTTTTCCTTCTTATCTTTCTTCAATGCACATAGTCCTTTCATAAGGGCTGCGTGAGTCTTTTGAACTGCATACTTACTTCTGAAAATTCTCTCAAAAGTATTCCAATCTGGGATAGAATTAGCAGGCAACCCAAAATACCATGACGCAGCAGCTCCTTTGAGGGTATGCGGGAAAAGTCTGCACACTACATCTTCATGTTCCCTAGCTCTCAATCCTTCTATTGCCAAGTAAAAACTCTGCAAATGATCATCCACTAATATCTTCTCATTTGGATCGAACTTAGGCAATAGCTTTTCAAAGGCCTGAGGTAGGTCATGCAAAGGAGGAGTCAGGTTTAGGGGTGATCTGGCTTTCCATGCAGGTGGTGGATTTGGTGGATTGGGAGGAGGTTGGTTAGCGTTAACACCGGCCATGAGTTGAGGTGGAGAGTGAGGAGGTGAACCAACATGGGTGTGAACAGGAGAAATGTAAGGGGTTTCTGGGCCTTCTTGATTCAAAGGTAGCTCAACCTCTTGCAAAGCAGTCTCTACAAGTTCTTCCCAGTCTCCAACCAACAATGAATCTTCTGCTATAGGATGGTCTTTCTTCTTGTACTCTCTTCTAGGTAAGTCAGGGATAATTGGCAACCCTCCAAGCTTCTTTACGTATGCCCGGGTGTGTCTTCTTAGGTCATTAACTACTTTGTTACCAACAGCATATAGATGTTCTCTTTTTTCTTCTTCCGGAATTGGATTGTGCGGTCCACTACTTTCAGAACTGTAACCAGCGGAATAATCTCAGGAAAACGGGTTTCCTCAGCTAGCCATTCACTGGCGGCCCTCCTTCTAGCGCCAAAACTGTTGAGGCCTTGAAAATCGCAGCGGCAACAGTAAAGGGATTCTCCCCAATCAACATTCCCAACTATCTCGTTGACTGTTTGGTATAGGGAATCCGTATAGTTTGCGGTCCGGCTACTGTAGGTCAAGTAACAAAACAAAGGCTCTATCGGTTGCGGCCCGGTCCACCGAGTTTTTTGTGTTTTGACTTAGGATATGAAATGCAAGTGCCTAGCTAAATGCAGGGTGATAAAGATGCAGGGAGCGATCACAATGTGATGCGCAGGTTCTTACCTCTCGTCTTAAAGCTCACAAACATTCAAATCACAGACAACAGGAAATAAACTAACTATCTTCTCTATCCCTAGGGAGCAAGACTTGTCATTTCTGGTGAGTAATACACTTAGCACATGCACTACGAAGAGTTACAGTTAGCTGATACTCCTTTCAAAAAAACACATGAGCGATTACAGATATTCAAACAACCAGATAGCCAATTGCTTTATATAAAACACATCATCTATTACTCATAGTGGAAAATATCCTAAAATATACAGAAGAACATTTAACAAGAACATAGGTTCAGGAAAACAAATATTCTCACAGTACATGAACACAGCTGAAAACGAAATAGTCCCTCTTCAACATAATTCATTGAATAACATTGATACATCCCATTTTTACTCTCTCCGACAGGTAAAATTGCAGTTTCCTGTGCAAAACGAAGTAGTTCCTCTTACAAGCAAACATTTACAAAATTTTCCCTGGAAAAAAGTCCTCTCTCCTTCCTACTTTCAAATATTTAAACTGCTATAGCCGACCCTTAGGGCTCCCCCCAGACGTGTGGCTTTTCCGTTGCCCAAACGTTTCCGGTCCCCCATCTTTCAACGCACATTCATGATTAGTTGGGTAACTGCCGGGCCTTTCAGAACTCCGCGTTTGCTGTTAAACGGTCCGTCTTCCTCTACACCGTGACATTTTGATCGCTCCTCCGCGCTCACCTGCAATCGATCGACAAGCATCATCCACTGAGATTACGTTATAAAACAAAATAGTCAGATCTACTCATGAAACAACCAGCCTGCAAGGAAATCACCAGGCGCTGATACCACTGCCTCGATCATGGCGGGAAACTTACTGAAGGCTCAACAATACTTACATCGGACGGGTAGACCACTCCCTAGGCGGGAAACATCATTAATCGGACGTCGGAAGGATGGTACGTCGGAAGTTGAAAGGATCTCCCAGCCGAAACCGCGGACGAGACAAAGGCTGAAGGCAAGCGACGAGGGCAGGAGGAGGCTAAGTCGGACGTCGGCAGACATTAGAATCGGAAGTTAAAAGAAACTCCCAGCCGAAACGGCGGACGAGTCAGGGCTACGGGCCAGCGATTTAAGGTTAACACGAATCGGACGTCGGGGAGATTTAGAGAGTCGGACGCTGAAACGATCTGAGAGCCGCAATGGCGGCGGAACAGAAAACTCACAGCTTCTGATCTGAAATTGAGAAGAGGCCCGATTGCAAGAAAAATTCAAGTGTTCAAACAATTTTAAGGATCAGGCACAGCTAGGTTCGTTCTTTCTTCGAAAAGGCAACTCTGAGGAACAAAGATTTTCTTTTTTTTCGACCAGTAAACCATACATCCACGACTCAAACCGAAACTGAACACGGCATAAATAAGCTGGCTGGCATCCATCTTCAAAGTGAAACGAAAGGAAGACAAGCCCACGAGGCTCAGGAATTTAACGATCAAACCAAACAAAAAGATGAGGAGGGGCCCCGAAAATAAAATTAAATTTGGGGAGAAAAGTTGCGGCAGCAACAAGTTCTTTTTAGTTTACTGACTTGTTTTCTTTTTGCGGCCACAAGGTGGGACTTTCATGAAAAACTGGGCTTACTTAGCTTTCGAGCTAACGCAGAATTTTTCGTTCTCTTACAGATTTACAGGTAAGAGGTTCGGGTGCTGCTTATCAAAATTCTAAAGTATTCAATAAAAATTCGTCGCATAAAATTTAATTCAGTAGAAGATTATACATGCCAGTTAGTTTCCCAAGCTTATAGAGGTAAAGCATTAAACTGTTCTTCCTTTTTGACTGTTATAGAAAGGGATTTGTTTCTACTAGTATTGACGACAGCTGTTTTCCCTTCATGAAGGCGTTATTTAAATTTTCTTACTGAGTATTAAACTCCTTGATGTTTACACTAATCGTCAAATGTAAAATACGTTAAGTATTTCTTTACAAACACAGTAAGTATGGCAGAATTATAAAGTCAAGGTTTAAGTTAAAATGTTCAAGATTACTGGTTTATACCATGACTGAATTGGCTACTGCACAGTGTAAATTGTTAAAGAATTTATGTACCAAACTCCCACTTCCATTACTTTGAAGCTTAAGGGGTTATAAACTTATTGCATACTATAATCAATTAATTTATACTAGTGTTGGATGGCTAAATTCCTCTATACTAAAAATCGCTTGCAGAATAACATCCAGTTGTGGTTAATAAAAATCATTAACAAAATCAAGGTTAACCCTTAAACTATTAGAGGCTTATCATGCTTATAAGCAACCTTGCTAGTTGAATATTAAATCAATCAAACATAAGAGACTGACCCTAGTATGGAGATATTTATCATGGGAGGGTTATGTAAGTTTCTTTTTATAACATGACGATAGTCTAGCTTGGAATAAAGTTAAAATTGGCTTAATGAAATAAGACCAAGTTTATAAAACAACCTAGGTCATAGGGTAGACCTCACCCTTAACAAATCTTGTCATCTATTACCATAATGCCTCCCTATCTCCTTTGCATACATAAAATACTTGGTTTAATAGTAATCTTACTTTTATTAAGTTACAATTACTTGATTGATAGAATATATACTTGTGAGTAAGGTTCTCACTAAGGAATTAAACGTTATTACTTCCTTTTATACTTAATGCCAAACTTTACCATAAAATAAATAAGGTTAATGAGGTTAACAATAACAATAAGAAAATTGCCAAAGTTAGTTTCTTGAAACCTCCTTTATAACCACAAGTGGTATACCTTCTGTGTCAAGCTTATATATGTTGGTTGAGTATTTAATTGCTGTAAGCATTGTCTTTACTAAAGGTAATTTAATTCTTTTATAACTCCGTTACATGACTTTATTATTGTCAAGCTTGAATGGTAGAAGAAAGAATAATTTCATGATCTTAAATTTGACTAGAGTTTATATATATATACTATACCCTATATAGCAAAAGGGTCGTAACCCTTCCCACGACCTTGATGATTATAAGGTGATAAGTTTATAATGATAAAGTATATTTTATTTGTTCCCATGCAACGTTTACATGGATCAGGGTAAAGTAGAACCTTCGAAAATCATTGAGCAAGCAATGATAATGTTCGTGGAGAGAAGATCCTTGGGACTTTATACTCGAACCCACAGCTCATGAATTATTAAACTGCTATCATGGCGCTGTTATGGCCAAGTGCTGCATGGTTATAAGGGGCTCATCCTCGAACCCTAAACTTATTACTCCTACCTTATTTTTCGGCCTCCTGCTGCTCTGCGATGGTGCTGGTGCACCCTTGTTGCGCCGCTCCTCTGCAGGGTTATTCTCCAGCTCGAATCCTTCTCCTAGGCCTGTCCAAAGGCACGTTTAGGAAATGCTGTTCTCAAAGCATTGCTTTTGGACATGTGATTCCTTCAGGTTTTTACTGTTTTACCAGCTCGAGCCCGAACCCTTGACTGTAACCAACCCTCCTTCAGTACAAATCGAAGCCTTGTTCTTCTGAGTTGAGGTTAGTTATCTGCAGTGCTATTGATCCTTTTCCCTTCCTGCAGTGAGATGAAGGGTTCCTCCTCGCGCTGGTGGTTGCTTAATGTTCGATGAAGGTCGCGCTTCAGTTAGCATTCAGTTAAGAAGATTATTAATCCTTCCTTTACTTCGCTGTTTAAGTTGACATAAACATGATTACTTTGTCACAGGTTGTTAACAATAGTCTTCTTTCTTGTTGACAGGTCGTCTTTCCTCTTTGCTTAGCTTGTGCGAGGCTGCAACAACAGTACGAGATTCATGGGTGAGCCTGGTTTTTGACCATGGCCGTTCCTCTTTGCTTGGTCCTTTTGGGACAAATGTGGGTGCGTCGTCGAGATCTGTCACCCTTGGGGTTTCAGTTTACCTGTTACTTAGTTTGTTATTATTTTTGTAATTGATGAGGCCCTTGAGCTGTGCGGGGTGCTTCGGCTCTGGCCGTAACTGTATATATTAATTTTGTTTTAAAAACTTATAGAAGTCGTGGGATTTGAGTAGTCTTTTAGACTCTTCGCTTAGATTTGCTGTGTAAATGCTAAGGCCGAGAGATAAATTTTGGAAAAAGGGCTTAGAACCCTCGATTTCATACTTCTGTTAGCATTTTAATGTTTACAGGGTTTTTAACCCTAACTTCGTAACATAAGTTGTTAATACAATTGTTTTTTTATTATCTTGTTTTTACAGTACTGTACTGCAATATGTTTATTTTACTTGTATTATATTTATAATGTTTAAGCTCAGCCGTAAGAAAATATTTATAGCATCTTTGCAATTTATCTGGGATTAATAATATACCTCTGTAAATTATGAGGTTGTTTGTTAGGTTGTAATATTTGAATCAGCTCGATAGGTCGAGCATACTATTACTTTGTTTACTTTATTTGAAAGAGTTGAAATTATTGTTATATAATTATTACCCTATAGCTTATAATGACTTTATGTTTTAATACAGTATTTTAGGTGTTTGTCATGTACAACCTTCGAGTATAGAGTTCTATTCTGATTACTGTTGATATTATGCTATAAAACATTCTTTATCTATATATATAATGCTGTTCTTATCATTTTATATTTATTAACTTTATTCTCTGTTGGTTATAATCACAAAATAAATTAATATTTTATTACTGTGTTCTTACACTTTCTGTACTAATACTTTATAGAAACACTCTCTATATTCTATATTGTCTCGTTTATGTTACAAGCTAATAATTATAAAAATTACCCATAAAAGAACTAATCTAGTTACTACACAGTTAATATCTTAAGAAGTATAAGTTAACAGTTGTACATTTTTGTTTATGCTTAACTAGATAGAACATAAATGAATGAATAACATATAATACTTTCTTATAAGTGAATTCTGCTTCTAGCTAAATTACTTGTTAAAAGTAAATCGAGATTCTAGTTATTCTTTCTTTCAATTTGATTCTTATATAAACAGTAGCTAAGACTGGAAAGAAGTAACTGTAAAGCTATAAAGCAATTAGGTTACCGAAAGTAACTATTGTATCAAAACTATTATATCTACCCATTCCTGCTACTATCAGTAAATAATATAGCTACTTTCTATGATTCTAAAAGACTGACAGTTTCAGTACAGGTTATCACTACTCCTAAAACAAAAGATTCTTCTGATAGCAACACAAAGAACAATACTCTATAATTCCATTAACATTCTATTCTGCATTTTCATCATACTATCTTTATTTATAATTTCTCCCCTGTGCTGGAGTACGGTCTGGTCACTCCAGATGAGGAAAAACGCAGGTGGGGTTTTATTTTTCATCAAAAAGATTCTATTACTGACAAACTAAGAACAAATTTATTACTAACCATCTAAATCTTTACATCATAAGTTAAAAACATAACATTCAATCATACACAGATATTAAAACAAAGATTACTAGATGGCAGAACCTGTTCTTGAGCTTAGACGACAACAGCAATGGGAGGCCGTTCCTCCCTACCAACTCCTGGAGAGCGCTCAAACAACGACTCCTCAGGACCCTCGAGCTTGCTCTGGTCTCCCTGGCTGGAACTAGGTGCAGCAATAATCAATACCAGTCTTCATACTTAATACAAACTCTGAACTTATCAGTAAGTTCTCCCAGCTAGCAAGCTGTAACAGACCAAGTTACTGCATATTTTCTCTCAAACACCTTCCTTACAGTTTTCCCTTTTTCCCCAATGAATTTCCTGAATAGCATTCCTCCTGAATGATTCTTCTCTGGAAATTATCTGAGCAGCCTCAGCTCTATTCATTGGGTACTTTTTAAAAGATCGCCTAGGTCTTTTTGGGTTAGTTGTCATTTATTGAGCCACCTGCTCTGATCCCACTTTCTTGGGGGATCATGACCCCAAATGTAGGGAAGTTGCCACCTGCAACATAGGAAGTGTTTGAGGATGATGCCACTTGTCTTTTTCCCTCCACCTAGTTCCTTCCACCAGTTTGACCAGTAACAATCTTATTAACAGCTCTCCCATGCTGTTGTCTCCACTTTTTATTTATTAATAATAAAATATTCAGAATTACATTCCACTTCTTTTGACTCTGCTGAGTCATCAGTTCCTACTTAGCATAAATTTTAACATAATGTCTTAGGAAATAAAATTAAACATTTAACATTATTTTACAAAATTGGGGTATGTGACATCAACCATATAGATTTCATCATATTAAATAATAAATAGGTTACAATTTCCTAAGTAAAACAAGGTAGGAATCAATAAAATGTCTGTAGAATTGTTTGTGTTATCACCCAAGTCTTGAGGCCTCTTCCTTTCTCCTACCACAGTTAATCCCCAAAATGGATTTTACCTTCCATCCAATTAGGAACACATATTAGGTTCCCTAGCTCTAAGAAAACAGTAGGTTCCTTGCCTCTCCATGTCAGAAGCCACAAGAGAAACAATAGCAACCATAAGCATAGTTTTTCTTCTTTCTTCAACAATTTTTCCTTTGCCTCAAATAATTTTATGGAGTCTCTCCCTCCATCCAAAACTCCCAACACTCTCCCCCCTTCTCCCTATTGATACAACTTTAATTACCCTTTCCCCAAAGTCTTCTCTTAACCCCCTCCATTAACGGCTCATAAATTCCCCTTTCTAGGTTTTAGGGAAATACTAATTAAATAATTCAAATAGAATAAATGAAATAAAATAATCACAATGCAAGTCACACATTAATGAAAATTCACATTTTCCCCAAAAGTTTGACAACCAACCATACTCATTTAATTCATCCTACCAACTAATAATTAATGATGTTAAATATTTATATAATCATGAAACTATTCTTTGTGTAATTAAGAAACTAGTTTAGTAACTAGTATACCAAGTAATTATACTAGTGTACATGCATAACTAGTGTACACATATATCACACGTGTATTAATAATGAACAATCATTGCCTCTGATGCATTGCTCCTATATGCTCACAATCAAGCATGCAAGACAATAATTCATTAATCAAACTTCAACAAGCTCACTAACTAGTACACATAATAATGATATGAACTGCACACGTGTAAAACAAGAGTTTTAACACATAGACATGATAAAATGATAATAGATAATTTCCTCAACATCCTTAACCACTTGCTTCTTCTTTTTAGTTCACAACTATGTTCCACATCCTATCTTTCCTCTATTGGAATATCTTGGAGTGTGAATTACATTGGCATAATCCTAGATAGAAATTGTAAGTGGAAGTATTGATTACATCGACCAAGCTTCCCCAATAGACAACTAATAGTTGTTATTACATGTCTTGGGGAGCATGACTTAGCAAAGCCCCCCCATAACTCTAGGTTTCAAAGGGTAAAAGCGGGCAATGCCTCCACCCTCCTAATAAAACTAGGGTCAATACCTTACATTATCATATTGTGTTGTAGTTGTTGTTTTTAGGGTTTCCCCCGCGCTTGCCCACACATCATAGTAATGAAATCAATAACACTTCTAAAAATAATGATTCACTGGCACACCATGCCTCGTTTGTATTCCATGTCATCGACGTCACTTCAGTACCATATTTATTTGATTATCACTTAGCCCATTTAACCTGTGGGTTAGTTTACCAAACACAAGATCATGCATAACAAGATAATTGGTTATACGTGCTTACTATGTTACTAATCAATGAACAATATAAACAGGTTTGTCTATGTACCATGCACCCAATACCTTATCTATTTATTCTACATTTAATTTAAACTGGTATTCAGGTACCAAAATATTTCATTTTAATTTGTAAGATGGAAGTAACTCTCATAAGGACCATCAATAATAACCTAAACATAAACTTATACATAATTTCCGTAATACAAGTAGGTCCATGTCTATGTAATACAATGTTATCATTTTGACTGAGTTCCATAGATAACCAGTATAGATCCATCTTAACTATGTCTCTACCAAGAGCCGAGAGGGATCAAGAGTTCTTGAGATGCAAATCCTTTTTAGTTTACAAAAACTTCCAATAAGTATCCTTACTTGGGAGGGAAATGGCCAACTTGCTTAAGTAATTTCAAAATAAGGTAAATATCAATAGAAGAATGAGCTAAGCAACATTAATAATTATATAATCAATTAGTTTTCCAGAAATTGCTTTAATCATATAATCAATTAGTTTTCGAGAAATTGCTTTACCTGTCTTTCTTTAAAATAAAACTAATAGCGAATATTAACAGTAGTTAATGAGGAAGATAATCCATATAAAATTTTAAAATCTAGAGGTTAACCTTGTCTTGGGAATGAGCAAGGATGTAAGTGATTTAAGGCACATGGTTTTAGTGGCCCATGGTTTCTTGCTAGTTGTATTTGCATTTAAAGAACCTTATAAATATGGTTGTAATATTCTATGTCAACAAAATTTTAAATTGTAATTTGATTTATAATTACATAAATGTGTTTTAAGATTAAATTTTATATGTTCTTATTTCAGCCTTACAGACGGACACATCTCACCCATTTGAGCTGTAGAAAGCGCCTCTCGGCGCAATAAGAAAAATACAAAATAGGTAATAATGTAGTTTAGATGGTGAAGTCAAAATGGGGCATTACACATACCCACCCTTTGAGAAACTTCATTTTGAAGTTACAATTAAAATAGTGCAGGAAAATCTCAACGTATGGTTTTTGTGTCCTCCTAGGTAGTAGAATTTGGGCTATAGGTCCACCAAATGGTGTCTGGACTGTTGAAACCTATGGTCTAATATATGTAGTGGTTCAACATTGATGGTCCCCTCATCCGAAACTTGCAATCCCTTCCAATTTAGTTTATGAGACTCATTAGCCATATAATTTCATAAAACAAATACATGGAAAACATTATGAGTTTTATGCAAATGGGGTGGCAGTGCAAAGTGATATGGGATGGGTCCATCTTTCTCCAAAATTTCAAAGGGTCCTATAAATTGAGGTGATAAATTTTTCCCATTTCCAAATTGAATGGTACTTCTATTAGGTCTGATCTGATTGAAAACTCCATATCCAACCTTACTTCACCCAATCCTATGTGCATCGATACAACTCTTTTTTCTATCATGTGATTCCTTTAATTGTTGTCTAATATGAATCACTCGCTCTTCCATATCTTGAATCAATTTGGGCCTTAAAATAAATTGATCTTCTAATGCTTCCTAGCTCAAAGATGTTCTGCATGACTTTCCATACAACACTTGATAAGGTGGCATTCTGATTTAGATGTTGTAAATACTAATGTAAGCGAAGTCTACCAAGGGAAAGGTCTTTTCCCAATGAGTCTGTTCATCCATAACATACATCCTAAGCATGTGCTCCATTACTCGATTCACTCTTTATGGGTGTCCATCTGTTTCTGGATGATAACTTGTGCTTAAGTTGAACTAAGTTCCTAAGGTTGACAACAAACTTGTCCAAAATCTACATGTAAACCAAACATTTCGATTAGAGATGATCTTCTTAGGAAGCCCATGAAGACGAACAATTTCACTTATGAATGCTTGCGTTGCATCAATGACGTCATCAGTTTATTTGACTGGAATAAAGTGAGTTCTTTTCGTTAGTTTATCGGCTACAAGCATAATGGAATCATGCCTTTGATAGGTAAGAGGCATTCCCACCACAAAATCCATGGAAATGACCTCCCATTTAGAAATGGGAATGCCATGTGATTGCAAGAGTCTCGTGTTCGATTAACACATGATATTTTTATAAGAGAAGTGGTGAAGATGTTTGCAACTTGATCATCTGTAGGGAAAAATGACACTTTGAAAACATGATCATTAACAAGATTTTGGTTAAGTTCATATGTAGAACAATGCGTTTGCTACGTTGATATTGAACTGGATCTTTGGTGAGCTTGATGGCATTCTGATTGTCACACCAAAGGGTAGTCAAATGATGCTGGCCGAATCCAAACTCTGAAAGGATATGTTGAAGCCACAAGGATTCCCGAGTTGAATTAACTACGACTCGATACTTTGCTTCTATTGAAGAAAGAGCAAGAGCATGATGTAAGCCCAAGTGACAAGTCCGGAACCAATGCTAAAAACATAACCTGCAGTCGACTTCCAATCAAAAAGGTCATCGAACCAATGTTAATTAGTGAAACCAACCAATAGAGTATTCCCCCTTGAATTGTAATGAATCCAAAATTGATTTGTACCCTGGATATAGTACCGAAGTATCATTTTGGTGCTTTCGAATGACTTTTATCTGTTAGGATTAATTAATCCTCCCTTTACCCACATAAGTCTATTTGATTCATTTAGCCTAGCTTAGGAGGTCATCATCATCCACTAGTGCATTGGGGACACACCTAAGAGTCATCTGCCACTTACTGCATCTAATTTCATAAGTTTAGGAGCCCTAGGGACCAATCCCTACTTTATAGGATCCCATTATAAGTGCCACTAGCAGTCACCTTCAATTGGCTATGGTAGGTAATTAGTCATGCTTAGTTACAATCAGTTAGATAATAGTTAGTTAGATTAGTGCCAGTTTGCATGACTAATGGGAGTGTAGGTGCCATTATTCACCTACCCTCACCTACCATCACCAATTAACTGACTGTACACTGATTTGGTTATTTGGAGTTAACCAGTGAGCTCCAACTGTGATTATTTCCACTCTGAGTTAGCTAACCATTCAATTTGAGTTGGTGAATTCAAATCTTATCCACAATATTCAAATTATATTTCAGTGTACAACCATTGTATTACTGTTAAAATTTTGAAGATTAATGTTATGATAATCTGAGCAATACTTGTCCGATTTCAGTGAAATTTCTGTCATGAATCTGCTATTCAGTTTACATTGATTTGATAATTCTAGTGCATACTTCTTTTCATATAACTCTCATTTTGGCTTGTAGATCTATGGTTCGTGAAATTTAACATGGTATCAGAGCCTATGTTTAGGCTAACAACAAACCTCTGAGACCTCCATGCTTGCACTAGAAGTAGTTGAGTTTCTGCATAATTCCTAGAATCATTGCATTGCTCCCTTTGGATTATGTCTAGAGAAGTCTGTCTAGGTGCGATGGGATCTGAAAAAGTGCGCATGTCGAGGTGGAAAGGTTTGAACTGACAAATGTTTGTGAATTGAAGTTTCTTTTGCAGTGATTGTGCAGGTACCTACACAACTCTTGAATATTTGTTGATCAACATACAATGAAATCGATATTTTAGCTCCTCTGTCACCTATAATCCTTACACCCTTCATTTACATTGATTGGAGGGCATATATGCAGATAACCTTGTGCAACAAAGTCCTGTATAGGATGACAATGGCAAGAGAAGTCGAACCCCAACAGTATGTTGAGAAATCCAAGTTTTTGAATAGGCTAGATGAAGCCTTTGGCTTCATGTGCATCCACATCTCCAGGGAGATGCTGTTCTACCTTGAGGGACTCAAAAATCCAAAGGAAGTATGGGACAAGCTTGAATATTTGTTTGGAAAACAAGATGAGTTTAGAGGCCATATTCTGGAGAATGAGCTCAATGCACTCCAACCCAACAACTTCGAGACATTTCAACAGTTCTTCTAAAAATACAAATCCATCGTCTTGCAATGCAAGCAATGTGGGATAGAGAGGAAGGATGAGCAACTTGTACTGTCAATTCTAAGAAATCTTGGCTAAGGATTCTCAGTCTTTGTATCCACATTCCACTCTGGAAGATTATCCATCCCAAATTGGAAAATGCCTCCTCTAGATGCATTTGCAGTCATTGATCCAGGAGCAAGACAAATTGATTCAGATGGGAGTGTTTAATGCCTCCAAGAATTAGGCCCTCTTTGCTGGAGACTCTTGGAATGTGCAAGCTATAGGGAATAAAAAAGGGAAGGAGAATAAAAATAATTATTTGAAGTCAAAGGAGAAGCATAACCCTTTCGATGGGGCCTCAGGTTCCAAGAAGAACAAGAACGAGAAATTTGAGAAGACTCAATGCTTCTATTGTATGAGAGGATTTCATCTAGAAAGTCATTGTATGAAGTATACCATTGATCAAATGGAAAAAATCCTTGAGAAACACAATATTTCCCTCCATGAAGGTGCAAGGAAGGCTGACTATCGAGAAACGCCTGAAGATCATGATGAGAGATGCCATGCATTGAGGCTAGCTGTTCATAAATGTTAGGATTATTAATCCTCCCTTGGCCAAAAGTCTGTTAGATTAATTTAGCCTAATTTAGGAGCCTTAAATAATTATTTGGGCCCAATAGTACAATTAGGTCCACTTAGACTAATAAGGCCACATGTACAGTCACTAGAGTATGGGGAACACTGCTAGAGGTTAACTGCCACTTACTACATGTGCATGCATCAGTTTGGGCGCCTCCTAGACCAATCCCTACATTTTAGGGGGTCACTGGGAGTCCCAACACCAACGTACATCAGTTAGTTGGAGTTAGTACTAGTTAGTCTCAATTAGCCCCCAATTATCTCAGTTAGTTCACAATCAGTTAGCTAGCGCTAGCTATGCACGACTGCATGTGGAGTAGGCGCCTTTTCCCACATACCACACTCAGTTGCACTGAGTTAACTAGTTGTCATTGATTGATTGAGTTGGTTGGACATCTGGGAGTTGATCTGCTTGACTCCGATATTGATTGAGAAACCATGAGTTAGATGGTCAGTTAGATACATTCACATCCAGTAAATAGATTCGACTCCATCCCTAATTGTTTCGAATTCTTTTCCTATGTAAACTATTGTAACACTGGATATTAGTATTGTGAATGATACTGTAAATTCCTGAGCAATACTCATCCATTTCCTGTGTGGTTTGTTTTGTTCAGTTTGTATCTCATTCTCCATTTACTGCAAACATTATTATAACTATTTGCTTGAAGATCTAAATGGCATTCAAATTCTAATAAAAAACACATGCCTTCCTCATTGATTCAGTAGCCTCCAATCATATGGTTGCATCTAGGGAATCATTCTATTCATTACAAACTACAGATGGTCCGAGTATTGACATGGGTGATGAAACCCAAATTCGAGCTGAAGGAAAGGGTTATATCAAGTCAAAACATGGAGTGTTAAGAAATGTACTTTATGTGCCATATTTAGTTGCAAATTTATTATCTGTATACCAGATGACACATATTGGCCCACTAAAGCGAGTAGTATTTGGTCTTGACTCAGTGGAGATCACATATATCTCAATTGAGAATATTATAATGAAGGGTGTTGCAAACCATGCCTCCAAGGCATATGAATTCTCACACTTTCTTCCATACTTAGATCCATTACAACCTCTGCTACCATTCGAAAGGGGAAGTAAAAACATTCTATCTACACCTTTTCCAAATGATGTATTGTCTAATGTTTCAGATTTAGATGATGAGGAACAAGATCAACATGATCTTGATATTGAGATTGATACTCAAAAGGATCTAGATCCATATCCAACTCCTATTCTAAATCAGAGACCTAAATGGGGACAAAAGCTCATTGAAGCAGTTGGGAGTGCTGCTGGGAATCCAGATGACATAATAAGAATGGAGTACTAGTATCAGAATGAACATGTTACACTTTGTCATTCAATTTCACCTCCTTCAGTGAGGTGAAACAAGCTTCCTGAGAGATACTACTTGATGGTGAGAGCCGATCCACAATTCGGTCCACTGAAGAACAAATTAGATCAAGTCACTATTCCTTTAGAAAGAAGAGACAAAGAAAACAAAACTTCTCATATCTATCCTCAGATTGGAAGAAGATGGAAAATTTCACATGAACAGTCATAGGAAGCTAGTGCACAGAAGAACCAACATTATGCATTACTGCTCCACAAAGTTGCAGATTGCAACAATTTTTTCACTAGTTTTGGCTCAAAGAGATTTTTTTTCTCTTAAGTATAGCTTGTTTCTTGATTTCATGCTTATTTTTGAGGGAGGGGGGGGGGGGCTGGGGGTTCCCCATTTTCCTTCTTTATTTAGTATTTTATTTCATTTAGATTGTATGGGTGACTTTTGGCCCAATTTCAAGGGCCCAAGTTGTCCAAAGTTAGGATTAATTAATTCTCCCTTTACGCATATAAGTCTATTTGATTCATTTGGCCTAGCTTAGGACATCATCAACATCCACCAGTGCATGGGGGACACACCTAAGGGTCATATTCCACTTACTGCATATGATTGCATAAGTTTAGGATCCCTAGGGACCAATCCCTACATTATAGGATCCCACTCTGAGTGCCACCAACAATCACCTTCAACTGTATGTGGTATGTAATTAGTCATGCTCAGTTACAATTTAGTTACAATTAGTTAGATCACAGTCAGTTTAATTAGCGCCACTTTGCATGATTCATGGGATTGTAGGCACCATTATTCACCTACCCTCACCTATCATCACTAGTTAACTGATTGTAGATTGATTTAGTTATCCAGAGTTAACTAGTGATCTCCAATTGTGATTATTTCCACTTGGAGTTATATAACAAGTCAGTTTGAGTTGGTGAATTCGAATCTTATCCTCAGTATTCAAATTCTATTTCAGCGTACTGCCATTGTATTACTGATAAATTAATTAAGATTTATGTTATGATAATCTGAGAAATACTTGTCCGATTTGTGTGAAATTTTTGTCATGAATCTGTTGTTCAATTTACATTGATTTGATAATTCCACTGCATACTTCTTTTCATATAGCTCTCATTTTGTCTTGTAGATCTATGGTTCATGAAATTTAACATCATGGGTTATTTGCATATACTAAGCAACAAGACCAAAAACAAAGGAAATATCAGGATGAGTATGAGTATGTATAAGAGACTACATAATAGCTGGCGATACAAGGTGGCATCTCCTTCAGGTGAAGTGCAAGTGGTAGAAATTTTGACTCAAACTAGAAGGGAGATGGGTCTGGTTTACAATATTCCATGTGAAAGCGATGAAGAAGGTCACAAGCATACTTAGGTCGAGAAAGGAAAAAACATTATTTGGTTTACAAGACTTGGAGGCCAATAAAGTAATGCAAATGTCCTAATAATTCCATTTCAAATTTCTTGTTGAGACTGGATTTCACATGGGTTAAAAGGTTATGGTCACTACTAGTAAGAATAAGGTCATCAACATAAATAACAAGGATGATGAGATGGTTTCCTACTTGGTATATACATTAGGGTCAGAATGACATCTAGAAAAACTAGTGTCAAGGAGAAAACTATTAATTTAGGCTTACTAGGCTTGGGCAGCTTGCTTAAGGCCATATATATATTTATTAAGGCGATAGACAAGGATATAACCATTTAAACATAGCCAAGAGGTTTTTCCATGTAAATTTCTTTGTGCGAATCTCCATGCCGAAAAGCAGACTTGACATCCACTTGATGGAATTCCCATTTAAGTGAAGCGAAAAGGGAAAGAACAGGGCAGATGGAGTTCATTTTGGCATGAAGGGAAAATGTTTCATTGTATTCAATTCCTTCGATTTGGGAAAATCCTTTGGCATATAACTTTTCCTTAAGTATTTCAAGACTTCCATTGGATGCATACTTAGTTCGATATACCCATTTACATTAGACAAGTTTTCCTTATTTTAGAATAGGTACACTATCCCAAGTATTGTTCTCAATTAAAGAGTGATATTCTTCATCCATAGTTGCATCTCAATCTGGCTGGTTTGAATCTTCTACAAATGTTTCTAGATCATGATTCTATGCAACTTGAGCCAAAGTAGAAGAGGCTTGTTGGAATTGTGAATCTGTTTGGTGTTGATCTCTGGGATCATCAAAAAGATCACCAATTGCTTCGCATGTTGCATGGACCCATTAAGAAAGCAGTTGTGTTGGTGCAATTGGAGGAAAACAAATAGGAGGAGGTGTATTTTCATCCTTAGTGTCATCATCAGAGGCTAGAGTAGGAAGACTATCAAGGATTTTGGGAATAAAATATGGCACGAGTGTCGAAGATGGCTTGCAAGACACATATGGCACAAACATCAAATTAGGCTTGCAGGTCAAGATATTTTCACCAAATTTAACATCTCTTTTAATAATTTTCTCATTGGAATGTGGTTGAATAAGTCTATAACCTTTCACAACTTCAGAGCATCCAATGAATATACACTTTCCACTTTTAGGATGCATTACTTTCCATTTTTCAGAGGAATATGAGCCCATGCTTCACTACCAAGCACTAGAAGCAGGTGTTTTTCAGTTTAATGTTTCTCCATGTTTCTTTCAATGTTATATATTTTAGAGCCTTTGTGGGAGTGTATTTAACTATGTAATTGACACAATTAACAGATTCAACCCAAAACTGAAGACTTAATCCCTTATCTTGGATTATACAATTAGCCATTTCTTTTAATGTGCGATTGTTTCTCTCAACAACACCATTTTGCTATGGTGTGTATGGAACAATATGTTGCATTTGAATTCCTCGTGCAAGGTAGTAAGTCGTGAATTTTTTATTTACATATTCACTTCCATTATGTTGATTTTACCACTTTTAGATATG
Organism: Pseudotsuga menziesii; assembly: GCA_001517045.1. Classification (NCBI taxonomy): domain Eukaryota; kingdom Viridiplantae; phylum Streptophyta; class Pinopsida; order Pinales; family Pinaceae; genus Pseudotsuga; species Pseudotsuga menziesii. Next base: position 208,410 of record LPNX010626015.1, on the reverse strand, counting down.
ATAATTATTTCCCCTATGAATTGTATGCAACAAATTCTTCATAGCATAATTATGCACTAAAATATTCAACCATATGTTACACTTTAAATAAAATGCATGATTGATAAAAAACGATGAATACAATACAATACATGGACCATTAAATTGGTCTCATCATTCCTTTTCAAATATAAAAGGCACATCCTTTTACTCTTTATTTAGATGCTTAATTTATTAATTTATTATTTCTTTATCTTTTCATTTCAATGTTTAATTAATTAATTTTATTATCGCCTTTCCCATGGTTTCATAAAACCATGTTATTTTCCAATGGTATTGGCCCATGTTATTTTATTTCTTTATCTTATTATTTATATTTATTTATTTATTTATTTGCACATACCCTCAACTTATTCTTTATGTACGTAACAATATCTAGAAACTTAGTCTTCATATGCTGAGAAGGATTTTCATGAGCTTGCTTCACATGCACATCCATCCATGTTATAAGAGATCTAGCATGTGTGCACCCACACTAGAGTAGACTTTGACCATTCCAATAGGGGTAGCTAATTCCTAAGAATGGGGAATTCAAGTCCACTTTATTATGACAAGGAACACCAGATCCAGGTAGGCATGTGATGGGAAACCCAAGTCCTATACCACTTCATCAAGTTCCATGATCAAGAAGGACTGTACCAAGGACTACCATAAACAAGGAGTATATATGAAATCCTCCAAACCTTCCACCACTTGACCAAGAAAGGATACATCTAGTGGCCTCACATATACCAGTGAGTGAACCATCATCATCCTCCATAGGTCAAACCACCGTGACCCATGAAACCAAGCACCATGGCTATGCATAGGAGGATGTGTTCCTACAAATTCCCCAAACATCAACACTCCCACTTAGTTAGGGAGACATTCTCCACCACACCAATCTTATCTATGAAGTATACAAACTTTTCCTTGGACAGAGGCTTGGTCAGAATGTTTGCAATTTTCTCATTTGTGGATATGTGCTGGAGTTGAACCAATCCCTTCTGCACCATGTCTCGGATAAAGTGATATTTCATCTCAATATGTTTCAACTTGTCATGGAAGACTGGATTTTTTGAAAGCATGATCAAATAGTCTAACATGTAACTTCCGAAGCCACATCGATTCATGACTTGCATCACTGATTGCAATATACTTTTCTTCTGTTGTATTCAATGCTATGAAAGTATAATTCTAGATAATCCAAGAAGCCATAGTTGTCTCAAGCTGAAGCAACAACTAAAGGTGGTATTTGTGTCTACCTCATTGCCTACCCAATCAGAATCTATATAACCATGGATCCACACATCACCACCTGAGACATATTTGAGACCATATGCAAGTGTACCGCGTAGGTAACGCAATACATGCTTTGCTTCCACCCATTGCAAGTACCTTGACTCAAACATGAACGGGCTCAAGGTATTTATTGCAAGGGAAATATCTGGCCTAGTGTTAACCACATACATCAAGGATCCAATAATATGCATGTACATAGTGGTATCCACCAAATCTAAATTTGAAGTAGAATCACCCAACTTCTTTAGAGTCGTTAACATCGGTGTAGTCATGGAATTGTAATCCATCATATTGAATCTCTTTGGGATATCAATTGCATACTTCCCTTGACTAAGGAATATCTAATTTTATTTATGCCACATTTCCAATCCCAGGAAGTAATGCATCATCCCTAGATCCTTCATCTCGAACTTAAAGGCTAACTCCCTCTTGCATTCAACTATGAGCTTCTCTACTTCAGTAAGAAGTAGGTCATCAACATATAGTACCAATATTGAATGATCACTATTGACAACCTTATAGTAAAGGTTGGGATCCACAACACTCTTGGTAAAGCCCATACTCATAAGGTATTCATCAATCCTAGAATAACAAGCCCTGGGTACCTGCTTGAGTCCATACATTTCTTTCTTCTATTTGCAGACATGTGAGTCCTTCCCATGTATCATAAAGCCCATAGTTTTCTCTATGTACACATGTTACTCAATTTCAATATTGAGAAATGCAGTCTTTATATCCATTTGATATAATATCCAACCCATCACTGAAGCAAGTGAAATGATAGTTCTGATAGTAGCATACCTAGCTATAGGGGAAAACGTCTCCTCATAGTCTACTCCATTTTTTTGAGAGAATCCTTAGGTCACGAACATTAATTTTTGTTTCTCAATGCTAACATATGATTTATGATTGATCTTGTAGATCCACTTGAAAGCCCCCATAGACTTCCCCTCAGGTCTAGGAACAATCTCCCACACATCATTCTTCATGATGGATTGATACTTCATCGTGGCATCTCTCCAAAACTCATGATAAAAAACCTCCTCATAAATGGAAGGATCAGAATTAATGACGTGACTCATAATTTACATGTAACTTGATAATATCTGAGGCATCTTACGTTCCCTGAAGGTACAATTGGGAGCCAAATGCTTCTTCTCCTTATGCAGAGTGTTACGAAGCTGGGATGGTCTTTTCTTGACCATTGCGACATTTTTTGACCTATCCATAGGCTATGTCGGCTCTATTGGCTCCTCCCTCTGGTCATTTGAAGAATGAATATAGTGATATATATCTCTAGGAGACTCTTGATCTTCACTATAAATATCCATGTGATATTCTCTAGATCTTCTGAAATCTACCTCCTCATCAAAGGTGACATCCTAACTGAACTTAATCTGTCTCTGAACATAGATGTATATCCAGAAAGGATTCGATGTCTCACTGTATCTCGCAAAGGTCCCCTAATTTCTTGAAGGTACCAGCTTCGATCTCTTCTCCTTGGGTACATGAATGTACACTGGGAAACCAAATACCCTCATATGACTAACTTCAATTTTCATACATGTGAATGCCTCCTCCAGAGTCTTGTCCCCCAACGTTTGTTGAAGTATCATATTCTTAATATAAACCAGAGTACTGGATGCTTATTCCCATAAATGCATGGGTAATAACTGATCATGGATTATTTCTTTGGATGCCTCACATATAACCTTATTTTCCCTTTTTGCTACCCCCTTATGTTGTGGATTGTAAGGAATTGTCAGCTCCCTCTTGATCATTGCATCCATGAAGAAGTTAATGAAGTATTTATAGGCATACTCTCCTCCATTATCTATCCTCAAGGCTCATATAGGCCTCCCTGTCAAGTTCTCAACTAGATCCCTGAACTCTTGAAATCTTCAGAAGACTTCATCCTTGGTCTTCATTAAATATATCCAAGTCTTCCAAGAGTAGTCATCAATGAATATCACATAGTGTAGTTATCCACTCAAGGAATGGACTATCATCAGTCCACAAACATGAGAATGTACTAGATCCAAGATTCCTTTGGATTGACTATCACTTGTTAAGAAACATCCCTTTGTATTCTTACGAAGTGCACACCATCTTGTTCCATTTGAAGCTCTACTAAACCTGTGACCATCTTCCTTAACTCAGGAAGAGCTCTATAGTTAGGTGAGAAAATATCCGGTTCCATAGATAAGATATAATGATTCTTTCATGGATCAATGCTTGAAATGAGCGTCTTATCAACCTATACAATATCCCCTGTCGAACACCAATCACTTTAGATAAATCTACGCTTGATTCCTTATGCAGTACCAGAATTCGACAATCCATAAAGGAAACTCTAAAGCCTCACTCTAATATCATGTCATATGTTTGGAAGCGCCATTATATACCAACCAAATCTCACTGCTATTCGTAATGGATCTTGAAAGAGCAAAGATATAGTAGTACTCCTTCCTAATACCATCAACAAGCTCATAAAACTGTGATTCTTTGGTCCTCTTCTTCAACAACATATGAATGTTGCTTCCCTGTTATTTTCTTCTCAGGACATTTGTTTACAAAATGGATAAAAGTCCGACAATTAGAACACCTAATATGAGAGATATCCTTTAACTTATGTTCATGGGATAGATCATGAATTTTTCCTTTGTTTTTCTTATAAGGAAATTTCTTTTCTTTGCCTTGCTTGAGTTTCAAGGGATAAATTTTCTTCATCCCTAGATTTTTGAGAACTACTCCAAAACACAATTCTTCCTTCTTCTTGGACGCAATCAATCCACAATATTTTAAGTGATTTTATTGCATCCCTGACACAAACACTGTGAATGAAAGGTTCCCATGAAGTGAGAAGACCATTAAGAGCTAATGAGACAAGATCTATATCATCAACTTCTTCTCCAATAGATTTGAGTTGATCTATTTTATGAGTAATCTTCATAAAGTATGTAGAGACAATATCTAACTTCGTCATATTGATGTCACGAAGCATATTCTTTAATGAAAAATTCCTGTTAGGATTATTGGTTTCAAATAGACTTTCCAAAGCATCATACATTTATTTATCTATCTTCAATTGTGCAACATGTAGGATGAAGTTATCTTTTACTGAGTCAACTAGAATATTTTTGGATTAGATTCATTTTATTTTGGTTAGCTTTCACATCATCATCTATAGGTTCATAAATAACTTTGCTTACATAATCATCAACCTCATTTTCTTCCATGATGATTTGTATTCTGGTTTTCCAGGATGTGAAGTTCATAGCACCGTCAAGTTTGTCTTCAACCTTGAGCATGGTCACCAAATTGACCCTAGCACTTCAACCATGGATGCTTAATAGTTGCAAATACGGCTATTCTGATACACTGTTAAGGACTGCGACAACCTAATATGTCTTCGAAAATGAGATTTGGAACTTGGAAGCTTTGATACCATGTTGATTTTCCACTTTCATAACTTAAAGTGGAAAAATCAACACATTATCTATTCGTAACTTGTGTATTTGATGTCCAGATTTTTTTTCTACAAAATCCTTATAGGGAAAAGAATTGTCAAAAACTTAAGTCTTAAGTTTTAATAAGTAAACCCAAGTGCGTTTGGAGAAGTCATCAATCAAAGTCAAGAAATACTTGAAACCATAGAAAGAAGCATAAGGAAGCAGACCACACAAATCACTATGAATAAGCTGCAAGGGTGCTAAGGCGTGTCAAGAGACATGTTTTTCAAAACTATCCCAATGATGTTTGCTGAGAACACACCAAAGACAAACACCATCTCCACAAGAGACGAGAGGAAGACACGTTTCCATTTTTTGATTACATAGTTGCTACAATGAGTGATAGTTTAAGTGACCAAATTGCTCATGCCAAAGTTTTCACAAGTCATTGCTACGAGCAATAAAAAATAAGGGAAAAGTTAATGCCCAAAGTTGTTGAATTTGTAAAACATAATAATATCATCGAAAATTTCTGTATCTAGGACATCCTTAGGATCTTTAAAATCCTTGATTACAACTTGGTGAGGTGTAGAAGTTACTAGCTTACCTTCACTAGAATGAGTGATTTGATAGGTTAACAACAAATTGCAGGAAATTCTTTGAACACATAATACATGATTGAATTTCCCACCATCTATTTGAAATGTTTCAGATCCTACAACATTAAGATATCAATCAACATCAACAAATATTTGTTTGTTGTTACATTCATTTAGAGCAGAAAATATGGCTTTATCCTTAGCCATGTGATTAGATTATCTAGAATCAATGAGCCACTTATCATAGAAGAAGAGGAAGAATATGAATAGAAGGAAAAAATAGAAGAACAAAGTGCATGTCCTTGAGTTGTTGATTTAGAAGACGAATCAAGGTTTTTGTTATGCTTATTCATTGTTCCTTCTAAGGTTGCTATCTTCTTGGAACACTTAGATACTGCATGATTGTCTTTCTCGCAAAAAATGCAATGACGTCTTCTTATCTTTCGATTTGGTTCCCTTATCACCATTGGAAGGATGAGATGGATGAGAGGGTTTGGGACCCTTGTTTTTCTTATTATTGTGAGGATGCTGCTTCTTGGGATTCTTGGTTTTGTCCTTATGTTGTGCCACTAAGGCTTTTCCAGATGTATCGATATCACTGATTACTCTAAGATGTTATATGAGCTTATCTTGCACTCTAATCAAGGAATCACACAAAGATTCAAGAGTGTGTTATTTATACTAAGTTATTTCCCAAAGATTATTTTATGGAGTAAAAGGTAGATGCAAAAACAAAATAAGCAATACCAAGCTTAGAAATAATATCATGAATACATTTCATTTTTGGCTTAGCTATTTTGCATTCTATGACTAAGGTTCTAAGGGTTTTGAATTTAGAGAGATAGTCTTGAATGAAAAAAAATTAGTTGGATTCAAAACAACCAACTCATTTTCAAATTGGCGACCTAGAATCTCATTGTGTTTACTAAGCACAGTTTCCAACTTTTCCCGAGTCATATCTGCTCCATCAATTCCTTGAAGGTGGAAATGTAAATGATTAGAAATTGACATCTCGATTAATCCATGAGCTTCATCACATTTATTGAACCAATTTGTTTTCTTATCATTACCAGCACGTCTAGTTTATTTTCCCAAGGTAATTTGGACGTAAAATCCCTTACATCGCAAGACATCCTCCATACAAGATTTCCATAAGAATTAGTTTGTACTAGTAGGAATAATATCACATGGAACAATGATATTGTAATACACATGTAAAATGACTTCAAAATAAAAAACTGATGGTTTAGATGAAAATATCTCAAAAAAATAGGAAGTTAAAAAAAATGACATTGAAAATGAACTTTGGATGTCAATGTTATCCCATTTTGAAGAAACACATAAAAAAAAGAGAGCTAAAGAGCTAACGTTGATCCATGTGGTAGTGAGGGAAAAATGCAATAAATGATCCCCCCTACTAACTTTGCATATAAGCTCACTTTACAAATAAGTTTCTTTAAAATAAGTGACCCACTTTATATTCAAGTAGGAATCACTTTTACAATGTAGTTACTTTATAACTTAAAGCTACATGGACTCTTGTAGAAAGTAGCAAAAGAAAGGATTTGAACCCATTCAGACCACTTACTTTTTAAAGTAAATTTCAAACAAATGAACTAAGAAAAATATTTAATAATATTATGGAGGAGAATGTTGTTGTTGGAAGAGCTTTACTACCCATAAAACCTTTCTTTTTGGATTGCAAGACACTTTACACAACCACACAAAACGAAAAAATCAAATTTTGAAACTGAAATGTTTTAGATTTTGGGTTAGTCCTTGGTTATATTTCTTAGAAAATGTAAGTTTTCTCATTGTTTTTGTTTATCGAATTTGCACAAAGTGCATGGTAAAGAGGATATGCATTAAAGAAAACACTTTCCACTTTGTTTTCAATTTCTCGAGTTTGCACAAATCACATGACAAAGAGAATACATAGATAGAAAAGGTAATAAACCATAAATTAAAATAACAGGGATAAAATATGAAAGAATACGAGGAAACATTTAAAAAATGCTTAAGTGTAAACAATAAACCTCTAGATTTGGTAAAATGGACGTATCTTGGGAAAAAAACATTTTTTACTGAAATGAAAAAACATTTCCAATTGAAAACAATGCTCCCGAAAAAATGGAACACCTCTCTCATTCTATAAATGCACAAAAAAACTATAAATATTTTAATGCATACGACAACGTCGACTCAAATATTGATCATCAACGAAAGAAAAAATTCATAAGAGCTATAACACCATGTTTAACTAACACATGCTATTTCCAGAAGATCAAACACCTTCAAAAATTAGTCACACAAACATACCAGCGATCAACACATCAATGATTTTATGTGGTTGAAACCCTCAAAGAGGGAAACAACTACTTGAGGCGATATTATTATGAAAAACAAAAATAAAGTTAAAATGAGTTTCTCACAGTCAATCATTGAGAAAATGACCTTCCATGTTGTTTAAGTAGAGATCATGACCCAATAGGGTGTAAATCCATGGAATAGTTGCAATTAAGATCAAGGTGAGAATGAACCTTTAGATCACTCTATGTCTAGAACATATTGAAACTTTCATATTACATAAGTACAAATGCATACTAAAGAAACACAATTTACCTGAAGACACATTATACCATGTTGATCTTAACTACCTACTAAGTTTCTAAATATCCTAACATCTCGCCGGGTGATGAAAGTCAACCTTTACTTGCTGGTACTGATATGGATTTATGCAGGAACGCAACATAATACACAAATAACTATAGAAACAAATAGGCAGCGGAAATAACACTTCATTTCATTAATCAATAACTGAAACTGGTTTACATACAAAATGGAAATAAACTAGCTAGAGTGTTGGTAGCTTATCCTTGAGAAGAGATGTGGAGGCTACATGCCTTTGAACTCTGTGTTACAATGAGGGTCGAAGGCCTATATATTATTGAGAAACAATGGAAACCCTACACATCCAAAAACCTAACCCTAGGAGGTGAAACACCAAAATGTGGGCCCCGTTGGGTAACTTGGTACATCAATTTCTCGGGATCGTAACTTTAGCATACTACCTTCGTTTGACATGCATGATACATCATTAGAAATATCTGTTTAAGGACTACATCAATAAATAACAAATACCAAGTATGGAACATACTCATATTTTCCCGACCATTCGATGCCAAAAAAACGTTGTTTAGGGCCTCAAAACGGCTCCGAAAGTTTAGGACCCGAAAATTGCCAAAAATAGTAAATTGTGCTACAATTAAGGGAACTGGAAAACTGAAAGAAACAATGGTGGGGGCCCAAGTGGAATAGGTGGGTGGCCAACAATATACTCCTAGATCATTCCTCCCCCTTTAGGAAGCAATGGTCCCCATTGCGTTGAGTTCCTCCATGAGATGAGGAAACTTCTGATGAAGTTGGTCCTTGGTGAGCCACTTTCCCTGGTGAAGGAGTTGGCATGCTTTGACAACTCGATATAGCTGGATCTTCTGCTGGTAGGTGTTCTTGATTTGTGTGTCCATAATCCGATTAGTTTGGCTTGTTCCATGCAGTCGAGGTTTAACTTTGTTGGTGTGAGTTGTTCTGCCACGTCTGATGTGCCCAGTAGAGGTGGAAAGTGGGGCCGAAGGCGGTCCACATTGAACACTGGGTGCAGACCAAGGAATGGTGGAATACTGAGATCGAAGGCATTTTCCCCAATAGCCTTGGTGATGGTGTATGGCCCATATTGGAGCGGGCGAAGCTTGCGGTGGGGTCCAGCGAGGTGCTCCTTCTGCAAATATAGCCACACTTTGTCACCCACCTGGAATTTGTGTTGCACTCGATGCTGATCATGTCGTTGCTTGTACTTAGCATTGGATCTGTCTAATATGTCATGAACCTGTTGGTGAATGTGCTGAATGCTCTCAATGAAGCTATTTTCCTTGGAAACTTCAGACTGGATATGAGCTGAATACCAAGCCCACCTGAAAGGGGTTGTGGTTGGTTGAGCTGTGGAGGGCCTAATTATAGCTGTGTTGTACATAGGGGAGGATCTCATCCCATGTACGTGGATGCTTTGAGTTGTACATGCACAAAATGTGTACAATGATCCTATTGACGACTTCTGTCTGGCCATCAGTCTGGGGATGGAAAGCTATGGACTTTGTGAGCTTGGTGTCTAGCATTGACCATAGGCTGGACCCGAATTTACTAAGGAACCTGTTGTCCCGATATGAGATTATAGACCATGGGATCCCAAAGTGTACCCACACTCATTCAAAGAAGAGTTTAGCACTGGCTTCTTCTGTGATATTCTTCTTGCAGGCCGCTATTATGGTCATTTTTGAGAATCTGTCAATGAACACAAACACACAGTCATTGCCGTGCTTAGTAGAAGGAAGGCCCGACATGTAATCCATGGAGATGGATTCCCAAGGTCGACTAGGGGTAGGAAACAAAGTATAGAGGCCTTGCTTCTTGATGGATGGTTTGGCAATGGCGCAGGCAGTGGAGGATCAGATGTACTTCCCGACATCCTGTCGAAGGTTCAACAAATAGAAATACTTCTACAGTATTGCCACTATTTTCTCTACCCCGAAATTCCCAGCGAACCGATTGTAGTGCGCTTCCCAAATCATCTTGGCACGCTTGCTTGAAGAAACACAAAGGTTTCCCATGTGACATAGTAGTACATCCTGGAGGTGAAATTTTGGAACTTGGTTTCCCTCCAAGAGTGTCTGGTATGTGTGGCTGAATTCTAGATCGCTCTTGTAGAGAAGCAGCCAATCAGAAGTCTCGTGCCCACAAGAGTTGAGCATGGTGGTTATCGCCATGATTGGTGGTTGGCTGAGGTAGTCTGCAACATTATTGGTGCTTCCCTTCTTGTACTTGATATTCAAAAGAAACTGTTGTAGATATGTGGACCACTTCTGATGGTGATCGTTCTATAACTTCCCTTGTGTCTGTATGAACTGCAGGGGTCGGTGGTCTATGTGGATAATCATTTCCGTCCCCAAAATGGAAAGCTTCCACTATCGGCAAACCTATACAATGTAATACATCTCTTTTTCATAAGTGGGATATTTGCGGACTGTGTCAGACAATGTCTCACTGTGATATGCAACTGGATGCCCTTGTTGAGTAAGGATTGCCCCAATAGCATAGTCAGAGGCATCTGTCTCGATCTCAAATGGTTGTTGCAAGTCTGGTAATGTGAGCACTGGGGCACAACAGAGGCGATGTTTCAATTCTGCAAACACATTATGTTGAGTTTCCGACCAAAAGAAATTTTCTTTCGTTCCTCCCTTGGTGACTTTACTCAAGGTACAAGTGATATGAGAGAATCCCAACACGAATATGCGGTAGAAATTAGCAAGGCCCAGAAAGATGCGAAGCTCTGTTAGAGTAGTTGGGGTTGGCCAATCCTGAATGACTTGGATCTTGGTTGGATCCAAATGTACCCCACACTCATCAATAATGTATCCCAGATACTAAACCTGGGTCATGCCAAAAGTGCACTTGTCCAAATTGGCACACAACTTGTGCTGCCGTAATGTTTGGAGGACCTGTCGGATGTGGTGGAGGTGCTCTTCCCAAGTCTGGCTGAATATCAGGATGTCATCCAAGTACACTACTACAAATGAGTTGGTGAATGGCCGCAAGATATTGTCCATCAGTCTCATGAAGGTTGCAGGAGCATTCGTCAGCTCGAAAGGCATGACCAACCATTTGAAAAGGTCCTCCTTTGCTTTGAAGGTAGTCTTCCACACATCGGTTAGTTCGATTGGCACTGGGTGATACCCGAACTTTAAGTTGATATTGCTAAAATATTTTGCCCCTTTAAGCTGGTCCAGGAGGTCATCAATCCGTGGGATCGGGTACCTATTCCGGACAGTGATCTTATTCAGCACCCGGTAGTCAATACGGAGTCTCCAAGTCCCATCCTTCTTTTGTACCAACACGATCGGGATCTTGCAGGGCGATGAACTTGGACAGATGTGACCCTTTTGCAGAAGCTCCTAAATTTGCCTCTTGATTTCATCATTCTCCAGAACAGAGCGTCGATAGATCGATCCATTGGGAAGCGGCACACCTGGGGTCAGATCGACGGGGTTGATCTGACAGTGGAGAGGAACCCTGGTGGGTGAGGTGAATATGTCCCAATACTCCTCCACGACCTTGTCCATTTGTTGTTGTCATGCGAAGGGGCACTTTCTGGAGGTCGTTGCCACGATCTTCTTCTTTCCCTGGGGGCAGATCATCAAGAAAACAAACTTCCCGGTTTTGGAAATGAGCTTACTGCATTGTTTTGCAGTAACCAAAGAGATAGCTACAGGAGGTGGTACCTCTGGTATCATGTACAAATTATTTCTAAGATCAATAATAACAGTGCGAGGAGCAATATCACCTAATGATACATCACAAACATCAAGAGGAGCAATATCACATAATACCTCATCAGTGAACGGCTTGATGCTGTAGGGAAGGTGACATTGCTGGTTGACGTGGAGATCCCGTCCTTGGTGAAGCCACCCAATGGTGTACGGATGCAGGTGTGCTGTGGTCGGAAAACCCAACCGCTTCACTACCTCTATTGAAATCAGGTTCTTTTGGCTCCCACTGTCGACAATGAATTGTAGCAGGGAACCCTTTACCCACATACAGGAGTGGAAAAGACGCTCCTCCTCCTCTGAATCTTCTGGTTCTTCCTTTTGGATCTTCGTGGTGGCAATGGTGGCGTTGGGTTCTGCATCAATAATCTTCTTCCTTATGTCATTCCCATTCTTGGGTTCTGATTTAGTGTCAGAGTATGCATCTGATTCAGAAGCCTTTATCCCGGCCACCAGTGACTACTTGGCTCGACACTCACTTGTGTTGTGAGTGGGGCTCTTATGGAACTCGCACCACTTTCTCGCTTCCTTCTTCGGCTTTGCAGTGTTGCTCTTTGCTTGTGGCTTTGGAAATTTTTCTTGAGTTGCCATGCCTTGGCTGTGCCCTTGGTTCTGCAGTTTGGGGGAACCTTTCCCTTGCTTCTGATTTGTAGATCCAAAGTCTCGCTTTTTCTGTTTTAATTTTTGCTCAATTTTGGTAGCATACCGATATGCCATACCAAGCGAGGAGATGTCGAGGAAATCCATTTCCTCCTAAATTTATCTGTGCACAAAACTGTGGTACTTCAGCACCAAATGTTTCTCTGAATCTTTGATACCCAACTTGGTGCGCAGGGTATGGAACAGATTCGTCAGCTCATGCACATCTTGATCTCTTTGTTGCCGCAACATAGTCCATTGTATGTACTTGTCCTCATAGCTCCCCACCGGATAATATTGTCCCTTTATGGCATCTCAAAAATAATTCCAAGTGGGTACGACCGAGAACAGAGAGGGTTTCTCACTATCCTTTCTCTCACAGTAGGTTTCCCACCAGTCCTTGACATTGGGGGCGGCTTTGAGTAGAGAAAAAGTAATCTTTTCCTGGTCGAAAAAGTCATGAACCGAGAAATATCCTTCAAATAGATTCAACCATCTATATATGGTGTCTGCATCTATTCAGCCATCAAATATGGGAATGTTGAAGTTTACTTGTACCTTAAAAGGGGTTGCGCCTCCAGAGTGGCTGCTAGATGCAGATGCGCCGCCAGTGGGAAGTCGTTGAAGGATCTAGGCAAAGTTATCCATCATCGCGTTCCTTTGTTTTTCAAGGGCCTCCTCAAGAAACATTTTGATAGGATATTTTGTGCCCTCATCTTTCTTTTCGTCCCCCATGGGTGGCCGTCGGGATTTGCGAGGCTGATCTTGCAAAGGTTCAACCAGATCGAGCCCTAACTCTTTATACCTCGACCTCATTGGGGACATGCAAAGAAGGATCGAGAAAGAGCAGATTGCTCCAATACCACTGATTTGGATTTATGCAGGAATGCAACAGAATACACAAATAACCATAGAAACAAATATGCAGCGGAAATAACACTTCATTTCATTAATCAATAACTGAAACTGGTTTACATACAGAATGGAAATAAACTAGCTAGAGTGCTGGTAGCTTATCTCTGAGAAGAGATGTGGCGGCTACATGCCTCTAAACTCTATGTTAAAATGAGGCTCAAAGGCCTATATATTATTGAGAAACAATGGAAACCCTACACATCCAAAAACCTAACCCTAGGAGGTGAAACGCTAGAATGTGGGCCCCATTGGGTAACTTGGTACATCAATTTCCCGGGCTCATAACTTTAGCATACTAGCTCCGTTTGACGTGCATGATACATCGTTAGAAAGATCTATTTAAGGACTACATCCATAAATGAAAAATATTGAGTCCAAAATGGACTCATATTTTTCTGACCATTCAATGCCAAAAAAACGTCGTTTAGGGCCTCAAAACGGCTCCGAAAGTTTAGGACCCAAAAAATGCCAAAAATAGTAAATTGTGCTACAATTAAGGAAACTGGAAAACTGAAAGAAACAATGGTGGGGGTCCAAGTGGAATAGGTGAGTGGCCATCGATATCCTCCTGGTTCATTAGAAACACAATTTACCTGAAGACACATTATACCATGTTGATCTTAACAACCTACTAAGTTTCTAAATATCGTAACATCTCGTAGAGTGATGAAGGTCAACCTTTACTTGCTGGTACTCAAGGAACCAAACAATAAACTTGACTACATCATGCTTCATGCCTACACAGAATAAGAATGCCTTCATCTTTGCATACATATTAACACCAAGATGTGCACAATAGGATACTTTTGGGATTCCTTGAGGATAGTGCCTCTAATATCCCCTTCGTCGTGAATATACATCCTCCCTTGTTATCACAACAGTCCATATTGCTCTAGTTCATACCCTTCAAACTTAGGCCCCACTTGCCTCCCATTTTGAAGTGTCAATGTAAATTTTTGGAACCAACTATCTTCGAGAAGTTGTCCCAATATTTTCTCCCTCAAATTGACCTTTAAGGGTATTAAGGAGAATATCCTTGGTTTTGTACTTAGGTAATTGACCACTATGTTCTCTTTCCCTTTGATGTACAAAATCCCAAAGTTGTACTCACTCATAAATTCACTCCATCATCTTTGTCTAGCATTTAGATCCCTCTAAGTGAAGAGATGCTTCAATATTTTGTGATTAGATTTGAGATCAAATCTTTTTCCAATGGGGTAATGTCTTCGAAGCTTTAGTTCTAACATTCTAGATTCATATTCTAAACCATGTGTGAGGTAATTCTCTTCATGATATTTTAATTTTCTTGACGTATAGCTATTACCACACCTTCTTGCATTAACACAACACCTAAAACTTTCCTTGAGGCATTTGTGAAAACTATAAAGTCCTTATCCATATTGGAAACTCGTAGGATTGACACACTGGTTAGTAATATTTCAAGCTCAAGGAATGCAACATCACATTCCTAAATTGATTCGTATATGATTCCCTTACACTGCAACGAAGTTATGGGTTTCATAATATTTGAAAATCATTCCACTAACCTTTGATATTACACTGCTAATTCCATGAAGCTTCTCACCTCTTGAGAATTCCTTAGCACTGGCCTATCCGTTATGTCCTTTACCTTTTCTAGGTCTAATGAAATTTCGTCACTTGAAATTATATGACCTATATGTTGAATCTCATTTTGATATAAAGAAGACTTAGACAACTTACCATACAAATTGTGCTATCTTAAGCATGAAAATACTAACCACAAGTTCTCCTCATATTACTTCTCATTTTTAGAATATATGAGAATATCATTTACGAAGACCTACACAAAGCAGTCTAAGTACTTACATAATACGCCATCATGAGACTCATGAATATTGTTGGCGCATTGGTCAAACTGAATGGTACCACTACAAAAGCATAGTGCACAAACTCAATTTGTAAGTTAGTCTTAGGTATATCACCTTCATTAATCCTTGTCTGGTGGTAACCTAATTGAGAGTGATATTCAAGAAAACCTCAACCTCTTCCATTAGGTCAAAGAGGTTGTTAATTCGAGGTATAAGGTATCTATTATTCATTATGGCTCTGTACAAATCTTTGTAATCTATGAAAATATGAAAGGAACCATTCTTTTTCTTGACAAATATTACTGGTGCACCCCACAATCAAATGCTTGGTCTAATGAATCATAGGTCTAATATTTCATTTAGCTGCATTTGCAACTCATAAAGCTCTTGAGCCGTCATCTTGTAAGGTGTATTTGAGATCAGCCTCGAACCGAGTTTTATCTTGATAGTAAAATCAAGTTCTTTGTTCGAAGGTAACTTGAGTAGATTTTTGGGAAATACATCTTTGAATTTGGATAATATTGGGTACATATTTAAAGAGGGCCCCTTCTCATCACTTACCAGCTCAACCATGTATAACCGACATCCCTGCCTTAGAGATCATTTTAAATTCATTGTTGACATGAAACACAAGGACATTTTTCTTATAACACCTTGAAGTTGAATTGTCCTTCCCTCATTATCTAAACAAAGCACTCTTTTTCCAAAACATTCTAAGAAAGCTGGATGAGGCTCAAACCATTCCAAACCAGTTATGAGGTTGTACGTACCTAGGGTAGTGACATACAATTTTATCCGAATTTTACACACCATTAGGCCTACTAAACATTTTTTAACACAATCTTGGTCCCACTACTTGCTTTTCCCACAAATCCATTTAAACCCATTGAAACTTGTCATGACTGTAAAATTCCAACCCACACCTATCTAATGTGCATCAAGAATTGAAACTATTTACTTCTCAAGGATTAACCAAAATTGTAAGCTTAATATTTTTTATCTTACCCAATGAATCCACTACAATGGATTGATATTTGACATGGTGGTTATTGAATGATGCATAGATTTTGTGCCCATTACTTGAATTCCCCATTGGTGCATTCCCTTCGCTATGCATAGTACCGGATTTAAAATAGGGGCAATATCGCTGGTAACGAGCCCCTTCAAATCCCCAACAAGAAAAATCAGATGGAGGTTGCATGCTACTCTATGTAGACATCTAAGGTGCGTTCCTTCGTTTAAATTCTTTACCCTTTCTAATTGATCACTATGAATTCCTTGGACTCTATTGTGTCCCCGATGATTCGTGTGATGCTACACTAGGTACCATTGAACCATCTTATGCAATGAATTTGGGCGTAGGTCTATTTCCATAAGGAGGCTCTCTAGAGTATCCTCTTTTGGAGAAGGTTTGGGGAGCCTTCCCCACAAAACCATACTAGAACATAATAGTTGATCTTGCACCCCATTTCTAATCCCCTTTACCACTTAGATTTTCTTTTACATGACAAACACTTTCAATTTCAATTTCCTTAGAAATTGAAGAGGGTTTCCACATGTGTACAAGATCCCTAATCTTAAAGTTCAACCCATACATGAACTAATATGCCTAACATTGATATGTGTCCATGTATGAGACATACTTGAATAGCTCCATGAATCATATATCATATTATTCCATATATCAGTTTCCATGAAGAAAGGCGTGAAAAGATCCTACATACTCCTTATAGAATGCAGGTACGTGATTTCTTTGAAACCAATATTTTAAATGAATTCCCATGGGACGCTGTTTCAGGTAAGATGAAACTTCCTTCGAAGGTTTCCCCACAATTCGAAGGCATTGTATTAAAGCTGGAATATGGATATATCATATTTTTAGGTCAAGGAATATTCTCTTAGTGTAAAGTACCTCTCATTTTGTCAAGCCACACCTCGACAAGCTACCCATCATGTCCCCTAGAAAACTTGGGAAGTTTTATTTTTTGAAGCACCCTAGTGATGTCTAGAGAGGAGGTCCATTCTCTTAGTTCATTTACCCTTTATGATTACCATACCCTAATGGAGGTGGCTCCACTTTTGATCCTGATGTAATACTTACCCCCAAATACCCATGAGCACCTTATTTATTGCCTTTAGAAAGCTCAAAATCAGAACCATCTCCAACTATGGTATTGGTGGTTCCGCCGCGGTTCGCTCAAGTGATGGTGTCACCTGACCACGTCCTTGATTTTCGTTCATCCGTAGCATAATGATTATGGATCACAACTGCAAGGGTTTATCAGTAATCCGCAAGTCACGGCTAACTAATTCAATGCGTGCATACACCATATCATGCATATGCTTAATTTCTATTATTGAATTAAAATTTATGGTGAGAACATATTAGTTGCAGCATTGGTCTTATATTGTAGAGGCCATTTAGTCCTTAATCTCTAAGTACTCTACTTTAAATATAAATTCATCAATTATGTACATAAATTTGTATCATATCGATGTAAGCCTACAATATATATATATATATATATATATATATATATATATATATATATATTACCATTTGACTCTCTCATTAAGGGTCAACACAAGGGAGTTTTGTTACGATGCTGATCGATCAAAATATTAATTAGTCTTATCACTGTAATTAACAATTCTTTATACCTATTTATATTAATTACCCCAATTCATTATTTGCAATATGTTGTTTCTAAACCTCCTATATTTATTTATTTTTAACATCATTTTTATACTTGCCTCAGCAGGTATATTGTAATCGATTGCAAGTCAAACTCTTTTGACTTTGTATTAGTTGCTCTCTTTTGAGGCAGGTATAAAAAATTAAAATCTGTTTTGCAAAGTATAACTTAGGGATTTGTAAAATATTTTTTTTTTAATTTTGTTAAAAAAGTATTTTGTAAACAACTTATTGGTGGATAGAAGATGATGTAAAATTTGGAATTTGGTATCTGGATTTGAGTTGACATGTGGCAACATGACATCATAATAATAAAATAAAAAAAATAAAAAATTATATCCCATTGCCATATGTTATAGAAAGTGGTACCATCGGAGCCAGTTGTTCTGGTTTTTTCCAGACCTCGGGCCATGAGACGAGGGTGCATTAGCTTGGAAATGTCATCCACAACAACTAAATCGGAGTCTAAATCGGAGTCGAGGTAAATGATTCTCCCGAGTCAAAGTGATATAATATGAAGTGCAAGTATGGAAAAGTCACCTGAAGCGTAGCCTTGAGATCACGTTGGCGCTCGGACACCATGAAATGGAAGACTACATTCTTGGGACAAGCAGCATGTTGGAGAATCGATAGAATTCCGGTGACCAATCCTCTCAGATAAGCAGCGTCCAGCGTCATGGCTATATGCACGACCGTGCTATCACATAGCTCTGTATCATCATCTTCTTCTTCTTGAAGTTGAGAATAGCCTGATCTCCACGACGAAGGTGCCGAGACGATGCATTCTTTACCATTTCGAAACGTCGGAGCTTCTTGGAAAACCGGCAGGGTCAACGATCGACATGGTATACGCAGCCGGTCTAGCAGAACGCTAGGAAGCTTGGCGAAACCAGGATTGTCTCTCGCATAATTATTCAATTTAAAGTTAAATTTCATGTCCCGGATGATTCTAGCAGCCACCACGCCAGTCATGCTCAGCTGGATCGAAACCAGAATGCTTGCAAATAGAAAGAAATAAAACGTTCTAGTACATCGAATTAGCATGTTTTTTATTATTGCTGCCACCACTGCTGCTGCTGCTGCTAGATATGCCGTGAGAAGAGAAGACGGAAGGTGATCCACGAACTGTAAGAGAAAGCGGAACAAATTCCTTGGCTAAAGGATTCAATTTCAAGAGCAGATCAGCCAATTCTCTCATGTTGCGGTTCAATTCCTGCGGAGGCTTGCCATTTTCCTGCAAAGCTACTCCATTGTCGCTCTTGTGCAGCATTTGTTCTGAATTGTGCTGTGAATTGTTGAGAGCATTATGCTGTAAATTTTGCACGCTTTGATGTTTATTTTGCTGCAAAATTTTCTCACTGCTGTGCTCATCACTTTGACGGACATTTTCAAGCAGAATCTGACTAGCATTATCCTGAACATTTTGATCGATGCTCTCGTGAACATTACTGCTCACATTTTTATTGGCATTATCATAATTACTTGGTAGATTATTTTCGTGCTGAAGAATAATTTGCACCGAACTCTGCTCTAGTTTCTGTGCACTTTCCTGAACGATTTTCTGCGCATTTTGCTCAAAAGTTTGCGGAATACGAACAGTCTTGAGCTGAATAAAAACGCTTGAGCTCAAATTTTCGTACCTCGCGCTGGGATCCACATCGAAAGCCATACGGCCAAAATTCATCAAGCCAAGACCGGGACTTAGGCCAATTCCCATGCCTTTACCACCATTCTCCATAACAGCCATGGCTAAAACCGAGATTTTCCCACTCTTTCCCGATCCTCGCCTTGTTCGAGACTATTTACAACCTTCAAACTAGCAGAAACGCATCAAAAACAAAACTGCACGGAACTCGACGGTCCAGTGACGGATCTGGACGATATTTAGCTCCATCTGCGCAGCGAAAAAACTATCCCTGTGATATAAGTAGAAGCGAAGAAGCAAAATATAATAAGAGTTGTTATTGGGTGCCTTGTTTTTCTCCCTAATCATAGCCTACGAAGACTTACAAACTCACTGGGATTCCTTGTTTGAAGGACTAGATAAACATATATAATGATATTGAAGCTCCTGTTACCTGGAAAATTTTAAATTGTGGGCAGCTACCCAAACCAATCATACCCATTCGAAGGAAATAACTGAGTAACGCATTATTGTAAAGCTCATTTACACATACCAGATTCATACCAGATTCAAAGTGTCATCAGCAGGTAGAGGAGTCTCTTGGTCTTCTTATTGAACAACGTTTTCTTAATAATATTTTGGGACAGCAACACTTTTCATCATTTTAGAAGCATTATCTTCATGCTGCTTTGGGACAGCAACATCTTCATCAGACTGCTATCCAAATTCTCTGCAATAACAAATAGTAGTAACAAATAGTATTGCATTTTTATGCACATTTGTATTATTATTACGGTTTTGCCTTCATAATAGTTTCCTTTTCATAACTATTATGGTTTTGCTTCTCTTCGTTGTGCTCATCATTCATTATTGCTGGAATCCAAACTGCCTATTGGCTGAAACCCAAAATCATGGACCAGTCTTAAAGAGGCCGTTCTATTAAACTACCTATTCGTTGAAACCCAAAATCATGGAAATTCATAAAACATAGAATTTATTGACATTTTTATTTGCTTACGGTTGTAGGGTTTCAACAACAAACTGTTCAATAATTGACAAAGTAACATCAACAAAAAAAAATTACATACCTGGACTAGTACCAGGTCAGCAGATTTGAAGAAAATCTGAAAATCTTTATCTTGTAAGGACAGTGTGGATGGATGCCCTCATGGCGAGTGAATACACCAAACAAGATTACACTGACTGGATGTGCAGTGCTTAAACAACTCCGCTTTCCTCTATGATTCATAGTTACAATCATATATTTGCAAGTAACCAGAGTCTTCTCTAAAAGCACAGAAAATTCAGGCAGATTTGTTAGAAAATTGTTAAAATTCATGCAGATTGGCTTCCTTATTCCCCATGGCACAGTTCGAATGCATGCAGGAGACTATTCCTATGTCCACGAGTTGCTAAGTGGCATCCTCTTGCATGAATATCTAATTAGCAGCCTGCGCGTGTTCAATTGTCGAGCACTTCGGTGAATTTCAAATATGCCTCTAGACATCTACAGTCTGAGATTAATGTCTTTAATAGAATATGCTAAAGAATAATGCCTTCAATAACTTATGCACGGGGATGGAAGAGCCAACAAATGTCTCACATTTCCTTGAGCAACTTACACGTTATAGCATGCAAAATACAACAGAAAGAAAATGGTATACATTTTTTTCAATTATGTGTTGAATACAAATAATATAATGTATAATATATTTTATTAACGTATGAGAGAAAATAAAATGTCGTGTTTAAATACCTTTCTTCATGTACAAAATCACACAAAAAAAAACAATATATTTTCTCACATATAGAGTCAAATTAAAAATGCTATTTTGCTATTTGTTATTTTCTTGAATTGCAACTTTATACCAACTTACTAAGTCACCCACACAATCCAGACTTTCTTATGCATCCTCCCATGGATATAACATAAACACTTAGTTTCGCCAATGCAAACAACCTAACAACGCCCATGTTATTTGGCATCCTTTCATGGTTTGGCAGGTATTGCTGCCACGCAGAGGATATTTCCAAGATGCTATCGGGCACTGCAACGGACGCAGGGTCCCTGTTGGCCTTGAATGCACTGCACTCCATGGTTACCGTGATAAGCACCATGATGGCATGCATAAATCATATGGCACGTGTCATGCTCCTCCATAGCATGCCGTCCATGTGACATCTCTCTTTTCAACCCCCTTTTCTCGGTTTCTCATTTAACTTCTTTTCTTTCCCCTATTATCTCTCATATTTCTTTTCCCGTTCGGTGGCTGGTCACGAGGACCATCCAAACCTTCCCTTACCAAACACCAAATCACCTCGCACACATCCATTATACAAAATCAAAAGCATTACAAATGTTGGTTGGTTTAGTTAGTTTAACAGAAATCTTTATAAAAAAAAATATTAATTTCATTTGCAGCTATAAATAAATGATAAAAGACTATGAAAATTAATTACATTATAATTGTATAAAACCCTATGAAAAGATACGAGAATGATTTTTCTTAACCAAAAAACTTAGAAGAGTAATATGTGAAAAACATAGACGATTGTGATTTATAAGTTGCAATTAATATGTGAAATGTGAGGAGTTTAATCTCTTAGTGAATGAGATTAAGGAATGAGTAGTATATGGTATTGAATGTGTATTTTTGCATAAAATTTATGTTTTTCCTTCTATTAGTTGCCACCACCAAAAAATTAAAATATGTTTTCTAAAGTTAAACTTTAGAGTTTGCAAAAAAATATTTTAAATTTTAATAAAAATATTTGTATTTGCTATTTTGTAAACTTCTAATTGGCCAATCGGAAATGATGTCATTCTTGGAGTTCGGTATCTGGTTTTCACTTGACACATGGCAATGATGGCATCAACATTTAGTATGAGTCAATTAATCCACCTCCTCATTAATTAGGCAAGTGTTTTTATTTTTTATTTATGTGATTAAAGGGTTAATTCCAAAAAATATTAAAATTAAAAAAAAATTATTCCCCCATATTATTTAGTTTATTTTTTTATTTTCACTAAAAAGCATATTTTTCTTATTATTGTTTTAATTTTATATAATTAAATATCTTTTTTTCCAATATCTATAACATTATTTTTATAAACTCTTGTAAATATTTCTTTCTATTATTATTTTTTATTAGATTAGCATATATTTATATACAACAATGCCATACATTCTATGTTTTTAAAAAACTATCTTCTTGAAAGTTTCATTGTAATAGTTGGTGCTTACATTGGAATTCAAATTTTCCAAAATCTCCAATTGTTGTTACATTTTTAATATCTATATTGTTAAGTATCTATTAGGCATTCAACATTGTTAATGTTATTCAATATCTATTTCTTAAGTAATATTTATTAAACTATTTTTAAGAGCCAAGTACTAGGCATCTATGTTGCTTATCTCAGCTATTGGTAATGACAAAAGCTCTCCTATTCACAAAGACAAGTAAACTCATTTTGGATCTTTAATTTCAAGGACTTACTTATTAACTAATTAATTGATATACACATAGAAATATAAACAACAAAGTTACAAGAAGTAACAAGTAATGCAACAACCTATAAACAACAAGTAATCTCACATAGAAATATAAGTACCATAGCAACAAGTAATACATTGTTGCGAGTTTGAATGTTTCATAATTTCTTCAACTTTTAACTTTAAACTATATACAATATTACAATAAAGTATTTCTAAGAGGTAGGTATAAGCAGCCTTGTTGCTATTTCACTTGTTTAAACAATAAATAAATTGATTTAATAATAGTAAATAATACATATGAATTTATAATAATTATTTTCCTTTTACATAAATACATTTTAAAATGAATTAATTAATTGCAATTTTATTTTGTTTGTTTGTTCGATTGCCCGTCACTCGGGGCCAGTAGCAATGTACTATTCACTAAGAACCACAACCCATGGGCATCTAAGCTGTCAGAGTTAGTCGGGAATTGTACCCTTCCTGGGTCGTTGATTGTACATCATCAGGAGTCATTCTTCGGACTTGTGAGTTATATCAAGTCGAGAATTGTGAGTAATATCAAGTCAGTAGACTTGTGAGTAATATCATGTCCTACAAATATTCTCATGTATTGAGGTGGGATGCTAGTACTGAAGCCTTGCGAGTAATATGAAGACTGTAGACTTGTGTGTAATATCAAGTCAGACTTGTGAGTAACATCAAGTCAAGTATTTTGATCATAGACATTACCCTATGAGATGGACCTTCAGTTATGGAGGTGATCTTGTGAGTAATGTCAATCTGTGTCTTGTGGGTAATATCAAAACTATGGCTTGTGAGTAATATCAAGACAATAGACCTGTGAGTAATATCAAGTCCTACAAATATCCCCATTTATTGAGGTGACGTACTTTACTTGGTAAAGTGGTTATACTATGTGATGTATTACTAACCATGGTCATTCGAGATGGATAAAGCTATTAAGTCTCCTCTAGAGACCGATCACCTCTAGAGTGAATTACTTTAGCATATGCTTATATGGTACAGGGTAATATATATGATCATCGGTATGTGTGACAATTCTTTTGAGTATAATATGATATGATAGAGGATTAAACACATACCATGCAGTAAGATAAACATATAAGCGATAAAGATATTATGAGAGAAAGATAATTCAAAGTGAACTCAAGTTATAAAGCTTAAGTTAAATATGAATGCCTTAATCGGTGCTTTAGTTAAAGCATCAGTTGAACTTTGAATGATCAACATTCAGTTAAGTAAAGAAGAGCTCAGTGTTCATCAATTAGCAAGATTCAATTAATAATGATTAACTACATGATTAAAGAAAGCCAGAACAGTTAACTAAAGTGTTTACACTTTAGTTACACTAACATAAGATACTTAAGTTATTTAAAGGACGACACTTCAGTTAAGAAAGTGTGTTGAATGCGACACTTGAGTTATTGCACTATGACACTTATGTTAGCTTTTTAACTAGGTGATCAACATTCAGTTAAAGATGGATTCATTCCAATGTCAGTTAACTATCAGTTAATATCCATGATTGAAGGTATCGCGCATTAGTTGTGCATGATTAAGATTCAATGCATGAATTTATTATTCAAAAAAGACAATTCAAAATTGTAATATGTGGCTAATTATCATGCAAACATTCACTAGGGTTTGCATGGAAGTCATTATGGCTTCTTATTAATATGATAGGCATATGGCAAGTTCAGTACAATTGTAACAATGGATCTCTCTTCTCTATTGCTCCGTATTATCTCTTATCGGGCAATATTATTATGTTGTAAAAGTCATTCTCTGCAATATATCTATTATACTCTGAAGAGTTGCTGGGGGTTTTCATCCTCTCTGTTATGATTATTTTTCCCAAGGTACATCTTGTGTTGTGGATGAATTATTGTGTGTGTTTGAAATGTCTTATGAGATCTACATGCACTGAATTTGTTTATAAAAAGTTTTAAGTGCAAGTATCTTCATATTTTTTCAAACATTAACATGGTATCAAAGCAAGTGCATGCAAGAGCTTAGTTTGTGCAAGCAACTAAAGCCTACATAGATTTTGAAGCATTGAGTAAAGATTTTGGAGCCTTGGCATCGATCTCCATCCAACCGGAAGACTGACTTGAAGGTAATTTCAAATGGAAGGCAAGGGTGTTAATAATTATTAAGGAGAATGACCTAGATGCCTACATGACCTCAGTGAGTGAGGAGCCTCTATCCAATGCAGGGCGAATTCAAGAGAACGTCAATATGCACAATTTCTTTCACTTTTCAGGAGACAAATGTCCTAGATCATTTCTAATCAATCCGTGAGGAATAGAAAACAACTGTTGAAAACCCACTTCCCACATGAGCTGATTTATCTTATCGTAAAGTAGATTTCAAAAATTCAGAACGGTTTTAGATATAATATCAGGTATTTGAAGATGAAATTATTAGAATTCGTGCTATGGTCTTTTCCCGAAAGTGGACAAATTGATTGAACGACACTAAGATTTGTCGTTTGGATATTATCATTATTCAATGGATCTTGTGTGTAATGAGATCCTAATAGAGTGTATAACTAATTCGAAGAAGAATATGATGATCGTTGGAATAAGTTTTCCTGAAGAAGAGCATTCAGTCCAGGTTGCATGAGATCTAGTTTCTCCATGTAGAGATTCACTACCTCGTGCATGCACTCAAATTTGCAATGAGATAAAGATCGAGGGACTCCAGTAATCTCAGTAAGGAAGCAGAGATCAAGAGGGAGCACACATAACAATAAAATATTAGTACCTGCATTTTTTTTATTATATTCTATTTAGATCTATATGCTTTCATTACATTCATATAGAGATTCATATTCATAGGATTAGTAATTGTGAACATATATGTTGGTTATCTTTCCTTTATTGGAAAATAACAAAATTCATAAGATATGAATATAAAACATGCATGATTAAAAAAAAAGAATATAGAGCTGCATGATTTATTCATAAGATATGAGTATAAAGCATGCATGATTGTTTCATAAAGATACAAATATAGAGTTGCATGATTGATTCATGACATATGAATGTTGGGCTGCATGATTGTTCATAAAGATATGAATATAGAGCATCATGATTATTCATGAGATATGAATGTTGAGTTTCATAATTATTTAATTATCACATGCCTTTATAAAATCAGATTTTGTTTCATTACAATCTGTATTCCTGGGAGTAGGAATGATGTTATGGTATAAACATGAATAAAATCATATGTTACAATCTTTCTATTTATTGGTAAATAGAAAAACTCATGTTATGTTTAAATTAAGAAGAATAAGGGGTTGCATAAATCTTCATGAGATGTAAATATAAGACTTATATAGAACTGCAAAAAATTACATGAAATATGAACGAGGTTATGTAGAAACATTGATTTAATGTGTACATAACTATATGAGCCACAACAAAAACATTGAAGTATTCATGTGATTAAAATTCATGAGATATGGTTATACTAAAACTTTGGTTAAAATGTTTTTCATGTTAGTGTGTGTTGTTTGTCATTTTATTGAAATGACTGGATTATGTAAGGTTGCTAATAATTGAATTTGGCTTGCAGGGAAAAACTATATTCCCTGACCTACAAGTAAAACTGACATGTATTGAATGAGGATAAATTTCGATAGCTAATCCTAAAAGAGAGAGTGATGTTGTGAAGCAAGAAGCTTCTGGTAGTAGATCAAGAGGTTCCTATGTATTAGGAAGAAGTCATAATAGAAGCCCTAATCATATTCTAAGAGATGTATAGAATCTTGAAGATAATTAAATAATATTTTTTACATTCATGTGTCAAGAAGAGCTTTAGACATATATGAGCATGAAGTCTCCATGATGGAGGACCCAAATTATGATTCTCACACCCTGATGATGAGAGAGAGTAGCTAGATTCACTATCTCTTGAAGAACCAGTAAAACTGGTCGATATATATTCTGTTAATAGGATACATGCATGATGCTCATATTCAGAAGGAAGCTGAGAAATATATTCAAGAATCTTGTTATGATTCTTATGATTAGTGGTGTGGCTATCACCAGACAAATATTTTTCTTAGTTAAGAAAAATGTGTAGTAATAGAGCTTGAAGAGTTTCAAGACGATGGACTATAAATCCATGGCCACACATATGAAGATAAATATGAAAGTTTATAATTATTATTTCATATTTGGAGGATCTCAAGCTAGTTGAGATGTATTTGGTTAGTCATAGGTCCCAGTATCTGTTATATGCTTTGCAGTCTGTACATAGACATGTACAAAGCATGTGTTGTGGTACCTACTTGGTATAATGTGTATGTGGACTCGGATATGTCTTAGTCAATGAAATAGTGTTTCAAATATATATGAAATATGACTAATATAATGCTTGAGGGAATATCACATATGTTTCTCTAGATATAACATGTTGTAAAGTAGTAAAGCTTTATGAGAGGTTCTTAGTCAGTTCTATCTAGGACATGGTATAGAAAATAACAATTCAACTATAGTACATATATACACAAAAGAAATATAGGATAAAAATTCACTCATGGAGTCCAAGTCATATGGCTAGTCATGAATGGCCCATGAATAGTTTCTTTTGGATAAACATCAAGAGTGAGTCATATATCTTGATTAGAAAAGAGTGAGTCATATCTCTTGTGAATTTCAAGAGTGAGTCATATCTCTTGATTAGACAAGAGTGAGTTATATCTCTTGTGGTTTTCAACACATATGAGCAACATTTATAACATTCTTACTAAGCCTCTGTCCGGGACAAGCTTGCTACAGTATAGGAAAAATCCTCCAATTGAAGAGGGAGTATTGATGTGTATTCACAGGAGGAAACAAATAAAGTCCCCACCAGTTAGTCATGATACATGACTCAGGAAACCATGGGTTGTGATATTTTTTGGAGAGAATCCACATGAGTAGAGACATGGTCAAAGTCTCATAGACTATTGATACTCAAGAAGAGTTATAGTATAGGATGTAAGATAACAATTAAATCTCACAGAGAGGTAGTCGAGGTGTTGCTGTATAAAGAGAAGGATCATTGAGAAAGTGATATGGCCTTGAAGAACATCACATAGAATGACAAGCTCACATAGAAATTCTCCAAATAGTAGAAGCTTCAAGAAGTCAACAAATGTTGAAGAGTGAAAGAAAAGATGAGACTTTCTTTCTGCATGATATTACACACTGCTGTATAATGTTGTATACGATGGATTTAAAATCCACGATCTCCATTTTTGAGAAACTATATTCTAGATTGGATCCAAATGATGCTACTATGTGTAAGTAGTTGGTTGGTCTCTTAGTAGACCTGTGTATTTTATGCTTACTACTAAGCATATGTTTGAGTACATTTGAGGTACATTAGGATAGATTCTTTATTGTATTTGATACACAACATACCTATTATATGATTGTGCTATCACAATATTGTTTTACCTTGATATAAGCGATGTAAATTGTGGCTAGTAATACAAAATCTAAGTGTATCAAGACTAGTGCTACAGAAGCAAGATGTATATGAAAGAGTACTGCATAAAAAAATGTGTTTTGCAGATAGTACTATATGCTAAGGAGTAGTGTAGCTTGGGAAGATACCTACGAGGGTGAAAAACTTGAGCCTATAGTTATTAGGTGTTAATAGTCAAGCTTTATGAAAAAATCATATATGTATTATGATACAACACATTGAGATGAAGTATTAATTCATCAGATTCATGGTAATGTAAAATGAAATTTTAATACATAGCTACTGATGAGAAGATTGCAAATTTGTGGACAAACTGCTTTCAGTGACAAAGTTGATATACTTTTGAGATAAATCTTGGTATGGAAGGAAATTCTTGGTAAAGTAGAGAATGCCTCCCTCGTTGAGAGGGAGTGTTGATTGTACAACATTAGGATTCATTCTCTATACTTGTGAGTTATATCAAGTCGATACTTGTGAGTTATATCAAGTTAGTATATTTGTGAGTAATATCAATTCCTACAAATATCCTCATGTATTGCGCTGGGATGCTAGTACCGAAGTCTTCTGAGTAATATCAATATTTTAGATTTGTGTTTAATATTAAGTCGGACTTGTGAGTAATATCAAGTAAGGTATTCTCATAGATGGTACCTTATGAGATGGACCTTCAGTTATGTAGGTGAACTTGTGAGTAATATCAAGCTGAGTATTGTGGGTAATATCAAGACCAGGTCTTGTGAGTAATATCAAGACAATAGACTTGTGACTAATATCAAGTCCTACAAATATCCTCATTTATTGAGGTGACATAATTTACTTGGTAAAGTGGTTATACTATGTGATGCATTACTAACCATGGTCATTAGAGATGGATAAAGCTATTAAGTCTCCTCTAGATACCGATCACCTCTAAAGTGAATTACTTTAGCATATGACGATATCGTCCGGGGTAATATATATAATCATCAGTGAAAATTATTTTGAGTATAATATGATATGAGAGATGATTAAACATAGACCATGTAGTAAGATAAAGAGATAAACAATAAAGAGATTATGAGAGAAAGAGAATTCGAAGTGAAATCAAGTTATAAATCTCCAGTTAAATATGAATGCCTGAATCAGTGCTTTAGTTAAAGCATCGATTGAACTATTAATGATCAACATTCAGTTAAGTAAAGAAGAGCTCAATGCTCATCAATTAGCAAGATTTAGTTAATAATGATTAACTACGTGATTAAAGAAAGATGGAGAAGTTAACTAAAGTTTTTACACTTTAGTTAGACTAACAAAACATACTTAAGTTAATCAAAGGGTGACACTTCAGTTAAGAAAGTGTGTTGCATATGACACTTGAGTTATTGCACTATGACACTTATGTTAGCCTGTTAACTAAGTGATCAGTATTAAGTTAGAGATTGAGTTCATTCCAATGTCAGTTAACTATCAGTTAATATACATGATTGGAGGTATGGCACATTAGTAGTGCATGATTAAGATTCAATGCATGAATTGATTATTCAAAAAAGGAAATTCGAAATTGTAATATTTGGCTAATTCTCATGCAACCATTCACTAGAGTTTGCAAGCCAGTCATTATGGATTGTTATTAATATGCTAGGCATATGGAAAGTTTAGTACAATTGTAACAATGGATCTCTCTTCTCTATTTCTCCGTTTTCTCTCTTATTAGGCAATCTTCTTATGTTGTAAAAGTCATTCTCTGTAATCTATCTATTATACCATGAAGAGTTGGGGTTTTTCATCCTCTCTGTTATGAGTATTTTCCCCAGGGTACATCTTGTGTTGTGGATGAATTATTGTGTGTGTTCGAATTGTATTATGAGATCCACATGCACTGAATTTGTTTATAAAAAGTTTTAAAGTTAAAGTATATTCATATTTGCTCAAACATTAACATGGGACACACCAAAAATTAACTTTGGCTAGATTTTTTGTTGTCTCCTTCCAACTAGCTCATGCCTAAGGGGAATTGAACCGGGGTCGCTCTGATGGCAAGATCCATACCTTAACTGAATGAGCTAGCAAGAATTGACTATTTAATTACAAATTCAAATTAATTCAATTACATCAAATTTAAATTAATTTAGATGAATTTAATTACATTAAATTTAATTTTTTTTGAAGTACTAACCAAACATTTTCCAAATTAAATTTGAGTATGTGTATGTGGTCCATGTGTCCTCACAACATCATGCACCTCACTTAAATGAATAATTTAAAAAACCGGTGAGGTGGGACAATGAGCTCTTTCCATCTCCCATCCCCCATCGTTTCACCCAACTAAAATTTGCTCTGTGACTCACCTTCTAGTTAGGGTTTTAAGGTTTTATATAGGGTTTTAATAATTACTTAATCTTAAATCACAAGTCCCCACTCATTAACAAGAGCGCACCATGGTTCTCATGGTAGGTATACCACGTTTCTTGCTTCATATCCAATTCATTTTCATAGACTTTAGGTTATTTTTGTTTAAAATTGGGGGGGGGGGGATCAACCCTTGGGGGTAAGATCCCTTCCCCTGTCCATATACTACTCCTCTCTCATGTCTCATCCAATGTGCCTACATGGCCATGGGACGTAGCCCTATGGTGCGCGAAAATACACACACACAGTATACATCAGTCTTATATATCCCATGGATTCAATACCAAAAGCGTCAATACTGCAAACATAAGTTGATTATATCCTACTGGGTATAGATAAGACCATATCGAAAAAATGTTTAAGCCTTAAAAACTTATCTTTCATATAAAGACACTATATACTGTGGGTGTTCATAATACCAAAAATAAGTATTTGATATAGTCTCAAGAAACTCAAGGATGGAACTATATTCATTTGCCTCTTTGTGAAAAGGTGAAAGATAGAAATTTGATGCATCTTTATCATGTGTCTCCAATTATGAACTAGGTCCCATGTTTCATTTGGATTCTATCCTTTGATATAATATCTAAATCCACATTCTTCTCTCTCTATATATATGTTGAAAAGAAACAAATACAAAGTTAGTGAAAATCAGTATCAACTCATCCAAAATAATTGAAAGAACCAAGTGATTACATTGTTTTTCACCCTTGTTCCACTTAATAACATTTTATGAGTCTCTAAACACCTACAAATGGGTAATATCTCTTTCCATCGCAAGCAGTAGCAAGAGCTTCAAGGCCATCAGCTTGATAAAATTATTTTTAGCCATCCCTAAGCCTTCCAAGAACTTGATGAAGTGGGAATATGAAAACTACAGAACACCCCTTCCTCTGTAGCCAAGAGAATTCCCCTGTAAAGCTTCAATGAATAGTCCCACAGATGTTCTGTCTTTATCCCTTTCTCTACTATCCTTCTCTGGATATCTTGATTTTATACATGAACAAATGCATTTAAAATTCTTAGAATTTGGGCTACATACGTAACAAGTGATAACAATATCTCCTGAAAGACACAGAGGTTCCAAGCCAACCATATCCCAATGGCACTATAATTTACTGGAAAGGCCTTAAAAGGATTAGTTTGAGGATTCAATTCCCATGACCTATATCACTCTTCAATCAAGATACCATTCCAAACATGATTAAAGCCAATAAGGGATTTGAATTTTGACCAAAATTTATTTACAAAGTCACAATCCATAATTAAATGGTCATTTCACTTGCCACACTTGCAATAGAGAGCACATATTCTAGGATTGAACCAATTTCGCTTCTGAAGGTTATCCCAAGTTGGTGCCTTGTTATTCAATAGACACCACTTAATTTTTATTCCCTTCTAAGGGAATTTTTGAGCTTCCATAGGGATTTCCACCACCATAAAATATCCATCCTTTTTATATCAATGTAAAAAAATTATATCCCAACCTCGAAAAGTATGTTTCTATTGGCGTAAATGACCAAATGAACTCATCCAAGTTGCCATTTCTTCTAACCTTAAGCATGAAATGAACGAGTATCATACCTTCACCTCATCACCTTAGCATACCAATATATTTGCCTTAAGCCATCCCTGATCGTAGATAGCTGTAATTTCTAGGTATTTTATATGGGAAGGATAGAGAAAAACACCTATATCTAAGCTGTTGGATCAACTGCAGATTAAGAATATGGTTCCTTCCATTTCCCACCCATGCATCCTCACTAATTCACACCTTGGCACCCTCCCTATGTTATAATATTGAGAATATGCATAAACATACAATAATACATTTTCTAACATGTAAATAAATAATATACTAGTCTATCCTTCTATCCATACAAGCAAGAAATAATCATGTAAGAAACAAGAGACAAGTTAAAAGAACTATACACCAGATATAACTGGTAAAGCCACAAATGGAGAAACATCCAAGGGAAGGTAGGTTTTCTTATTCTTTAGAAATATCCATCTTACAATACATGGAATCCTCACATACACATCACATCACACTCCATATCCACTCCATCTCACAATGACGTGTGATTCCACAACATACCCAAAAGAGTTTTCTTCACCTCCATTATATATCTAGAGGTAAGGAATATTTACATCCCATAACACATGTGGTATAAATAATTTTCCAGCTCCTTTATATAAAGAATGGTAATAATATAGTTTATTACATGATGCTTGTGGGATAACTCTATTCTATAATATTAGAGTTATTTATGATTTTTTGATATTTCACCAACAATACCGCACAAGTCATCATTACATATAAAAACACTCCCTCTTAATTATGTATGGGATAAATAATACAAATGAAGGAATATTCCATTACATTAACACCCCCCTTGATGACAACTTTGTGAATTCCCCACAAGATGAAAATATGAACACACTTCACCTCATGGATTTGATGAAGATAACAACCACTTCTCAGTGAATCATAAAATTGCACCAAAGCAAAGTGGCAAGATGAACTCTTGCATAACACCACAATAGTGTACAAAAACCTTATATGACCAATACAATAAAAAATGTGGCAAGCAGACTTTCATCACAACCATAAACCAACTGATAGATGAGAGAAATCCGCAACATAACTCATCATGAATACACAAATCCTGGATCTATACATCAAAATGTTTCTTGTAGATAATCTTCACAATAAAAGAACTCTACTTAATATTACATTGTGAATACAAGACCCCACTGGTCTATCGATCGAAATGTTTTCCAAGTAGAAACTCTTCACAACCAAGCTGAAAGATGCCATAATTCTGGAGGAGACCTCATTACGAATATAAGAACCATAGATCTATACATCAATAAGTTTCTAGTAGACTACCTTCATAACCATATATATTTATTGAAGATTACATTATGCATATAAGACCTCAGTGGTCTATCCATCGAAATGTTTGGCTCAGATAATCATAATGAATTATATCAGAAGATGGATGTTCATTTCATTACATTATCACTGGAATAAGGTGATGTGATATGGTATTTGATTACATTATACTCCTTCTTAATTACAATTTAAACCTTCTTGGATAACAAAAGGTTTCAACTTTGTTGTTGTCAAGGATAAGATAAAAGTAGGAACAATATATAATGGCTAGAGATTACAACATAAATATGCTTAAGATAGGAAGGAATGATAGAATCAAGTTGTTCCACAAATATTCACAAATACCCCTATGGAGGAAGTGAAGTAACCTAAAAGTTAATATGCACAAAAGAACTTCCAAGAGTAAAGAATATAATCAACATGATAAGCCTATAATAAAAAGGAAAATACACCACATGATATATGAAAGATAGAGAATATGAAATTGCTAATAAGCAAACAAAGGTTAGAAATATCATACAAATAGTGAGCAAAAAAAGACACCAAGATATAATATTAAGAAAAATATGATCAAATAAAAAATGACATCACTTATAGATATGGAAATATAGCCATCAAGAAACTAAGCCTCAAGCATAGGTCCATTTCTTGTGGTCACCATGATAATATACTACAGATACATGCCCTATCAAAACATCTTCCACTCAAGAAGGTTAGAGATAAGTAAAATAGGAACAAGAGATGACCTCTAGAAACATGATGAATGAAATGAGAGACTAAACCCTAATTCAAAAATACAAGAAGAAAATGACAAGAATTTAAAGATAAAAATGAATAAAAAATAAATTTGTCACCAATACCGAAGCATAACAACAACTAACAGACAAATTTGCTAACCTATAGTAGAAATAGAGAACAAAGAATTGAACAAGGAAAAAAAAATGCCAAAAAGAGATATTTGTTATTTCTATAAAGAAGAGGCATAAATGGTTCACTCTTTTTATTGAGGAAGTGCATAGGTTCATGATTTCTAAGACCAAAAAATGTGAATCTGCTTCAAAAGGCCTGAAATGTGTCAAAAAATCAGAAAATTGCGAAACAATTGCCCCATCCCATATGGAAACACAGAACAAAAC
Organism: Pseudotsuga menziesii; assembly: GCA_001517045.1. Taxonomy (NCBI): domain Eukaryota; kingdom Viridiplantae; phylum Streptophyta; class Pinopsida; order Pinales; family Pinaceae; genus Pseudotsuga; species Pseudotsuga menziesii. The sequence goes on along the minus strand of LPNX010626015.1, from coordinate 173,511 downwards.
AAAAAAAAGCCGAAAACAAACTAGATATGATGCAAAAAAGTAGATCCTTGATAGCAAGTTAGTCTACAATCAATTTTAACCGAGGACTACATAAAAAAAAAGAGAAACTTGATTTTTTTTGAAAATTTAAGGTGAGGTTTAGGGTTTTGAAAAAAATCTCAAACTAGTAGCAAATATCCAGATCTAAGAAAAACCCACAATGGTTTAATATATTAGATGAAAAATCTACATAATATGGTGTTCCCTTGAAAAAATGTTGTTTGTAAATTTTTTTATTATCAAAATCTACCGAAGAAGGTATAACATAACAACTAGCTCTAATACCATGTAAGAAATATCATCATTATAAGAGTGGGAAGTTGATCCTTGATTATTGGGTTTATAATGTTTAGTAAAATTTCTAATAGGATTCTTTTTAGTACTTTTGATTATATATTTATTATTAGATAATTGACTAGAAGCAATTAATTTATCTTGATCATCTATTAAACCTTTACAAAAATATTCAAAAGTAGGTTTCATAGTATCTTTAGACATTTCAATGCCATCTATTCTTTGTTTGGATGAACATATCAAAACATGAAGACAATTTTTGTTGAACAAGAATAATAAAAGCATTATCATTTTTCTTGTAATCTTTGTCATAATGATTTACCTTTTTATTATATTTTTTAATATTAACAAGAGATGAATCTATTTTATCAAAATATTTAGGGTCTAACTTATGGATTTTTTTTTCAAGATAGTAAGTAGAAACATCATCACTTTTATCAAATAAATAAGCTATGGATTTCCATGCCCCAATGGGACTATCTTCATCCTTAATGTGCATCTGTAAGCTATCCCAAACATATTGTCCAATGAATCATATTGCTTGATCACATCAATGTTCTCATATTGATAAGTACTTTGCATTTGTTGGTTTCATTTTATCACATTTAAGTAGTGTCCATATATTCTTATTCCCGAGATAGTAATATTTCTCTACCAAGTGAGATAGTTAGATCCATTTAATTTAGGAATAGAAACTAATTGTGAAGTCATAGTGTGAAAAAAGAACGAAATCCTAAATGCAAAAAGAAATGTTTTGTTGCAAAAGAAGAAAAATCTCTTGTCTCTTGTTTCTTACATGAATATTTGTTTCTTGTATGGATAGAAGGATAGACTAGTAGATTCTTGTTTTGCATGGTAGAAAATGTATTGTTATATGTTTTATGCATATTCTCAATATTCTAATGCCCAACCTTCTAAGCCAAGTATTTTCCAATCAAAGAAAATGATATGATCACCACTTTCCATATCATTGAGATGTTTTGACATTCCTTCACCCTTCTCCTTTTCCACCCTTCATTTGTATCCAGATATATATACTTATGCACCATAGTTTGACACCAAATTCCATTCCATTTAATCAATATCCATATACTCTTATCCTCCAAAAATTTGGAAAAATAAATTTTTCTTGAAACCCAAACCCCCTAAATATTTTGGATAGTCCATCCTCTCCCATCTCACCCATGGGATTATTTTTCTATCACCGGTACCTCTCCACATAAATCTAAATCTAACTATTTTGAGCTTTCCCAAGAATCATTTGGGAATCCATGACAACTACATCCAGTAAACCATAATAGTTTGCAACACCAACTTTACTAGGACCAGATGATATCCCTTAGAAATCCATCTAAAATTTCAATAGGCCAAGTGCTTCTCCAATTTTGCAATCAACCTTCTCTAGTAATTTTTTTGATAATAGTTTGGTTTTAAGTAGAAACCAAGATATTTTAATCCTCCCTCCATCTTGGTTATTCTAAAAGGAAATAGATCCAAATAAAGATCTTGAACTTCAACTTAATTTATTAAATGAAATAGTCAATTTAGTCCCATTTATGAGCATTCTCGTAGTTGAGCTATATATATATAGAATAATATTGAGATTTACAAGGTCTCTCCTCATCCAATAATGTAATATGAGAATATCATCTACAAAAAGTACATGATAAATAAATAATATTTCTCTTGTCTTCACACCTCTGAAGGATCTAGGAATTTTAGCTTCTATTAATGACCTACTCATACCTTCAACAACTATGAGGAATAATAAAGGCGACATAAGGCATCCCTTCTTGATCCCTGTACTTTCCATGAAGAAATTTGATGTTACTCCATTAATTAAAACCGAGAAGGACACTGTTGTGATACAAATCATCACCAAAGTAATGAATATGACCTCAAAACCCAGATGCGTCAACATTAACCTAATATATAGCCAGTTCGCCTTGTCATATGCTTTTGAGAGGTCAATTTTAATGAACACTGCATTTAGATCCTCATCCTTAATACTATGAATTCCTTCCCGGACCACCTCAATTGCCTCATGAATTTGTGACCCTGCTAAAAATCCAAATTTCTCTCCTGATATGGATTGGGATTTTAAAACCTTAACTCTTCTTGCAATTACCTTATCCATAGTCTTGTAAATGCAATTGCATAACAAAATGGGTCTGGAATTTTCGAAGGAAATAGGATTATCAATATTTGGTATGAGTGCAATGAAATTCGTATTAAAACCGACGAGGATTCAAACTCTTACTCTTGACTCTTCAACCACTTTGAGCACATCGAATTCTAAAATATTAAGGAAACACAAGAAAAATTCTGTAGTGTATCCGTCTGACCCTGGAATTTTTCCCTTTTGGAAACTGCTCAGAGAAAACTTTAATTTTCCAATAAAACATCTTCCATTAATTTTTGATTATCCTCGTTTGTAACAAAGCTTGAACAGAACCAATATATACTTAATATGTATTCTAGTGGAAACTGTCACTTCCACTTTGAATAAAGACTCAAAGTGAGATACCCCTGTCACAATTCTCATCAAATCCTTCGATCTCTTCCCCTTCACGCTTATCCAATTTCCAAATAGTATTTTCATTCTTATGTCCTTGAGAATATATGTGGAATAATTTGTAATTATCATCTCCTTTCTTGAGATATAAATCTTAACTTTTAAGCCTCGATTCAGTCCCTTTGTTCTCTAAAATATTCCTTTTTATCTATTCCAGATGGAGTAACTATGATTTTGTGTCCTCATATTGATAACTGCCCCCTTTCTGAATCATCAATTTTGGACAAAGAGTCTTCACATTCAACAAGTTTTAAGTCATGTTTCACTCTTCTTTCTAGCTCCCATCCAATCGTAGCTTGTTTTACCACCTTAAGGTGCTTTTCTAATGGAAGAGAAACTGACTTCAACTTGGAGTTATGAAACAAATGCCATAATATTTTGACCAAATTTACATAATTATCATCATGTACGCATTATGGGATGAATTTATAAGTACTTGATTGTTTTTTACCAATCTTCACCATTTATAGGGAAATTAGAGAATGGTTAGAATCACCTCCTTCTTCTACCCACTAATGAAAATCCACCAACTCTTCCAACATGGAATCATGGATTAGGAACCGCTCCAAGATTTTTTCTACCTTGTCCTCTATCAATCATTTGTTCATCCAAGTAGGATTTATTTTGATAGGTTCAATGCCTAGAAGCCCCCCTTCTTCAAGCTTATGCATAAAATAATAAAAAGTAGATCTGCTAGCACTCTAGCGCCCCATGTCTCTATTGAACCTTGATATTATAATTAATGTCAAATATCGAAAAGGGACACATGAAATAAATAACATTGGATGTATGAGGGACACATGAATATTAAACAAGAAGGACACATAAGGAAAATAAGGTTAATGAATATGTTCACTCTTGCATAAATAGGGTAAATGAAGTTAGCATAACATGAAGATTATGTGCTAGTTAGAAGAAATATATGAGTGTAAGTTTGAAGAAATACATAAGAAGTACATCCAATATGAAGATGTTCTTAAGGTATATACTCAAATCCTAAGTGTACCTATCCATGGTTATTCAAGGTAAAAGTCAAAAGAGTTGGTTGGAGAAAGGTTCGAAAGTGTGCAAGAGACATTTAAATAAGATGCAGTTGGACAAGTATGCTAGTTCCAAAAGTGAGAAATACCCAAAAGATAGGACACTTCAAGGGTACAAAACTACAGATGAAAGTGTACAAATCCCACTAATACATGAGACACATATTGTTATACCAAAATCCTATCACCATCATGTGATAAGACCTTTGACTTGCATACTTTCCCTTAATCCCAGCACTTGGAGTGGAAACCCATGCTTGTTTGTCAATTCTACATAAAAATACTCAGCACCATGCTTTCCCTGTTAACCATGAGTGGTACCTTGCTCGCACCGCCTTAAGCCTATTTTCCATACGCGGTGCCACTTCCTGTGGCCCTTAGTCCATAAGCGTTTTTCACCTAAACCACTCTGTCATAAGAGGAGAAAAGAGGTACCCTGGGTAAAATGGGAAAAAGAGAAGTTTCTTGAGGCTTCTAAATCGTGAGCCTCGTGTCCTCCCTTATCCCTATCATTATGGGTCAGTTGAGCTTGAGATCCCCCATCATAGGATCTTAGAGGCCACCTCATCCACAAATATCTCAACCATTCCTATCCATTGAGCCTTATAAATACAAGCTCATGTCCATGGTTGAGGGGGAGAACTCTAGAGGTATTGTTATGCTGTTGGATTGACCACTTGGCCCAAGACATTAGAGAGAATAGAGAGCAAGGTTGGATCTTATGGGGATGAAGTGTTTGCTTCATAGAGATGCATGTCAACACTAAGGCTTAATTGGTTGTAAACTTCTCCATCCATCTTAATGCAAAGCTGATTTCCGTCCCACATTACTGTTGTTTTGATTTCGCACATAAATGTTGTTGGATTCCTTAGTCACTAACATGGATCAGTAGATTGTGTTCTAGTAGCTTTGATGTGTTTGCGTGTTTGATCTGATTGCAGGTACATAGGTTCACTATCGAAGCAGCATTCTAGGTGTCTACGACATCCAGGGAGGGTCTTCATCCTTTGTGGTTCACTCATTTGTTCTGGATCTGAACCATTCAGACTAGAGGAACAACTTCTGTCCACAGAAGGTGAAATATTCCTGGTTACACATATACACTAGCATCCACTAAAGCAAAAACACATATGCACAAATACCACCAAGGTGTTGAACTTGAGTATGCAAAAATCCACGTGTTAAATCATGAGAAGATAGATGCCACCGAGAGACACAATGAATTTTTTACCTTAACAAACAAATAATAAAGTACATATGTCATCAATTCAAAGGAACCCCAATGTGTGGACACAATCTGTGATCAAGAGTAGTATATATAGACACAATGTGATTGTGATAAAGTATGGTTGAAGATTAATTTGATATGATTTTTTGTGAAAGAAAGCTTCATATTTTGGGGATCAATGGCTCATGGAACTAGAAATAAGACATACAACAAAGAGAAAAATGCACATAAGTACTAAGGAGGATCAACAAAATTTTCATAGATAAGAAGAGAGCTTAGCACATAGACATGTGATGAAAGTATCAAGGCAACATAATACTGTGAATCGCCAATATCAAAAGGTTGAAAAGTATAAAAGGGTATTTTGTAGATATTGTGAAGTTTTGTTGCAAAGGTCGTAGATTAGAGAAGATAGCTACATAATATGCGGATTAGAGAAGATCACAAATAAATGCAAAAGACGTAAATCAGAGAAGATCAAAAATAGCTGCAGAAGATGAAGATCAATTGCGTATTGCTGAAGTGCATAAGACACAGATATAATGAAGTGAAAAGGACACATATATTGGAAGGTGCATAAGACACATATATTAGAAGCTGCAAAAGACCTAGATATTGGAAGGTGCACAATACATAGATATTGGAAGTTGAAAAAGATGCAGATATTGGAAAGTGCAAAAGACACAGACATAATAGAAGACACATATCGGTGGGATCACAGAGGGTGATCAAATAAGTCACAAATTACATATATTGAAACTTGCAGGCCGAAAGGACGGAAATCATAGAAACTGAACATAACTTCATTTCAGGGTGGTTGGACGGGGAAAAGAGAGGGAGTTGCAGCTTCCTCTCATTCAGTGCTGGTAAAACCAGTGAGTCGGTGCTCACATCTAGGTTGGTGATTGAAAACAACAAGTTGGTGCTTGCATAGTGAATTTATATCCTAGTTAGGTTGGTGCCTATTTCCGTAAATTAGTGCTTGCAAAATTGATATAAGTTCTTACAGGTTGGTTCTTGTAAATTGGAAGCTGGTGCTTGCATACTTATTAGGTTGGTGCTTTGAGTGAGTCAGTGCTCATACTCGGAGATTGATGTCTCCTATTGTAATAAGAACTTTATCTGTGTATGTGTGTGTGTGTGTGTGTGTGTGTATACATGTATATATACATATATGTGTACACACACACACATACATATACATATACTTATACATATACTTATACATATACATATACATATACATATACATATACATATACATATACTTCTCAGATATTTGCACACTGGTGTTTTTATTGAAATTGAACTAAAATAAATTTTAAAGAGAAAAATTGTTAAATCTGTGCTTTATACTAATTCACCCCCTCTAAGTATAAACAATAATTCCAACAAGTGGAATCAAAGAGGATGTCTTTAGTAACAATATGACAGTTGGAAGATATATCATTGCACAAATATGGGTGCAACATTAAAGGATTATGAATCTGGTATCAAAAGTAATCTTTCCATTCAAGAAGCAAGAAGTATCATTAGAACCTAGAAGAAAAACATAGAAGAAATAAAAAATATGACAACTCAAATTGTGCAGATCCTAAAGGAAGAAGGATCAAGAGAAATGTTGCTTATGGTAGTTGAAGATAAGTAAAATATTAAATAATGAAGAATTGGCTGCAATAGATTTTGAGAGAGAACCAATCAATGCCTTGGAACATCTAGATAAGTCAAGAAGAAAAAAATAATATTTTATAGGAAAAATGATGTAAAGCGAAAGAAAGATCGAGGACTTTGAAGGAAAACATAATCGGTCAGTTAAAACAAAAGGGGAAAAATGAAAAAAATTAAAAGCTGAGGTCTTGTACCTAAAACGAGAACTACGAAATACCGATATTCAAATGGAATTTCAATGTAAGTTAAAAAAAAACACTACAAATCTGGAGGAAATCTTAGAAAAACAACCATTAGATAAGACAGGGCTGGGCTATCAGGATTCAAAATCAATACATGAATCAAGAGAAAAAAGCATTGCTGAGGTACTTAAGTAATCCATACTAAGGAAGGATCATATTTTTGAAAGGAAGGACAAGAAGTTGTCACATGTGACAACAAACACTGCACAATTCAGAAGAACTCATTCACCAAGGTATCAAATTCTCTTCTTAGGAAATTGTCACTTATGTTATAATTTCAGTCATAAGGAAAAACATTGCAGAGCGCGTGCAAATGAAAAGAATAATGTTGTCCATCATAGATGGAAGAACATTAAAATTTCAACAGAAAATATTTATGAAGACTCCAATTCATTTGGTATTATAAACTTAGACACTGAATTCTCAAAATTCAGAAATTACAATCATTAAACTAAGGATTGCAGAATTCCTTCACTACTTGTGCCCCTAGCTGAAACCAAAAAACTCTAAAGGAAGCAGAATCTATGGAACTCAGACAAAACGAGGAAAACCTACAAGAAGAATGGATTCTGGCCTTACATGATCAAAGTAGAAGAGGGTAGTGGTATATTGATAGTGGTTTCTCCAAGCATATGAAAGGGGATAAAAGTATTTTTCTAAAGTTTAAAGAGGATAGAGGAGGCAACACTTACTTTGGAGATAATGGATCTGCCAAAATTCTTGGAAAAGGTATGGTAAGTATTGGAAATAAGAAGACCAAAGATGAGAATTCCCTATTTGTAGAAAATATGAATCATAACGTACTCAGCGTAATCCAAATGTGCGACCAAGGACACACTCTCACCTTTGACTTAAGGAAATGTAAAAAAAAAAAATGAAGCCAGGAAAACTAGTAGCAACAACATCCAGAATACCAAGTAATGTGTATAAATTAGACACGAAAGAAGAATTTTTTTTTTGCATGGGACAAATTGATGAGAATCGTCTCTAGAACATAATAACGGGACATATTATCTTCGATAATTTGGTGAAAATTAGTAGGAAACAGGTTGTAAGAGATATTCCATAGATCTCAAAGCCATTAAATTCCATGTGCAAACATTGCCAAAATGGAAAGCAGACACAAGTAAGATTTAGGAAAAAAGAATACCCTACAACAAAGCCATTCGAAATAGTGCACTCAGATCTTTGTGGACCTATGAGAACCAAAGGTTTAAATGATGAAGCCTATTTTTTTCTCTTCATTGATGACCATGGGTTTTATTTCTAAAAGGAATTCTGAGTCATTTTAAGGTTTGGAATTTTTAAGGAAGTAGTTGATAGTGAGATTAATATGAAGATCAAATGTCTAAGATCACATAATGGAGGTGAGCATACCTCAAATGGATTTGAGGATTTATGTGAAAAACGTGGAATTAGAAGACACTTTTTAGTTACCAAGACCCCACAACACTAGAATGGAGTACCAGAAAGGAAGAACATAACAATACAAGAAATGACCAAAACTATGTTAAATGACTCTAAATTTTTTGACATATTTTAGAATCAAGCCATTCACAATGCCATTTATATTCTAAATAGAGGATAAGACCATATAGCAAAATGACACCTTATGAACTTTGGAAAGGTATACCAACTATCATTAAGCATTTAAGAGTATTCGGTAGTAAATGATACATCAAAGAAATGATGAAAATTTAGGAAAATTTGACTCCAGAGAAAATGAATGAATATTTCTTGGACACGCCACAAGAAGTAAGGTATATAAGTGTTACAATATAATATTGAAGAAAATGGTGGAAAGTCTAGACGTAAAAGTAGGTGAATTTTTCATGCACAAAATATTTGAAGATAGTGATAATCAACCAATGTTTGAACAATTCCCAGGAGACACACAAAAACAAGAAAAGATGGAAGGACATCAAGAGGAAACATGTGATATAATGACGCTTGAAGAAAAAAGAACTAGAAGAAGAATAAGAAGGAAGACCTGATACAAGGGTTCCCTACAGGTATGTTTAGAAGAGTCATTCAGAGGACTTAATTATTGGAGATAAAAATGTTGGTGTAAGAACAAGTATAAAATTTCTAAGAGATTTTTCTCCCATTTGTCCAAAATAGAACCAAGTTTCTTTGATGAATCCATATTTTATAAACATTGGATTAAGGTCATGAAAGAAGAATTAAACCAAATTGAGAAAAATCAAACATGGGAGCTTGTCCCAAGGCCTACAAATAAAAAGTGTTTTTGGCACCAAATGTGTGTTCAGGAATAAGCTGAATGAACATGGACAAGTTGTTAGGAATAAAGCAATACTGGTATGCAAGGGGTATGCACAAGTTGAAGGAATAGACTTTGAAGAATTTTTTTATTCAGTGGCATGAATGGAAGCATTCAGAATTTTTTTGTGATACACATGTTCCAAAAATATTAGAATATATCAAATGGTGTTAGATTTTTAACATTGAGCTAGCATAACATTAAGATCTTTAAATTGAGAGAACAACAAGCACAACAATCAAACACAAGAGACAATGAACATTGTGTTTTTCCTCGGGGAAACCATAAATGGAGAAAACCCCGCAACTTCCTCAGAGATAGAATCAACACCAAAGTGAAACCCAAAAACAGTAAGATGATCTCCTGACAGCAGTAACCTCTTTCTTCCTTGCCCCAGTGTCTTTCTCTTCCTCAACTATGTGCTACAACTGAGTGTGAGTGAGTGTGTGTGTGATATACAGAGAGGCTAGCTCTCTATTTATACTAATTCCCAACTTGAATAAACCCAACTAGGTCCGACTTCACTAGGTGAGTCTAATAACCCTAGTGCCCCATAACTGCGAGGACTTTAACCCTTAGACAATAGGAGGGTTAACCACCTTGACTTGACATGACTTGTTTACATTATAGAAACTTCCCGATAGGAACATCGAGGCATGAAATGACTCAAGTACATTACAAATACATCTCGGAATAAACATCGGGTTACAATACATAAGAAATACAAGTGAATACATTCCGAAGTTACAATTACATCAACACTCCCTCTTAATTAGGAAGGTATTCTCTTGAAACAATTTATTGGCACAAGTATTCTTCTCTGTATCATCTGGATCATCATCGAGTCCTCGTCATCTTCACCTTCAAGTCATCTCTATCTTCAAGTCACCTTCATCTTCAAGTCATCTTCATCTTCAATTCATCTTCACCTAGATCTGGATCATCATCACTGGATCTGGATCATCTTTGGAGCATCATCTCTGGATCTGGATCATTCCTCGATCTAGATCATCTCTGCTGGATCATCATCACTGGATCATCATAGGTTATATCTCATGATTCTTCTCGTCACAGGAATTTCTATAGAGCCAACCCTTTTTCATGCTGCTTGTAGGCCTAGCATCCATGTAGGTCTTCTTCCATCACTTATATCTGACACTAAGTTAGAATGGCCCACCCAACACTTACATCTGATCATGTAGGAACCAATCGTATAGTCATATCAGAAAGGCACTCCCAACACTCACATATGACCATGTGGGAACACTTCCCACAACCCTGTCAGAAAGGCTCGTCACTCACATCCATCAACCAATGTCGGAAAGGCTCAGCACTTACACTTGGCCATGCGAGGAACCAATCCTCCATGCCGAAAGGCTCTGCACTTACATTTGACAACCAATGTCAGAAAGAATCAGCACTTATATTCGACCATGCAAGGAACCAATCCTTCATGCCGAAAGGGCTCTGCACTTACATCTGACAACCAATGTCAGAAAGGCGTGCACTCACATTTGATCTTGTAGGAACCAATCATACAGTCATATCAGAATGGCCCCCAGTCCCAAACTGAGCTACCTGGTAACTGATCAGGTGCCTCCATTCCCAGAACGACATTTAGCGCTTATATCTGATCATGTAGGAACCAATCCTACAGTCACATTAGAATGGCTCAACACTCACATCTGACATGGAAGGAACCAATCCTCTCACCATGACAGAGTAGCTCAGCCCTTACATCTGACCATGGAAGGAACCAATCCTCTCACCATGTCAGAATAGCTCTGGGTCTCATCATTTCCCTTTGGAGGAAACCTCGATATGGAGAACACCAAGATTTTCCTAGAAGTACTCGAACTTCACCCTAGCCAATGGATTTGTCCACACATCAGCTATCTATTCCTCCGTCGCAACATACTGGAGCTTCACTGCTCCCCTCTACACCATATCCCCGATATAGTGATACTTGATCTCGATATGCTTCGACTTGTCATGGAACACTAGATTCTCTGACAACTTCACGCAACTCTGGTTGTCACAATGTATACAAGTAGCATCCATCTGGAGATCAAATAAATCAGACAGTAGCTTCCTTAGCCATACTGCCTCACAACTAGCTGAACAAGCTGCAACATACTCTGCTTCAGCTGTACTCAGTGCCACACAGGATTGGTTCCTGCTAAACCAAGAGATCACACCTGATCCCATACTGAAGCAACACCCTGAAGTTCTCTTCCTATCGATGGCACTGCCTGCCCAATCTGAATCAACATAATCCTCCAGGTTAATCTTCTGATTCGCCTTGTACTTTATCCCATAATCAATTGTACCCCTCAGGTACCTTAGAATATGCCTTGTAGCAATCAAGTGAACATGTCTCAGATCTGTCAGGAACTGGCTCAAGGTGTTCATAGCAAAGTAAAAATATGGTCTCATGTTCGTCAGGTACATTAAGGACCCAATCATCTGACAATACATCGTAGCATCAACCGCTTCTGATGAAGCATCACTCAATAGCTTCAGGTTCGATGCCATAGGTGTGGTCATGGCATTGCAGTCCATCATCCCAAACCTCTTCAGGATCTCTACTGCATACTTCCCTTGTCCGAGGGAGATTCCATCCGCATTCTGCCACACCTCCATGCCTAGAAAATAATGCATCATACCTAAGTTCTTCATTTTGAATTTGGTAGCAAGCTTTCTCTTTGTATCAGCAATCAACCCATCCATACCTGTTACAAACATATCATCTACATACAGTAGGAGCATAACTAGGTTGTCATATTCAACCTTGTAGTAAAGGTTGGAATATGCTTTACTCTTGGTAAAGCCCAAACTGGATAGAAAGCTGTCAATTCTGCCGTACCATGTCCTGGGTGCCTGTTTCAAACCGTACAGGGATTTCTTCAATATGCACACATGAGACTCCCTGTCATGTGTCTCAAAACCAAGTGGCTGTTCTACATACACTTCCTCTTCCACTACACCATTCAAGAAAGCAGTCTTGACAACCATTTGGTGTATCTTCCATTTCATTACTGCGGCCAAAGCAAGTATCAATCTGATGGAAGTGTATTTGGATACAGGTGCAAAGGTTTCTTCATAATCTATTCTTTCATAGAAAGCCACGAGCCACAAATCTTGCCTTATGTTTCTCTATGCTACCATCTGCAGCATGCTTGATCTTGTAGATCCATTTGGAAGTTGCAACCGACTTCCCTTTTAGTCTTGGGGAAACATCCCAAACATCATTCTTCATGACTGATTGATACTCTTCGATCATAGCATCCTTCCATTATTTTCGTTCTGCCGCTTCTTCATAGTTGGAAGGTTCTTTATTGATAACATCACATAGTAAGGCTACATATCCGGAGTAGGATCTGGTTCTCTTTCTTTCTCTGTGATTCTCTTCTAGAGCCCCATATCTTTCCACACCTTGGATTATTTCTCGTACCAAAGCAGGTTTCCTCTTGTGAGGATTCTTCTCCTGTGGTGGATCTACAGGTCTTTGTGGTTCTTCAAATTCTCGATCTTCTTCTTGAGATTCTTTGTTCATGGTTGTATCATGAATTCTGGGTGCTTCTGCTTCTTCAGGTTTTTCAGCAAGTCTCTTTTTGGATTTGTTGTAAGCTGTGTCTTCATCAAATGTTACATCCTTACTGATGTCGATCTTCTTGAATCTTGGGAAGTATATTTTGTAAGCCTTCGAGCTTTTAGAGTATCCCACAAATATACCCTTCTTTCCTGAAGGATCTAATTTTGTTCTCTTCTCTTTTCGAATGTGTATGTACACTGGACAGCCGGATATTCTGAGATGGCTGACTTCTGGTTTCTTTCTAGAGAAGACTTCTTCAGGAGTCTTGTTCTTGAGTACTCTGTGTGGAGTACGGTTCTATACATACACCACTGTTCTGGATTCTTCTACCCATAGATGCATGGGAAGATCTTGATCATAAATCATTGCTCTTGCAGCTTCCATGATAGTTCTATTCTTCCGTTCTGCAACCCCATTTTATTGTGGATTATAAGGAGTGGATAACTCCCTCTTAATCCCTGATTCTTTGCATAAGTCTTTGAATTCATTTGACGTGAATTCTCCACCATTATTTGATTGAAAGGTCTTGATCTTCTTTTCTGTGTGGTTCTCCATCAAGGCTTTGAATTCCTTGAACTTGTTGAAAACTTCATCTTTGTTCTTCATGAAGTAAATCCATGTCTTCCTAGAAAAGTCATCAATGAAAGAAACATAGTATACATACCCGCTTAGTGAACTTGATGACATTAGTCCGCATACATCGGAGTGGATGATTTCCAAGATTCCTTTTGCCTTGCTCTCACTACTTGGAAATGTCTTCTTTGTATTCTTTCCTTTTGCACATCCTTTGCAGACCCCTTCATGTTTTGCTTGAATTTTTGGAAGACCTTCAATAGCTTTGTTTGCAAGTGGTAGTGCTCTGTAATGCACATGTGCAAGCCTTCTATGCCAAAGTTCATTTGGCTCTACTGTGTCATGGACCAAAGCTTGTTTTGGATGGCCCTTCAATTTGTATAAACCTCCTTCTTGTTCTCCAATTACTATTGCATCGTCAATAGTCTTTCCTCAGACCACATAAGGACTTGGCCATCTACAAATGAAACCCTCATGCCTTTTGCATCCAATGCTGATATGGATAGAAGATTCTTCTTTAATCCTGGTACAAACAAGACATCCTTCATTTTCATAGACTTTCCAAAGTCTAGCTTGTAGGAGGATTCACCACTACCTTTTATGGGATATTGGTAGTCATCCCCAAGTTTCACCTTATGGGGTGAATTATGTTCGGATAGTTTCTCAAAGGATTCCTTGAAACCTATCATGTGTTTGGAAGCCCCACTATCAATAAGCCAATATTTGCTTCCATGAGTGACAGTTCCCATGAGAGCGAAGATCAAAACATATTCATCTTCACTTGAAGAGTCTTCACTTTCTTGTTTTACTCTCTTTCCAGGAGGATCATCATCCTCAGCAGTGTGAGCATGATGTCTTCTTTTGAAGTTCTTCTTCTTCTTGGATCCATTCTTATTCATGGGACAATTTCTAGAAAAGTGTCCTATTTCATCACATGTATAACATCTGATTTTGGATGGATTGTTATACCAAAATCCTGTCACCATCATGTGATAAGACATTTGACATACCTATTTGCCCTGAATCCCAGCCTCTGGAGTGGAAACTAAATGGTTTTTCATCAATCTTACATGAAAATTCCCAGCACCGTGCATGCCCCTTTATCTAGGAGCGGTACCCTTGTTCACACCACCCATACTCTGTTGCCCATAAGTGGTGCAACCGCTTATAGACCTTAGTCCATAAGCGGTTATTACCAAAACCGCTCCATCACTGAAGGAAAAATGCGGTACCCTGGGTAAAAAGGGAAAAAGAGAAGCTTCTCGAGGCTTCTAGATGATAAGCCTCGAGATATCCCTTATCCCTACTGTAGTGGGTTAGTTGAGCTCGAGATCCCCCATCCTAGGATCTTGGAGGCCACCTCACCCATAAATCTCTCAACCTATCCTATCCATCTAGCCTTATAAATAAGAGCTCATAGCCATGGTTGAGGAGGAGAATATGAAGGTATTGTTATGCTGTTGGACTGATCCTTGGCCCAAGATCATTTGGAGAGAGCATAGAGAGCTAGAGTTGGAGCTTTTGGGGATGAGAATTTGGTTCATGGAGATGCATGTCAACACTAAGGCTTGGTTGTAAACTTCTTCATATTTCATTAATGCAAGTTGATTTCTGTCCCACATATGTTGTTGTTGTTATGATTTTGCATATATGTTGCTATATTCCTTAGTCACTAGCATAGATTAGCAGATCATATTCTGGTTGCTTTGATTTGTTTTGTGTTGAGCTTGATTGCAGGTACACAAGTGGACTATCAAAGCCTTGTATTCCAGATATCTATGGCGTCTAGGGAGAATCTTCAACCTCTATCCTCTATTTGTTCTGGATCTGAACCATTTAGACCAGTGGAACACCTTACTGTTCGCAGGAGGTCAAATATTCCAGCTAACAAACCTAGTGACTCCACTGGGGAATTAGTGTATCAACTGTTCTGATCTTCCTTAGTCTGCAACTCTTGTCCAAATCCAGGCTCTATTTTCTTTAACTCTCTTCATTCAGATATGCTTTCTAACTCGCATTATTTGGGTTTGAAATTTCCAGATCCATTCAGATCTGAGTCATTTCGGTATTTTATGCTCTGTTTCCATACTCAATTCAACAGTATTTGCTGTGATCTAGTCTTGTCACGTCCCCGTACTTCCGACCGGCGAAGAGGACGCGACCATGGCGTTAACCATCCGGGCTACCAGCCCCATGAACATGTGAATTCATAAAACTGTTGAAAACAGAATGCATTGAAGTAGAACATGCACAGATGCAATTGTCTATCATACATAGCAGAAGCAACACACATTCATACAAGCATTCATTCAACATGTTCAACACATTCATTAACAGAAAATATGGTTGCAGAAGTAAAATAGGAAAGATGACTTATCTTATGAAGAACTCATTTCACAACTAGCTACGTCGTTGCAACGTTCCACCCAACCATAGGCCAACGTGCTCCTTAATCTCTCAGAAGCGCTGCCACCCCCGAGCTGGGCATGATTCTCTAAGGAATAAGGGAACAAGCAGGCTTACACATAGCCAAGGATACACAAACACAACCAAGCTAACATAGTTGGGTTTATCAGGCCATCAAGAAGACAGCCAAGCCAACATGGTCAGGTTTATCAGGCCATCAAGGAGTTGGGAAAGGCTAAATTCTAAGTTGGTGAGCTCATTACAGAGCTAGGAACACCTACACTAGAACTAGCCTGACTTCTATGACACCCACACACACCCAACACAAGGAATCAGTCCCTTCTCTGCTACAGAGTCCCTCAGGCCCTGCATTCCCTTCCAGTGCTATTCAGGGGTTGTGGAGAAGAAAGCTAGCCCTATATCCCTTCCTGTGTGGTTTCCAGCCACCAGGTTTATCAAGCAAACCAAGCCCCCATCCCTGCTCCCAACACAGTCCGAGGACCAACCATTGCACGCAGGCAATTAATCAGCTGTCACAGCTTAAATAGGGAAAATGAATCCTGAGTCATTCTTGGCCCTATCGTGGCCAAAACGACTCCAAACAATCTTCAGCAGCCCCAAAGCGCAGCAGCAAACACAGTTCACGACATGGGGAAGCAACAGTCCCAAACGCAACAACAAACACAATCACAACATGAGGAAAGACAACAGTTCGTCCTGGACAATTAAGCAAGTGAAAAAGAATTACACAGACCGCAACACAGTCCTTGAGCGTAAATGGACCTCCATAGGAACAATCGTGGGTGACAGTGACCAAATGGCTCCCAGCTTGCTGTGCGTGAGAGGATGAACAGAAAACAGAGAGGATGAACAGTGGTCGGGAGTGCGTGAGTGTTTTCAGCACCATCGTGGAGAGAATGCAATAGTCAGTCTGCTGGAGTGATGGTGGTGGTTTTCTTTTTCCGTTGTGAAATCAACCGCGGGTGGAGTGTGCATGTGGGCAAGGAATGACAGTCCTACCACACTCCACTCCCAGCCATAACTGCCCCAACTACCAGCAACGGTTATTAATTGTGGTGGTTGGATAAAACAAGGTGGTGACACATGGGTTTTTCCCTCATGCCCAATGTTTGACAATTTCCCCACCCTTATCCTTGTGAAAATCATGCCCCTTCTCAATTTGGTTGCTGTGATCGTAGCTGGTCGGGTTATTTAATTAAAGATGCATATTTACATGATGACAAAACTCAATATGTATGCCGCATGCCCCGATATACCATCGGTGACAATGTAAATCCAAAACATAGCATAACCAATCAATGGTGGGGCCTTGGCCTTTAGCTCCACACCATGATCATTACAATATATACATCATGTACATCTAATGCAACGGGGTCAAAACCGAGGTGTTACATTCCCCTCCCCCTTCAATAGCACTGTCCTCAGTGCTTTACAAAATTCAACAAAATGCTACACTGGTATCGCCTCAGTGTTCTGCAAAGTCGAACAAAAATGGATGTGCCAATCACATGGCATACTCCAACTCCCATGTAGCTTCTTCAGGTCTGTAGTGCTCCCATTGCACCTTTATCTGACCTATGGCTCGGTTCCGGAGCATTGTGACCTTCCTATCGAGGATGCGCATTGGCTCGTTTCGGTACTCTCCCTCGGGTTCCACCTGAATCACATCCCAATTTATCACATGGTTAGGATCATGTACATATCTCTTAAGCAAAGAAACATGAAAAACATTATGAGCCCTAGTGCTAGCAGGAAATGCAAGCCTTATATGCAACTAGGCTTATCCTTTCAAGCACTTCGAATGGTCCACAGTATCTAGGTGACAACTTGGCACAAATTCCAAGCTTCAAGGAACTCTTCCTTGCCCTCACTCTGAGGTAAACATGATCCCCAACACTGAACTCCCTATTCACCCTATGCTTATCTGCATAGCTTTTCTATCTGTCCTGTGCTGCTTTCATATTCTGCCTGATCTTTACAACCTCTTGCTCCATTTCCTTAAGCAATTCTGGTCCAAGCACAATCCTATTCACTGGATTATCCCAAGTCACTGGTGTCCTACACCTTCTCCCATACAAAGCTTCATACGGACTCATCCCCAAGGATGCCTCCTGTCCATTGTTATAAGCAAACTCCACCAAGTGTAAATAATCTTCCCACTTGGTTGGTTTGTCCATCACATACATGTGAAGCATGTCTTCAAGCACCTGATTAACTCTTTCTATCTGACCATTTGTCTGAGGATGGTATGCAGTGCTGAAGTTTAGCTTTGTACCCAAATTTGCAAACAGCCCCTTCCAAAAATTGGAAGTGAACTTGACATCTCTGTCAGAGACTATTGCCTTAGGAAATCCATGCAATTTGAATATCTCTTTCATGAAGATATTTGCAATGTCATCAGTCTTATGCGTAGACTTAACCGGTATAAAATGTGCTGCCTTAGTCAACTTGTCTACCACAACCATGATGGAATCATGTTGTCTCCAAGTCATCGGCAATCCTGTAATAAAATCCATGGAAATAACTTCCCATTTCCATTCTGGAACTGGCAAAGGATGCAACAAACCTGCAGGGTGTTGATGCTCAACCTTTACCTGCTAACATTTCATACACCTTGAAATGTACTCAGCCATGTCCTTTTTCATTCTCGGCCAAAAGTATTGCTTTCTCGCTGTAGCAATTGTTTTCTGATAGCCTGGGTGACCAGAATACGGAGCTTGATGGATTTCATCCATAACAACTCTCCTCAAATCTGCTACATCTGGAATATAAATTCTACCTTTATAAGTAAGAAGTCCATCTTCTTCAAATTTATATCCCTCATACCTCTTCTCAATACTTTGCTGCTGTAACTTGTCTTTTACCTGCTCATACAATTCATCTCCAGCAACATGACTAACAATCTGCTGCCTCAAATCTGATTGGCAAATACTAAGAGATGCCACATGCATTTCCTGTATCTTCCTGCTGAGTGCATCAGCTAACTTATTCTCTTTTCCCTTTATGTGCTTGATTTCAAAATCAAACTCACATAAAAATTCCAGCCATCTTGCTTGCCTAGCATTCAGAGTAGGCTGATCAAATAGGTACTTCAGACCACAATGGTCTGTTTTGAGCTCAAATCTCCTGCCCATCAAGTAATGTCTCCACATCTTGAGAGCATGTAATATGGCTGCAAGATCGAGATCATGAGTGGCATAATTCTTCTCATATTCCTTTAGCTTTCTTGACTCATAACATATCACATGGTTGTCCTGCATAAGGACTCCTCCAAGCCCTTGTCTGCATGCATCGGTACACACCACAAAATCTTTCTCTGGATCTACAACCTTCAATACTGGTGCACTGGTAAGAAAATTCTTCAACTGCTGAAAGCTTTCTTCACACCTCGATGTCCATTCGAACTTCATCCCCTTCTTTTGCAAAGAAGTGATGGCATGTACAACTTTGGAGAATTACTCAATGAATCTCCTATAATATCCTACAACTCCCATGAAAGATCTTACATTTGTCACATTTCTTGGAGTAGGCCAATTCATAATGGCTTCAATCTTTTCAGGGTCCACAGATATACCCTCCTCTGAGATAATGTGACCCAAATACTGGCTTCTATCTCTGTAGAAGTCACACTTGCTCAGTTTTGCATACAACTGATGCTCCCTAAGCAATTGCAATGTCAATCTCAAATGCTCTTCATTTTCTTCCTCATTCTTAGAATAAACAAGAATGTCATCAAGGAAAACAAGAACGAACTTGTCCAAATACCTGCTGAAGACACTATTCATGAGGCACATAAATGTAGCTGGTGCATTTGTGAGACCAAATGGTACCAATACAAACTCATAATGCCCATACCTTGTTCTAAAGGCTGTCTTATGAATGTCTTCATCCTTGATCCTTACCTGATGGTAACCAGACCTCAAGTCAATCTTGAAAAATACCTTTGCTCCTCTCATTTGATCAAAGAGGTCATCAATCCTAGGCAAAGGATATTTATTCTTCACAGTAACCTTGTTCAATTGTCTTTAATCAATACATAACCTGAGTGTACCATATTTCTTCTTTACAAATAGAACTGGTGCTCCCCAAGGAGACACACTCGGTCAGATATACTTCTTTTCCAACAACTCTTGCAGTTGCATCTTCAAATCTAGCATCTCCGGTGTACTCATCCTGTAGGGTGCCTTGGACACTGGTGCTGCTCCTGGCACAAGTTCAATTGTGAAATCAATGTCCCTCTTTGGAGGAAGCCCTGGAATCTCATCAGGAAACACATCCCAAAATTCCTGTAACACCTGATAGTCCTCCAACCTTGGAGTTTCATTTCCTGATGTCTCCAAAATATGAGCTGCATACAACTGGAAACCCTTCCTACAGAACTTCTTTAACTGCATTGCTGAAACCTGTCGTACTGAAATCACCTTTGGAATACCTTTCACAACTACTAGGTTCCCTTCTTCATTCATGCATTCAAAAGTCTTATTGTAACAATCAGGCTTCACCCTGTGAGCTTCTAACCAATCCATTCCAATGAGAACATCATAGGAACCAAGCGGTAGAACATTCAGATCTACACAAGTGACCAATCCATTAATGACCAATGGACATTTCTCTACCACTTCACTGACCTTTCTCTTAGTTCCAGTGGCTAGCTTAACTAACCAAGAATTCCTATGCTTTACTTTATTAAAAGCACAAATCTCCACTACTCTAGGAGTAATGTAACTGTGCGTGGAACCAGGGTCAATCAAAATAGAAACATATTGCTCAACAATCTTACCTGCAACTTCAACCACAGTTGACTGGTGATCTGCCTGGCGGTCCTCCAGTGCTGCATAGATCCTAGGGACTACCCTTGCTACTTGACCCACTATTTCTGTTTCTTGAATGTTATAAGCTGACCTTGCACTCTCATTCTCGAGTGGACAATTCCTACGCATGTGGGGTCCTCCACATTTCCAACATTGAAGTGGCCCTCTATTCTGTTGTGGATCCTCAGGATTTTCTCCTGTCATTCCGACTGGCTTACTCGCAGCTTGAGATGGATGCTTCTATTGATTCCTGAAGTTAGAAGGTTTGAAACCTTTCTTTCTTTGGTCAAACTTCTCATTCCTCTTGTCCTTCCTTCCTTTATGGTAATCCGACTTACCTTTTCTTTTCTCATAGCAATACTTAGCCTTCCTTATTGCTTCTTCAAGAGTCCTAGGTTCATAAAATTCAATTCTATCTTTGTAAGACTGAGGTAATCCACTTAGAAAACATTGGACCTTCACTTTTTCATCTCTGATGTACCGAACATACCTCAATAGCTCCAAAAACTTATTTGCATACTCTTCCATGGTCTGCTGTCCCAATCTCAGCTCATGGAACTCCTTAATCTTGTCATCATAATACCTGTCAGAGAGGTATTTCTACTTGAAATACTTCTTGAACTGTTTCCACTTAAGTCTCCTTTCACTGATCCTCTTTACTTGCTTGAAGTGTTCCCACCAAATGGATGCTCTTCCATTGATATTGAATATGGCAACTCTTTCCTTCATGTTTCCTGAATAATCATGCACTTGAAAGTACTTCTTTATCCCAAGAAGCCAAGCTTCTGCCTCTTGTCCAGTCTTTA
This sequence comes from Pseudotsuga menziesii, assembly GCA_001517045.1. Taxonomy (NCBI): domain Eukaryota; kingdom Viridiplantae; phylum Streptophyta; class Pinopsida; order Pinales; family Pinaceae; genus Pseudotsuga; species Pseudotsuga menziesii. The sequence goes on along the minus strand of LPNX010626015.1, from coordinate 151,932 downwards.
CCTCACCATCAAATGTAGGAGGTTTAGCTTTCCTAAATTCATCTCGAGAGCGATCCCTATGGTGTCTCTTTCTTTTATTTTTATGAGAAGAAGGACTTGAATGCCCGCTGGATTCTTCAGAGTCAGATGATCCACTAGAAGTCCTTCTCCTTCTCCTGGTACTGCACTTACTGCCTTCTGGTCTTGTTGTACCTCGTTTAGAGTCTATTTTTCTTTGCAAGTCTGTCAAACTCTGCAACATTGCAGCATTCAACTGATGCTGCTCTTTCTGGGATTTAATCAAGCTTCTCATGGTGGCTGCAACATTTGACGGTGTTTCTTGGAATCTCCTTCCATTAGACTCTATGTCATCATTCCTATTACAGACATTTTCTCCCATGGCATCTCGTGCACGCTCATAGGAATCCTGAGCATCATATCCATCATGGGTTCTCATAACTGAACCACCACTTACTAATCAAACTGCACTACCTGGAATACTTCCCTTGAAGGTGACTATGATTCTGCAAATGTGTTAGTAACACAACTGTTAGATGCATAACATTGATACAAATCAGAATCACTTACCTTCTCCTGGAATAATCATAAAATAACAATTTGCCCAAACACACAGAATTTTCTTCATCAAAGAACGTCTATCTAAGGGGGATGACGGGGGTCAAGGGGGATTTCCCCCTTGTGGCTTCCTTGCGCCACTGCAGGGCCGGTCGAGGGCAGCGCCCTCATTTTTTTGTTTGTAAATCATTGGTTTTCACGCAATTTGGCGCATAAGATCGCTGCCACTTTCTCTTTTTCAGCCCTAAAAATTCACTGTAAAACTGCTGAAAATCCCACTGAGTCCTTCTTGGCCCTATCGTGGCCAAAATGACTCCAAACAATTTTCAGCAGCCCCAAAGTGCAACAACAAACACAACTCACAACATGGGGAAGCAACAGTCCCAAACACAACAGCAAGCGCAATCACAACATGAGGAAAGACACCTGTCCGTCCTGGACAATTAAGCAAGGGAAAAAGAATTACACAGACTGCAACACAGTCCCTAAATGTAAATGGCCCTCCACAGGAACAATCGTGGGTGACAGTGACCAAACGGCTCCCAGCTTGCTGTGCGTGAGAGGATGAACAGACAACAGAGAGGATGAATAGTGGTCGGGAGTGCGTGAGTGTTTTCAGCATTGTTGTGGAGAGAATGCAATAGTCAGTTCGCTGGAGTGATGGCGGTGGTTTTCTTTTGCTGTTGTGAAGTCAACCGCGGGTGGAGTGTGCATGTGGGAAAGGACTGACAGTCCTGCCACACTCCACTCCCAGCCATAATTGCCCCAACTACTAGCAACAGTTATTAATTGTGGTGGTTGGATAAAACAAGGTGGTGACACATGGGTTTTTCCCTCATGCCCAAGGTTTGACAATTTCCCCACCCTTATCCTTGTGAAAATCATGCCCCTTCTCAATTTGGTTGCTGCGATTGTAGCTGGTTGGGTTATTTAATTAAAGATGCATATTTACATGATGACAAAACTCAATATGTATGCCACATGCCTCGATATACCATCGGTGACAATGTAAATCAGAAAAATAGCATAACCAATCAATGGTGGGGCCTTGGCCTTTAGCTCCGCACCATGATCATTACAATATATACATCATGTACATCTAATGCAATGGGGTCAAAACCGGGGTGTTACAAGTCTTTTTCTGACTTGATCCATTGTTCTTCTTGTGTTTTGGTCATCTACAGGGAACCGCGCCTATGCTGTGTACGAGACGCGGTGCCACCGCCTGAACAAAGTGGACAGTACGTGGTGCCACCACCTGTAACTTGTTGGCAAGAAGCGGTGATGTGTTGGAAACGCTCTGTCAACACCTGAGAAGCATGGTGCTAGGTAGGCATCATTCCAAAGCCTCTTTTTCTCATTTTTTTTTTTGTAAAATTTTGAGCGTGTATGAATTCATAGTTCTTCTCAAGAGTTTTGATTGATGTTGGTCTTTTAAAGCTTCATACTTGGATTTGAATAGAACTTGGTTTTGTTAGATCTCTGATTTCTGTCTTCTTTGATAGAACAAGAAAAGATTCATTTAAGTTTTTCTTCATTTGTTATACATGATTTTTGTATGTTTTTTCCTTTTTTCATAAAGTTGTGGAAAAGTGCATATGAAAGTTCTTGTATGATTTTGTGATTAGTTCATTTGCACTTTAGTTGAAAAATATGAACACTTTTGTATAAAGTTGTAACAATATTTTCTTGCTTTTCATTAGAGGTCTCACTTCTTTTTCAGTTCAAAAGAGAAGCTTTTGTTTGTTTCATTTAGGAACGGATCATATAAGCAATTTGTTTCATTGTTGTATGGGATTTGCTCTATGTTTCAAATAAATTGAACCTCTCTCTCCCTCTCTTAGGTATAATTTCATTGAAGAGTAAAACTTGCATTATCACATAGATCAGTGTGCATCTTCTTTAATTTCAAGTTTTCACTCCATGGTTCCACCTAAGCGCACAAGATAAAATTAAGCGCTAGCTTAGGTTTAAAATTTTTAGCAATTTGTGTGATAGGTTAGAGACATGTTTGGGCGTCGTTAAGCGCAGGAGCTGTCGTTATTTGTCATCATTACATCCCGGGACTCGCGCGGTTCTTCCACGTATTGTCGGTATATCGAACGACCTTTCATGTACCCTTGAGGTATATAGAAAGGTACTTCACGTACTTGATTGTATATCGGAAGGCCCCTTGTGTTCGGTTATGCATTAGACAAAACTACTACTGATTCGAGCTCCCACGTACCTTGTGTATATTGGGAGACCCCACTAGGATACCCTATCCATCTGAGTTATCCTTTTGGCCTGTGCTGTGAGGTTCCTTACTATTATCCACTCCTTTCACATGTTGGCTTGTTGCTTTTAGTTTGAGTAGCTCTTGTTATCTGTACAGTTAGGATTTTTTAGAAGAGAGAGATATTTTTGTTTCATAGTTATGGCTTCACCTTCCAGGACTACCAACCAAGAGACTCCTTTACCAAGCATGTCTTTTGTGTTCCCTCCATATGGGGATGTTGGTCCTCCTCTCATGGCTACGTTAAGCCTTCTTGGATTGACTATTGGATTGCCTGTTTGGTTATTCTCCAGTCCATTTATCCCATGTACACCAATTGTGTCTGATCCTAATCCTTCATCGCAAGAGCATCAACCTCATGTTGATCCCTCTCCTTCTTCACCAGATGTGTCTTCTCCCGTTTCTACCTCTTCGCATGTTGAAAGTTGTAGTACTAGTAGTCAGGTGGATAAGAAGAAGAAGAAAAGGAAGATTAAGAAGAAGAAAAACAAACAAACAACCAAGTCTCAACCAATCACTCCTCCCTGTGTGGACAGTGTTGATCTGTACACCCAAAGACCGCGTAAACCCAAATTCCCTTGTAGGCTTTGCAAGGGTGATCAAATTCTGAAAGATTGTCATGGTTTGTCCCTAGTTTTAGAAGAGTAGTCTAAGGTTTCCCGGCAACCGATGTCATCAGCCTCTGGTCATCATACTAATGATCCCCCCTCGGCTAATGACTTTGTGGTTAAGAGTTGGAAGGGTAAAGTCAGAAATCCTTTCTTGCTTTGTAAGGACATGCACTTTACTTACCTTTGTCCTCACATGGATGAAGCTTCTAAGTTGTTGGAAGATATTATTGTTTCTCGTCAACGGATTCCAACAGGTTATCGTAAGTTGTCTTTTGAACCCCCATCGGTTGATAAAGTGGTTAATCCAAGTCCATACTTAGTTGATCTCACTCTTCTTTTGAAGAGTGAAGTTGAAGCAGTCGAGTCGACGTCATCTCCACTCGATCCCACTCTTTCATCAGAGAGTGTTAAGACTGAAGTAGTCTCTTTGACCAAATCTTCGTCTTGTTCTTCTCTTCCAGTAGAGAACGAACCAAAACCTGTTGAAGTTTTTATGCTTCGTTCTGATTGTTCTCGATAAGAGGAAATTTTGTCTGTTTCGATAGAACCCTCTCCGAGTAGTGAGGTTATTTCCTTTGACTGGAGTAACCTAATAGAGTATCATATTCATTTGAGTGTTCCTTTCCAGATAGTTGTGAGTGTTACTGCTAGGCGGGTACTTCACACTATTGTTGACGAAGGGGCTTCCATTAGTATTCTGTCCTCAACTACTTGGCAAGATTTAGGCTCTCCTCAGCTTGTGCCATCCACCGATCATATACTGGCTTTTACTCACAGACCTACCGCACCTTTAGGGACCCTTCCTTATTTGCCTATTACATTAGGAGGGAAAACTGTCTGTATTGATGTTATGGTGGTCCAAGGTCCTTTAGATTTCAATCTGCACCTTGGACACGATTATGTTTATGCCATGAAGGCTATTGTGTCCACACTCTTTAGAGTTATGCATTTTCCCCATGATGGGAATATTGTGACCATTGATCAGCTTTCCTTTGTTACACCTGACCATCGCATTACTCCTAGTAATCATACTCCCCTGAATGTGCCACATGTTCTTGTGGTTCCTTCCCCTTCTTCTAGTTAGCTTCTTTCGATCATAGGTAAAATGGGGGGCATGGCTCTAGTCTATGGATATCATAATGGAGCTAAGCCGCTAGCATTTATGAAATGGGGTCAACCTACCAACCTCTGGATATCATGTTGGGTAGGAGCAGGTTTGAGAGCATAGTTTACTTTTGGTTTCAAGCTCGTTAAAAAATAAAACCACTCCTCAAGCATAGTTTACCTTTTGGTTTCAAGCTTGCATAAAAATGAAACCATTCCTTTGAGCAAAGTTCCCATTCTGTATCAAGCTCGTTAAAAAATGAAACAACACCTGACCATTATGTCAAGTTTTGACCATCATGTCAGTTTTCCTTGAGCATAGTTCATTTTCTATTTCAAGCTCGTTAAAAAATGAAATCGATCTACTTAAGCATAGTTTACCCTTTTGGTTTCAAGCTTGCATAAAAATGAAACCATGTCGTGAGCAAAGTTCCCATTCTATGTCAATCTCATTAAAAAATGAAATGGATCTCCTCAAGCATAGTTCACCTTTTGGTTTCAAGCTTGCATAAAAAAGAAACCATGTTCCAAGCATAGTTACCGTTCTGTTTCAAGCTTGCGTAAAAATGAAACAGATCCCATTCCCTTGAGTCGAATCTTCCCTTTAGTGTTAGAACTTGAACCTTCACCTGCCCGATTCTCATTCTTCCTACCCCCCTGGTGAACATTTTCACATTAGTAACCAGGTTTTTAGGTTGGGTATGGAAGAAGAATCGTCAAGTGAAACGAAGCTTGGGGGCATGTCGAGCCACTAGCAACCATGTTAGGGGTAGGCTTCACTAGCAATCATGATGGGGGTAGGATTCCAACCTATGTATATCATGTTAATGGGATTTTTCAAGCATAGTTTACCAATTGGTTTCAAGCTTGCGTAAGAATGAAACCAATCCCTGAGCATTCTTTCAACTGATCTTTGAGCTCATTAAAAACAGTAAGATGGGGTTGAGCTTACTTTTCATTTTTTGTGCTTTGGTTAAAACATGAAAAGTGGTTTGAGATTAGTTTATTACTTTTTCGTGCTTTGGATTCAAACATGAAAAAGTTTAACGGAGTCCTCTTTTCACCTCTTTTTTAGACTCCTTAAACATGAAAAGATAGTCGAGTCTGTTTCTGAATCTTTCCAGGCTCGTAAAAAGTGACATTGTGTAAAGAAACCTCATGGAGTTCTCTTTAAACCATTTTCAAGCTCCCTAAATATGAAAAGATCGCCGAGCGATCTTGTCTTCTTCATGCTCGTTAAAGTATTTGAAGAGTCGTCTGTCCGACGATAGGTTATCTCTTTTTTCGGTTCGGATCAGACTATTTACGAAAAAGGATCACTCCATCCAATCATGACTGGAAGAGTTCTCTAAGGTATGATTTTATACTTTTTTGAGCCTTAGAGAATAAATCATACAAAAAAGGACCCCTTTGGAGTCTTCTTCCGTATTCATTCAGACTCTCTAAACATGAACGATACCGAGTTTTCTTTCAGTAGACTCGTTAAATCAAACATTGAGAGACCTGTTTTGGGATCGAACCCCTCCTCTCTCAGGTTCGTAAAACATATGAGTTTGGACTTGTCTTCCGACAAGCTATATCAAGTGTTTGTTACCCTCTTTGAACTCATAAAACCAAAAAGGGGCACTCATCGACCATGATGGGGGAAATGGGAAGGGAATCATCTTGCAAATAATGGCAGTTGTTTGTCATTGCCTTTGAACATGGCACTTATCTGCACAATCATGTCAGCCAATTGGGTATTCAGCTGATCTCTCTGACGATCCACTTTCATGAGTCATGTTAATCCTTTGAGTCTTTCAAAAGAATGCATTGCCCACTGTCGCATTGTGTATCTGTCCTGTCTAGTCATGCTGCCAAGTCTTTTTGTCGTGCCACCCGATGTTCAAAGGGGATTTGAAGAAGTCTTACCTCTACAGTCTACACAGTCTTTGTGTCAGTATCTTTGAGTCATTCATATGGTTAGTACATTTACATCATTCCAGAACTATGTTCCGAGTTTCGTGTCGTCGATGTCAGACTCTTCATGGCCCTCCTTCGACGAGACTATTCCCATCGACTTCAGCTCATCATCCGGGAAATAGTCTTAGAAAAAATATTTAGTACCTTGAGATCTGTATGCCTTAATGATAGTTTCTCTCTCTCTCCACATAGGTTCACATCATTGACCTTTGATCGATAGAATAGACTGGGTGTTTGACATCAGGACATCTATTCGCACTCAGTAGATTGTACTAAGGTACCTTGGGAATCATTGACATTAATGGTGATCTCCCTCGCACTTGTTAATGGTTCACATCATTGGCCAGTAATCAAGTGGTTTCTACCATGTTTGACTTCAGATCATTGTAATCACATGGATAGAATCATACTTTGTGGAGGACGAGACGAAGACCCTGGGCATTTGTTTAAACTGCTCATTGCTTTTCCCTAGGTTGCAATGGAGTTTTGTATATCTAGCATGGATCCACATTTGTATGGTCGTGGCTATGCTCAAATTTGCATCTGTATGACATACATCTACGTTGTATGTTTGGTAGCTATGTCCAAGTTTGAGTCCTCTATCACATGGATCTACGCTGTATTCTAGTAGCCATGCTTGTTTATTCCACTCATATATCTTCCTTGTATCAGTTTGTAGCTATGAGTTTGGCTACTTGTGTCTATGAGTCAACATACTGATGTACTACAGATGCCTACTTGACAACATGCTCCGATCGAGCCAACATTTTCATCTCCTGGAAATGACTTGTTCTCAAAGCTCTCGTTTATTGTATCCCTCTAAGACTCATGCTTTGGGGGGCATCCTGTTATACCAAAATCCTAGCACCATCATGTGATAAGACATTTGACATACCTATTTTCCCTGAATCCCAGCTTTTGGAGTGTAAACTAAATGGTTTTTCATCAATCTTACATGAAAATTCCCAGCACTGCGCATGCCCCTTTATCCAGGAGCGGTACCCTTGTTCGCATCGCCCATACTTTGTTGCCCATAAGCAGTGCCACCACTTATAGCCCTTAGTCCATAAGAGGTTATACCAGAACCGCTCTGTCACTGAAGGAAAAATGCGGTACCCTGGGTAGAAAGGGAAAAAGAGAAGCTTCTCGAGGATTTTAGATGATAAGCCTCGAGATATCCCTTATCCCTACTGTAGTGGGTCAGTTGAGCTTGAGATCCCCCATCCTAGTATATTGGAGGCCACCTCACCCATAAATCTCTCAACCTATCCTATCCATCTAGCCTTATAAATAAGAGCTCATAGCCATGGTTGAGGAGGAGAACATTGAAGGTATTGTTATGCTGTTGGATTGATCCTTGGCCCAAGATCATTTGGAGAGAGCATAAAGAGCTAGAGTCGGAGCTTTTGGGGATGAGAATTTGGTTTCATGGAGATGCATGTCAACACTAAGGCTTGGTTGTAAAATTCTTCATATTTCACTAATGCAAGTTGATTTCTGTCCCACATATGTTGTTGTTGTTATGATCTCGCATATATGTTGCTAGATTCCTTAGTCACTAGCATAGATTAGTAGATCATATTCTGGTTGCTTTGATCTATTTCATGTTGAGCTTGATTGCAGGTACACAGGTGGACTATCAAATCCTTGTATTCCAGATATCTATGGCGTCTAGGGAGAGTATTCAACCTCTGTCCTCTATTTGTTCTGGATCTGAACCATTCAGACCAGTGGAACACCTTGCTGTCCGCAGGAGGTGAAATATTCCAGCTAACATGGATCCCTTCTTACAACATTATTTTTCCGATGAGAATGCTTACCTTGGTGATGATGATTTTCCCTTCTTCCTTTCTTGGAGTGTACTGTGAGATCTTGATCTTCACTTCCCATCTTTTCTTCTCAAGCTGCTATCATAGCTTCTTCTTGAGAACATTCTTCCCATAGTCTACTGAACTTGACTAACTTCTTCCTAGCACAGATTCCTTGGATGAAAGAATCCCATGACCTAGGGAGGCCATTCAAGGTAGTCATGATAATTTCTGCATTCTCCACTTCTTCATCTACTGCTTCCAGCTGTTCTTTGATCTGGGAGACCCTTGTGAAGTATGACTGGATGGTCTCCTCATTCTGGAACTTTATATTCTTCAACTAGTTCCTTAGATTCATCTTCCGATTGATGTTCTTTCCTTCAAACAGTTTGGTTAGGGCATCAAACATGGCTTTAGGTGTCTTGAGGGAGGACTCCTGTGGTATGAGGTGATCCTTTATAGAATAAAAAATGATCCTCTTTGCCATAACCAACTTCTTCTTATGTAAGGCCTTGGCCTCATCTCCCTCTGGAACTGGAACCTCCTCACTGATATAGGAGTCCAACTCATTTTCTTCCAGGACTAGGGAGATCCTATACTTCTAGGCTAAAAAGTTATCAGCTCCCTCAAGCTTTTCATCAAGCTTGGTATGATGAGACATCTTAACTGAGAACCTCAAATGGAAATACAAAATATTTAGATCTTACCAGGTCAAGATGTCGGATCTAAATTTGGAGCTAAAATCCTGTAGTGTTGGTTCAAGAGCATATTAGGGTTTTGCTTTTCCAGAGTTATGTCCAGCCAAATGCTTTGAATTTGATCCCTAACTTCGATTTTGGGGAGGAGATCAATCCAATCCTGGGCTCACTGAAAAATTCCACTTCTGTGAAAAGCCCTAATTTTCGGCAGCAGTGTCGGGTCCAAAACTGAAAAACCTTAGAATTGGATTCTGCTTCGACAGAAAGATGCGTCCTAGGGAGGAGAGTTATTCCACCCTAATTTTGCTGAAATTATGTGGAGAGAGATCCACAAAGTAGGAAGCCCTAGTTCCCGCAGCTGCACAGTGTCTCCTTCTCAAGTTAGCTTTGATACCTAACATTAAGCTAGCATAACATTAGGATCTTTAAACTGAGAGAACAACAAGCACAACAATCAAACACAAGAGAAAATGAACACATTGTTTTTCCTCGGGGAAACCATAAATGGAGAAAACCCCACAACTTCCTCAGAGATAGAATCAGCACCAAAGTGAAACCCAAAAACAGTAAGATGATCTCCCGGTAGCAGTAACCGCTTTCTTCCTTGCCCCAGTGTCTTTCTCTTCATCAGCTATGCGCTACAACTGAGTTTGAGTGTGTGTGTGTGTGTGTGATAAATAGAGAGGCTAGCTCTCTATTTATACTAATTCCTGACTTGATGAAACCCAACTAGGGCTGACTTCACTATGTGAGTCTAATAACCCTAGTGCCCCGAACTATGGGGACTTTAACACTTATCCAATAGGAGGGTTAACCACCTTGACTTGACATGACATGTTTACATTATAGAAACTTCTTGATAGGAACATCGGGGCATGACATGACTCAAGTACATTACAAATACATTCCAGAATAAACATCGGGTTACAATACATAAGAAATACAAGTGAATACATTCCAAAGTTACAATTACATCAACAAATGGGTGTAAAATTAGCCTTCCTAAATTGAGAACTGAAATAAGAAGTATATATTGAACAACTAGAAGGATTCTCACTCACAAAAAATATGGATTATTTTTGCAAGCTAAAAAGGGATTTGTATGGTTTAAAACAAGTGCCTTGAGACTGGTACTTAAGACTATACAAGTACCTACAACAACAGGGTTTCAAAAAGGGAAATGTAGACAACAATTTGTACATAAAAATTTAGTAGGGAACGATGATTATGGTTGAAGTATACGTCGATGACATTATTTTTGGGAAGTAATGATGATAATCTCATTTAGGAATTTGTGCATAAAATTCAAAAGGAATTTGAAATGTCCATGCTCGGAGAACCATAATTGTTTTTGGGATTTCAGATTTCTCAACTAAAAGACGATGACTTCATTTCTCAGACCAAGTATGTAAAATAAATGTTGAAAATATTCAACATGAAGGATTATAATCCAGTTTGTACACAAATGGCGTCTGGATGCAAATTAAGACAAGAATATGAAGCAAAGGAGGTAGATCAAAAGCTTTATAGAAGCTTTATAGATAAATTATTGGAACTTCGTTGTTTGTAACTTCCTCATCACCATATATAATTCAAGCTGTAGGGTTGGTTGCAAGGTTCCAAGCAGCACCAAGTGTGACACATGTCCAGTATTTAAATAGAATCTTCAGATATCTAAATGGAAGCTTGGATTTTTGCCTATGGTATCCTTGAAGTAACGAATTGACATTGACATCCTATACATACACAAAATGGGCATGAAGCATTGATAGAAAAAAAATTACGAGTGGAGAGACATTAGTTTTGGGAAAATGTCTAGTATCCTATATTAGGAAAAAAGAATCATCAGTATCGCTATCCACAACAAAATCAAAATACATTGTAGTGGCCAGATTCTCTTGCACAAGTTATTTGTATGAGAAAGACCCTAAATGATGTCTATACACAATCTAAATGAGGCATCTCCTTGTCCTGAAGATGAACCACGCTTGGTTCGAAACGTCGACAACAAATATTCCCACCGCAGATTCTCCATTAGATGCCATGAATCCTCACTGGGGAATCTCAGCTAACCTCATATCAATATTATTCAACAACAAAAGCACAATCAACATATACAATAATACTGTGATGCATTCCAAGGCTAAGCACATTCCCATGAAGTATCATATTGTAAGAAAACAAGTCATTGAAAATGTTATCAAGTTAGAATATATCGATACCAAAGAAAATTTTTTGGACATATTTACGAAGCCACTTCCAAGAGATACTTTTGAGTAATTCTGACAGAAACTAGGTGATTCCACCTCCATACTGATTTAAAATAAAAAAAATATTTGGTGCATTAGAAGTAACAGAAAATGAATACAAGGGAAGTGTTTGAAACAAACAAATTTATGGGAGTCTAGCACAAAATCATAGACAAAAGAGAATCCATAACTGCATATTGAAAGCACCTTTTTTCCATTGATGTCAAAAGGGGGAGAAATATCATGAAGCATGCTATCAACGCATAAATTAATTTCAGCAGAAAATAAGTGATCTATGTAGTGAAAAAAAGAAATATTAGAAGGCATGCATCAAATGAAGGAATCCATGTAATAATAGAGGATAGTGCACTAACAATATATTGCGTAGATGAACAAAGGATCAAACTGGAAAGAACACAGGGGGAGTAACACAGAGGGAGTATTGTAACCAGAATAGATGAAGCACACACTTCATATTTTTTGACATGCACGACTTCATGAAGTGTTGACATCAATGCCAAAGGGGGATATTGTTGAACCTTGGTATTGTCATTGATGTGAAATTTCGAAAAGGGACACATGAAAGAAATAACATTGGATGGATGAAGGATGCATGGACATTAAGAAATAAGGTTTGATAAGAAAAATAAGATTAACATATATGTTCACTCTTAAATAAACATGCTAAATGAAGTTAGCAAAAATATAACAAGAATATTTTGTGCCAGTTTGAAGAAATACATAAGAAGTACATTCAACATGAAGAGTTACTTAAGTTATATAAGAAAATCCTAAGTGTACCTAGTCATGCTTCTTCAAGGTAAAATCCAAAAGAGTTGGCTGGAGAAAGGTTCAGAAGTGTGCAAGAGGTGTGATAATAAGATGTGGTTGGACAAATATGCTAGTTCCAGAAGCGAGAAAGAACCAAAAGAGATGACACTTTAAGGGTACAAAACCACATATCAAGTAATTCCAAAGTGCAAAAAATCCCACTAAGACATGGGACACATATACACAAGCGCCCACTAAAGCACAAACACATATGCGCAAATACTTCCAAGGTGTTGAAATGGAGTATGCAAAAATCCATGTGTTAAATCATGGGAAGATAGACACCAACGAGAGATAGAATGAAGTGGTTAGCTTAACCAATAATTAAGGAAGTATGGGCATCATAAATTCAAAGGAACCCCAATGTGTGGACACACTCTTTGAGCAAGAGTAGTATAAATAGACACAAAGTGATTGTGATAAAGTAAGCTTGAAGATTACTTCAATATGATTTTTTGAGTAAGAAAGCTTCATATTTTTGGGATCAATGGCTCATTGAACAAGAAAGAATACATACAACAAATATCCAAATGTGCATAAGTACTAAGGAGGATTTTCAAAATTTGCATAGATAAGAAGAGTGCTTATAATTGAGAAATGCAATGAAAGTAATAAGGAAGCAAAACTCTGTGAATCGCAGTTATGCAAAGGTTGAAAAGCATAAAAAGGATATTTCACATATATTGTGAAGTTTTGTTGTAGAGGATGTAGACTAAGGAAGATAGCCACAGAAGAGGAAGATCAGAGAATATTATAGATAACTGTAGAAGACACAAATCATAGAAGATCGCAAATAGCTGCAGAAGATGCATAAGACACAGATAAGATACAGATTGTTGAAGTGCATAAGACATAAATATATCAAAGTGAAAAAGACACATATATTGGAAGGTTCATATGACATAGATATTAGAATGTGCAAAAGACACAAATATTGGAAGGTGCATAAGGCAGAGATATTGGAAAGTGCAAAAGACACAGATATTGGAAAGTGCAAAAGTAAAAAAAAATAGAAGATGCAGATTAGTGGTATCATAGAGGGTGATCAAATAATTCACAAATCATGGATATTGGACATTGTAGGACCTAAGGATGCCAGATTACAGAAATTGAAAAAAACTTCATTTTATGGAGGTTGGAAGGGGCAAGGAGAGGGATTTGCAGCTTCCTTCCAGCCGGTGCTGGTAAAACTAGTGAGTCAGAGCTCATACTCAGGTTGGTTCTCGAAAACAACAATTTTGTTCTTTCACAATTGAATTTGTATCCCATTCAGGTTGGCGTCTATTTCCGCAAGTTGGTGCTTGCGTAGTGGATATAAGTTCTTACAGGCTGGTTCCTGTAAAATACAAGTTAGTGCTTGTAAACTATATATATATATATTCACTTCTCAGATATTTGTGCATTGGTGTTTTTATTGGTTGATTGAAATTGAACTAAGATATATTTTGAAGAAAAAAATTGTTAAATCTACGCTTTATATTGATTCACCCCCTCTCAGTATAAATAATAATTCCAAGAATATCCACATTTACAAGTGATAAATTTTAAATATCCACCAATATTAAGGATCCATTCTTCATGAAATACTATTGAAAGAGATAATTATAGAATACCTTCCTCTCCACACATAGACCCTAGACATTCAACAACAAATACTCTTTTTTCAATTCCTACAAAATCAGTTCCACCTCGAGGCCTAAGACAATAGCCTTGGAATTAGAATACAAGAAAGACTAGGTTTTATATCCTATTGCTAGACTGCTAACTGCTTGATAACATCTAATGCAATAAAATTCCAAACCCTCAACAAATATTCCAACACCTGAGTATTGATCGAACACTCACCCAAAGTTTCCTGAAACATAATCGCATCCATCTTGAATATCTTCACCACCATTTTAATGTTCACTCTCTTGACTTCACTTGAAATTCCTTGATAGTTTAAAGAGAGCACAATCATCACAAAATTGTTTAACTAACAAGTAAGCCATTCTCATGTAATCAATTTGAATGACCTATATGGTATTCGAATTGCATGGCTCTTTATGCCATTGTATTGCATTATATAAACTTCTGTTAATGATAAGCAATTATACAACTGCAACTCCTTATTGCACCATTTCATGTCATTTTTGAGTAAAATTGATCCGTGAGATCGATTGTAAGTTTCCGTCTTGTTTCTTAGATTTCCACAACTCTAAATTTATATGGTATCATAGTTATGGCAGGACACGGCTATTCTTCTATAAGTTTCTTGCTGGATCTATGAAGAAATTTGAGCAAAATTTCTCAAAATCATTCCAACTTTGCACCAGAAGCGGAGAGTTTACCACATAATTTCTGCATAGGATAGCATTGTTGATCAATATTGCTTGATTAACTAAACCAAGTGTGAAGCAAACTCCAAAAGTGCAGGATTTTCTAACTTATTTTGTTTGTTTTTTATAATTGCATGTACAACTTCATATGGATTCGAGATTATTAGTTCCTCTTCTTACTCCATCCAAAAGATATTCAGAATGGAAATTGAAGATGATTTCATCTCTAAAGAGACAATATATATATGATGTATCTAATGGTATTGGTAAATATTCTATGAAGATGAGAATGAATGGCTAAATGACGTTGATAGATATTTTGGAACAATATGCGGGGCCTTTTCTTCAAGCTTGCGCTACCTTGTTTATTCTACCGAATGCCCAAAGGATCTCTGGACATAATTGGATATAACCTTTGGAAAGCACAATGAGGATCATTATAGAAATTTGGAGAGTACACCCAACACCAAAAGAGTTCCTTATTCAAAATTATTGGCCTCTACTCTCTCTGATGAAGTTTTTCAAGACGAAGAAGAAGTAGAATCTTCCACACAATCAATTCAAATTGAAGAAAGTATCCTTGTAGTGAATCCTTCTCCTGCTGCTCCAGAAGTTTATGACATCTTTGATATCTCATCTTCTCATATGGATGATCCAGAATAAGACATTTTAATATATGATATTTAAGAAAAAATCTCCTTCCATTCTATGCAAACATTCTCCAGTGATTCTCTTTTAAATTATGTGAAAAATTTGCTAGTGATTGCTTCAGTGTGTGAAGACGAATTCGATTTCTCTCCCTCTAATGTTGCTGTTGGTGTGAAGATAAGTAATACTTTGGATATTTTGGAAATAATATCAGATTCTAGGAGTGATACATTCACTCTTATTGATCTAGAGCTTCCAACACATTCCTACAAGATTGCATGCACCAATACTCATAGTTTTGAAGAAGGAGAAAATAGTGCATCTACCATCTTGGTGGAGCACACTCTTGGATATGATATGAACTTATTTGGATATAATATGATCTTATTTGGTTCAAGTTTTAAGTTTCAAGAGCTTTTAGTCATGCTTGTAGTTGGTCGCATCAATTTTGGTTTGACAAATCAAGTACCGCAAGTCTGTTGGAGGAGCTAGTCGGCTTAGCCGACTAGAATCATTAGTCGACTAATTGCAGATTAGGTCGAAATCATAGGTCATGCTAGTTGGTTGAACCGACATGTAGTTACTATAAATTTTTTGTAAATGTCTATATAGGTTGTTGATCCAGATAGATACTTGGTTCGATTTATTATATGAACCCACATGTGTAATTGAGTAATATAAACTGTTATTCTGTCTACCATCTTGTCTCTTTTTCTGTTATTGTTATATGATTATTTATGTGTATCATTGGTAACCTTGAAATATGATTGATTACAACATTGGTTATGTTGTTGATGATACATATTGGATGAAATGACCATGACTAAATGATATTAGAACAAGATATTAAGAACTGGTGGGAACGCAAGATTGTGAATTATTTGTAGAATTACACTAGAAGAAACAAACTGACTATTGCGCAAGAAAAGAAGAAGTTTTTCTTTGAAACACATGATATTTTTTTCGAGTCCATACCTCAGTATTTAAAGAAGCTACTAGATGAATTAACTGACACAAACTAAATACCAAGTGTTACTCCAGAAATTAACAAGGGGAGGGTGTACAAATTTGTTGGAGTGGTTCGAAAGAATCATCGACGAGTTCTGTGAGGAAAGAGCAGTCAAAGAAAGAATATCTATAGATATTATCAAAGAGAGATTCCATAATGACTTAATTGAGCAGTTCTTGTGCTCACTACCGACACTTTTGTTCAAATTCTTAGTCGACAAGGGTGTGGGTCATATTGTCGGACCTCATCCGTTACTGATAGAATTTCCATCTAACACAACCTGGGTAGAGAAATAAGAGGAGTGGGAAATTTTTTTCTAAGAAAGAGAGTGGGGGTACTTTCTAAGAAAATAGACAGCTACACCTAGGCTTACTAAAGCATTTGAGTCGGCTATGGTGGGGTAGCTGGTCATGTTTTGGAGTAGAGTAGAGGAATTCTTGTCGACTTCTGAAAAACACCACCACCAACAATGAAAAGTCAAGCCGAAAAGGAAATAATTCAAACAGTTACTCACAAAAGCACTTTGGATATACAAAATATAGAACGAGAAAATAGGTGAAAGAGAAGGGAAGAAATTAGAGAGTAGGTTGCTGTGCTCCAGAGGAGAATGATGACTAGAGTGATAGAACAAGAAGAGAATCTATTAGAGTCACGTCATGACCGATAGGGAGAAGGAGTTGATGAAAATGTGTCACCAATGGAAGAATATTTGTGGATAGAGAATGGTGAATCTCTCCAAGTTGATATACCCCAAAACATCACACCTCATTCTTCATTAAATTCTAGCCAGAGTGCTCGAGTGCAGGATATTGTTCAAGAATATTTGGGACTATGAGTTGGTGAGTTAGGTGGATGGATTCGACTAGATGAAGAAGGAAATGATGTTGACCATATGGTAATTCATCAACCACAGGAATGGAATTGGGTTACATTTCAACCCTTTTCATCCAACCAAAGTATTCATCTACTCTAATCAGAACATGAAGGAGCACCCCCCCAACCAATTATAGCTTCAGGTAACACAACAAATCAGTCAGATTCACGAGAAAGGATACCCTAGTCGCATCACTTTACTTGGGTGTCGATAGAAGAGTCGGCAAAAACTGACTTCTATTCGAAAGCGCATCGACTACTATATATAAAATGCTCGACGAAAATGAGAGTTATGTCAAGAACAACTGTGAAGAAAATAAAGTCACCAGAAGTAACTCACCACCACCACCACCACCACCCCCTCCACCACCAGGAACAAACATAGATGCCGACAATATAAAACACATGTTTTGCACACATCTCCCTCTATGAGGGAGATAAAGATCCCAGACGACATTGGTTTGTCTATGAGTCGAATTGGGAAGCAAACGCTGTTACTAATGAAGATCAATAGATGGCTCAGTTTGTTGGTGCTCTGCAAAAGAGAGCACTCACATGGTACATAACGTACATAGAAAAGATGTTGAATGCTACCAAGGCACAAATTAAACAACCATTTATTTCATTTTTAAAGACTCCAGATGCAAAGCATCTGGCAGCAAAGAAGCTAAAGACTACAGTCTAGAAACCAACAGAAACAGTTCGAGAGTACGACAAATGATTTAAATACCTACTCATCCAGTTGGACTATAATATAGATGAACAATTTTTAATCCAATGTTTTGTTGCGGGACTCCTACAAAGATCTGAATACATATCAGACTGGAAAAATTTAATACTGATGAAGATGCATTAATGAAGGTGTTATGAGTAGAAATGGACGAGGACTATCCAGTAAACCCTGTTGATAGTTGTATTGAAGAACAAATGGAGATATTGAAGAAGTCAATATGATATTTAAAACTCAAGGGCCATGAATGATTTTGTACAAAATGCTCGACAACCGGGCACACAAAAGATAATTGCCAGCAAGAAGATCGTCGACAAGATGTACGGTTCGTTCAGTCAAAATTATTTTATGACATTTTCCAGGAGCACGGTTTGCAAGAGACAAAATATTGTCCTTACAATATGAAGAATGAAAAATATCACTAGTGCATGATATGCAAGGTCAAAAACCATGTAACAACCAAATGCCATCTAAATTTAAAGAACCGACATAATTATTATGTGGCTTACCAGACAAACATTGTTACAAAAAATAATAATGCCAATAATACAAAGAACAATATCGACAAGAACAAACAAATACATGGCGACTGAAGGTATGAGCGTCGGTACGAGAATAATCATTGTGGAGGATTTTCAGGTCGAGGCTGATTCTTTGGGAATTGGGAGAATAGACCACACTGACCGATCCATTGTTATAGTGCTTAAATGAAGGACATCGACATGTCAAATATCCATACAAGGATCGAACGACCTTAAATTCTGTAACAGTTGTGGTGTTGGAAATCATTTTTTAGAGGATTTCCCCACCATGCTCAAAAAAATCAATAATAATAAAAATGTTAATGTCTTGTCCAGTGTGCAAAAATGTGATGTTGTTAGAACTAAAAAATTACAAATCGTCACTCGTCAAGGCACACAAAAAGGCATGGTTAATCCCAAAAAAAGTAAAGTAAAGAATAAATATGATTATCCTAACCCTGTAGTACAAAAACAATTATATAATGATGCAACAGACATATTTCAAGATTTAGCTGCACAAGAAGTAAATGATTATGCTCTATAGAAGATGTCTCAAGTATTAATTAATCTAATACACAATGATAATTCTGTTGCAAATTTGTTTGACTTATTGTATAATCTTAAGAGTAAAACTGGTATCGACAAACACGCTAAATGCATATGTAGCTTGAATAAAAAAGATAAAAGTGATGCCGACCCTCTAGTCAACCTAGAAATTAAAGGCTACCATGTCCAACAAGTCGTTCTTGACTTCAGATCACAAGTAAACATCATGACTAGGGACACATGGGAAGAATTAGGCAAACCTAGACTTAACGAATCTGACATATATTTGAAGCTAGCAGATCAAGGACTAATTGAACCCATTTATGTTTGGAGTAATGTCAAAACAACTATAAAAGGTATCACTACAAAATTTGACTTCAAAATTATTAACCCCAAGGAAGGATCCAAGTCCTTTCCATCCTTAGTAGGTCGACCCTGGGGTCGAAAGATGAAGGCATCGATTGCAATGGACAAAGAGAGAATAAAACTTAAAGGGAATGGAAAGAAAGTGATTATTCCTATTCATCCATCATAAGGTGAACCATGGACAAAACCTATAGACGAAGAAGTCGATGTCCGACAACTATACCAGATACAAAATAATGAAGATTATGCCGAACCAAACATATATGGAGAGCTTCACTTGGGAAACCAAGATTTGGTAAGTTACAACTTAGATGCAAAATTATATGACTGGGAAATGGAAAATTATGAGCTACAAGCAAGGGGATGCTGGAACATCCATGCCATTATGAAAATACAAACATGTCAATGCTTCTCTATGTCTATAATACCGAAAATATTTGAAAGAAAAATTAGGGAATACCCATACCTAGCACCAATGAAAATAGAAACACCAAACATACCGTCACTTAGATATAAAGAACGTGAATCACTAGTCCTTCATGTTGAACAAGTATCTAAAAATATAGGTGAACATAGACGACTTCAAAGTCTAGTCAAAACATTTACGGGACAAGATTCTCGGTAGTGGGATACTCACCAGTTGAGACTACAACATGGTCGACAACTTCAACGTACTTTGTCTAAATATTTGGATGAAAGAAATTAACAAATCAAGAACATATACTAGGCTTTACACAAGGCCATGATCTTGAAAAACAAATCATTACATGTGAAAAAGAATGGAAAATAATTGGATATAGAGATGAACAAATATGGCCGCACCTATTCCTGTCGACATTAGATGATATACCAAACAAATGGTACAAAATAGAAGAAGCACGAGGTGAAACATTTTTATGGAACAAACTTAAATAAAATTTCATTAAGGACTTCAAATTTATACCTGAAGATGACAAACTAGTCGAAGCTATGAAGCAAATAAAAACATTTGTAAAACCAACTATTATTAATAGTTAGACATGAAATCACAACTGACTGAACGCTTCATGTCATAATATTCAGTCAACTAAAGTACCACAGTCGATAAGACTTCGAGTAGAAGTAGAACATACAAGTGGAAAAAGTTTTCAATGGAAGTCTGACCATCCTGAAACGACAAAACCAATCAAAACAATACTAAAAGTCGAATCGGGAAAAAAAAATTCTGAACGGATGACAGCAGAAGACTTCCCAGCATCATTTTCACAATTTACAAAAGGAATCAACAAATTATTAAGAGCAAGGCACCATAATGGATGGCCACAAAAATTAAAACAAAATAAGTTGACTCTCTCTAACGATGACATACCTAAACTTGCAAAAATTGGAGATTACTGGAATGAAGAACATACAACAAAAATTGTCAACTTACTAAAATAATTTCAAGACGTCTTTGCTCAAGATTATAAGGATATTAAAGGATTAGTTAAAGAAAATGGATAAATGAAGATAGACATAAAACCCGATGCAAGACCTATAAATAAATGACCATATAAAATTGCTCATAAGTATAACGAAACAACGGAGAAATAAATTGACAATATGTTAGCGGCTAGAATTATCTACCCTATTGACTAGTTGGAATGGGAAATCCCAATAGTTGTGCAACCAAAGAAGCATGACCCAACATGAATTATAATTTATGTATAATTCTGTGAAATTAACAAAGTCACTCTTACAGACCCATTTTCAACTCCTTTTGCGGATGAAACTCTCAATGATGTTGCAGGACATGAATGTTATTCATTTACATACGATTTCTCAGGTTATAACCAAGTACCAATATCCAAGGAAGACCAAAAGAAAACAATGTTTTTATGTGAATTTGGTTCATTCACCTACAAAGTCATGCCATTTGGCATGAAAAATTCATGAGCTGTATTTTCACGAATAGTGGTGAAAGTATTTCAAGAATATATTTACAAAACAATGGTTGTGTATTTCGATGAATGTATAATTTACTCTATGTTAAAATATCACTACAAATGGCTAAGGTTAATGTTAGAAAGGTGCCGAAAAATTCAGTTATCCCTTAATATAAAAAAAGTATTTTTGTAACTCCTATAGGAATCCTACTAGGACACATTGTATGAAAAGAAAGTATCAAGTTTGACTTCGCTAAAATCAAAATCATTCTCGACTTAAAACCACTAGTTAACCCAAAACAAGTCAGAATCTTACTGGGGCATACAAGGTACTACAAAGAGAATCAAGAATATGAATGGAATGAAGAATGTGATGCATCATTCGACATCCTAAATAAAAAACTAGTCAAAGCACCTACTTTACGATTTCTGAATTGGTCGATAAAATTCCATGTACATATTGATGTATCAGGTATAGAAATCGATGCTATATTGATGCAACTGGGAGACGACATAATGGATTATCCAATTGTATATAGTAGAAGGAAATTGAATAAATCCAAACATAATTACTTGATGACAGAAAGGGAAGCACTAGGAATGGTCTTCGCACTTCAAAAATATCGACAATACTTGTTAGCTAATACCTTTGTATTTTACGCTGATCACCAAGTGTTAAAATACTTAGTTAATAAACCTTTACATCATGGTAGAATATGTCATTGGTTACTGTTATTTCAAGAATTTGAGTTTGAATTCATAGTTTGACTAAGGAAAGCAAATGTCGGACCCGAACACTTGTCGAGAATTGACACAGGGGAAGAATCGAATGGAGTAGAAGATAACTTACCAAATGCACATCTGTTCAGAATAGAATTTGTACCTTCTGAACCCATAAATAACCCTATTCTTAGAAAATAGACAAGCACCAGAAGGAATGAGTGATAAAAAGAAGAAAATTTTAGCAATGAAAGCTGCCCCTTATAGTATAATAAACAGGTTCCTCTATAAACTCAATTTAGATGAGGTACTTCGACGATGCATTCTGGAGCATGAAAGAGAAAGTATAATGCATGAAGCACATTATGGCCTAGCTAGAGGACACTTTCAGTCTAGCACAATTGCTAAGAAAATCCAACAGTTAGGATTATGGTGGTTGACATTATACTGTGATTTTTGAATATTTGTCAGTAAATGTGACTGCTGCCAATGATTAGGTCGGCCTCTACCAAGTACCGAAATGCCTATAATATTAGTAAACCCAAGTTTAACATTTGAAATTTGGGCTATTGAATTTATAGGACCATTTCCAATACCTAATAGAAGGACACGAGCATGTTATATTATAACAGTAGTCGAATACGTCACTAACTGGGAAGAAGCAAAACCTATCGAAACTTGCTCTAGTGAAGTAGCTGCAAAATTTATCTACGAAAACATTCTTATTAGATTCAATTATCCACTGAACTTGATCAATGATCAAGGGTAACATTTTATAAACAAAACAATTGCAGCTTTAATATAATAGTTTAAAATTGAACATAGAAGGAGCACAACATACAAACCTCAATCCAATGGTGCAATTGAAGCGTTTAACAAAACTTTGACGAGAGGATTAACTAAAATATGCAATACCAACAAAGATGATTGGGATGAGAAAATTGTCACTGTCCTATAGGAATACATAATGATGTACACATGATTGAAAGATTAGACACCGTTTCAACTTGTTTATGGATAAGAAGTAGTCGTTCTGTTGCACTTTTGACAACAAACCCGAATAATTGCCGACGTATTACACATCGTTGTCGAAAAATATAGGAAAGTATGATTAATGCAATTGGGTAGACTAGAGGAACATCGACTGATCGCAACACAACACCAAGAGATCCAGAAACAACAATAGAAAGACTGGCATGACCAGAATATTAAAAATAAAACTTGTCGATAGCATACCTTGTGTTGTTGTATAATAGTCGAGTAAAAGGAAATTAAAAAAAACTACACATAGAGTGGATGGGAACATATATTGTCAAAGAAATCAATGCTAATAGATCAGTCCGACTGAAAAATGTTACAAGGCAGTGTATTTTGGAAACTTGTTAATGGTGCTTGAACAAAACGCCATGAAAACTAAAAGTAAAAAAAAAACCGGTTACATAACTGATAACAAAAATTGAAATAAAAAATAAAAAATCAACAACTTTAAAAACCTAAAAACCAAACACACAAAAAAAACAAAAAACAAAATGACAGGGCCTTGGATTAATTCTAAGGAAGTAGCAGATTATTGTTTGAAAGAAATTACCACTGGCACCATAATTATCGACACGGTGGATACCACTCATTCCACTAACATTTCCACAATCATGATGCACATCGACATAAAGAAGACTCAATGGTCCAATCAAGTCATTATGATCATCGAAAAAAGGAGCTCCAAAACCAGTGCGCATAAAAAGAACACTCGACAGATCGCCCTTCACATTCAAATCTGCCATTAATTCCATCATCTACTAGATTACCGCCCACTACACCTATTTCTGCTATAAATATCACATCAGATGAATACCAAACATCATTCCACAAAGAGCTAGAAAATCAAAGCTACCAAACCCCTGAGACCAAGAAACCTATGTGTGAACTAGAGCATTCAATTGACACAATGGCACCGAAAAGAAATAATACAAGGTCTACAACAAACAAATGAAAGAGTTAGAAAAAACCAACACTCCACTAGTACAATGACTGGATAACATTCGGAAAGAAAATGTCATTGAAACATCATGGGAAAGATTGTGGAAGGAAATTAAGAAATGGTCATACAAAGATGGAAAAATGATAGAGGAATCCCAAAAGGTAAACACAAGCACAATACTCGCTTACAAAAATGCACCTCTCATGGCAAGTTTTGCGAGAACAAAGGACATCATCGCACAGTTCATTGTTATCCGGTACCATAATGGCAAATTTTACTTCAGCAGACCTGTCAAAACATCATGTGACATAATCTACATGCTTACCGATTTGTCAAATAAAGGCAAACCAGTCCCTGTAAGATCAAATTCAGGCTTAGTTGAGAAGCTAATAGGAACATCGGCATGAAAGAAATCAAGAGGATTAGTGATCATCCAAACTCAATTCACCACACCCAAAATAGTGGTGAAGATTTTCTTTGCAGGACCAACAAGCACAGGGCGCAGTTTTGACTTATACCTAGACATGTTGGAGGTCATCGTAAATGTAGCAGAAAGAGGAAAATTGTACCGTTGGGAAAAACACATAGAAGAACTCATAAAACACACCTGCACAAAATGTTAAGAGGAGGGAACACCAATTAAATTTCCTTCCCTAATCATATGGATTGCAATGTACCATCTTTGACTTGTCAGAGATTTGGACTTTGATGAGCCAAACAAAATCGTTATGTGGAATTTCAAACCTTTTTCAATGGCTAGAAATCAACAAGAATGGAGAAAGCCAAGGTATGGTTAGATACTTGGTTTCAAAACTTAAAAATCAAAAGGACTAGATGGATGGTACTGCAGAACATCTGTTGATGTCTGCCGACGAATGCACATATTCAACTAGAACTAGACCACACTTCGGTATGGTAACTACAGGGGGCTGGAGGAAAGGCTGAACCCCTTGACTTTTACCCATCATTCGAAGAAATATTTGTAGAGCTAACTCGACAGTCTAACACCAAGTTAGAGATATCTCCAATCACAAAGAAGGTCGATCAACCGATCATCGAACCCTTGACTAACCAATAAAAAGAAGAGGACTATTAAGTACGTCTTCATATCAGTACTTTCACCCTGAAGGATACTCTGATAGAAGAAGTTAATGCTCTATAAGTTGCTATAATACCACCAACACAACAACATGAGGATGAAGCAATACAAACAAATGAAGAGACCCAATCTGACAACCTTCCTCCAGAATACACAATGACAAAAGAAAACATCCATCAGCTAGCTATCGAGTTATCTAAAGATCGACAAAAGAGGAAGACTTTGGTTAAAGGAAATGGGAAGTGCAGGCTATTACTTCTAGAGCAGTTAGATGATTAAAATGAACTATATGATAGCACTCCACAAATTTTAGAGGATGTTGCTAAAAATAAAATATCAGTCGAGGAACAATTCAAGAAGTTCATCGTAGAAGAAGCAAAGCAACCTCAAGCAAAGAAGGTAAAAACTGATACTCCACCTGAGGTTGAGCCAATCAACCTGACTTCCACTCCACCACCCCCATTCCCAGTTCATATAGTCAAAGAAGGTTTACCAACTTCGACCTCTGTTACACCGACAAATTCTGTAAATCGATATCTATAAGCACTACCTGAAAACCTCTGCACTAGAGTCGATAAAGATATTGACCTCCAATATTTCATTAACCAACTACCAAATTTTTTTCTTACTGTCCAGCAAGTAATGATAACAAGACCAGTTATCGTTTTAGACACCCCACAACAAAATATAGCAATTCCCTAAAACCCCGACCAACCGCAAAGCTCTATTATCTAACCAAAAATCGTGGGACATTACAAATCCATGTTCTAGAGAAACCCAGATAAAACCTATGAAATTGCGAAAGCACAAACCTCCTCATTTATTACACAATCTATTGAAAACCCCCCACTTCCTAACCCGACCAATGAAGAAGAAAGGGGATCTATTTCGGAAGAACTTGTCGACTTCAACCAAGCCGAACCATTAGCACCAAACCAAGAAATGGTCGAGACTATAGAATCTATCAAAACCATCGAAACTGTCGAACTCCCATAAATAGCCAAAAAATTTATGCTAACAGAATCCATATCGACTCTTCCACCATCAACCTCCGATCAACCACCACCTCTCCCTTCACCCACATCACCTTCACCTACACCACCATCTACTGTTTCGCTACCAGAAACCCCCTTAATAAATCCTATTTTACCTAGCAACACCACAGAGAAAATACAAACCAAACCTCCACCTACAGAAGAAGTTGAAGCACAAAACAAATATCAGGAGTGAGGAAGAAGAAAAGACAGAAAATAAAGAAAGAAAAAATAAAAGGAACATAAAAAACAATTACAGTTGGCTCAACAATAGATTCCATCACTTATTCACCTGGCTCAGTTAGGATCGACAACAGTAGTCGACACACATAAAATAAGAGAAGAGGATCTAGACCGACTGGTGGACACCATCAATAAAGAGTCAAGAATAAGAAGAGAGAAAAGAAAAGAACGACTAGAAAAACTAAAGACAGAACAAAAGGAATTCTTGACAATTTTCAAAAGTTTGGCGAAGGAATTCATTCTAATTGCGGAAGGGGTCAACATTGACAAGTCATTGGATAGAGCATACCAATTGTTTTAAAGTGTCCTGTCGAAACTTCAGGCACATCTGCAAGAAATAATGGAAAAGAAGGCATCATAAACCACTATATTACTAAGAAATCAGTATACAACATTTTTGACAACATACACTTTGCTGAGAGAACATATCACAGAGTCCATTGTAACATAAGAAGTCTTGAGGAACTAGTTCACCTACTATAGCCAAGTGTTTCAACAGGTACGGGATGCTCATGAGCTCACTAGTTCACTGTAGGATCGATAGGTGAGCATGAAAGCGATGGAGAAGACAATTCAGGACCAACTTGTGTTAAAGAGAGAAAAGTTAGAGAAATAAGAGAATCAGTGGATTAGCCAAGACATACCCAGCATAGTCATCCTCGACAAGATTCTTCCTCATATGAAAAGACTACTTGATACTGCCGAAAAAAAGCACAACTCCTGGGATTCGACATGAGCAACATTTTTAACTTGAACATACACAAAAAAGTGGAGAACTTGTTGAGTTTCACAACTCTGACCATCGAAATTCAGAAAGAGCTTAACACTTGGGAGGAATTTCAACATCAGTTAGAAATTACTGCAAAATCCATTGTGGAAGTCTGCATACAGAAGCAACCATCTATCAGGTAGCACAACCCATGAAAATGCATTGTAGAAACTACTCAAGACAAAAATTTTGCCACCTCCTTGTTTATTCGAGACGAAGAAATATTTTGTGGTGGGGGAGATGTTGGAGGAGCTAGTTGGCTTAGCCAACTAGACTCATTAGTCGACTAATTGTAGATTAGGTCGACCTCATAGGTCATGTCAGTTGGTTGAAATGGCATGTAGTTACTATAACTGTTTTGTAAATGTATATACAAGATGTGAGCCATATAGATACTTGGTTTGGTTTATTGTATGAACCTGTTAGTCCCAAAGTCTGTACCGACTGCTTAGCACAAATTTTAGGCATCTCAAATTAAATGAATCTGTATTTTTAATAGCAGAAGAAGAACTTGGAAGGGTGGATGAATAATAAGCCTAAAATACATACCTATAAGCATATGGAAAAATATAAGCAAATATGATTGAACAAAGTATGAGCCAGTAAATAAAGTATAATATGATTACAAATAGTTAATCATATACATAATGATATTTTCAGACAAAAACATTCCGTATAAAGCATTATAGACATTGGCATATACAATGAGAAACTAGGATAATAACCTTACCCATCATAAAATTCATTACAAGGGTAACAATATTTGAGAGAAAAGAAATTATAAACTGCTTCATATCAAAGATCTCTCATCCTTACACCGTTCTAAAACATAGTAACAGGATGAAAACAGATTGATAATTAACCCTTACATTACCTCACAGCGTCTCAGGCTGGAACCTACTCCCTCTACAGTTTCTAATCTGCCTATTTATAATATTACATTACCAAATTCAAGGATCGATGATCCTCTCTAAAATATGATATGTTGCAAATTAAAGATCATCATCTCGAGCTTTCAAATGTTTGAATACCATATGATGTACTAATTTGGAAATAAACCTCTGTTGCTTGAACAAGAATCTAGAATCGCTTATTGATTGACCACGATACATCTAGAGTTGTTAGTTTGATTCCCTGCCACCTTAAGATCTGAAATGAAAAAGTCATTTGATCCTCCAACTATCGATTAGTTTCCTTCGTTCCTTTAATCATGATTTACCATCTGCATCATCAAAAATTGAATACTATTTTCAAGCTGCCTTCGAATATGAGATGTGTAGCCAAATATGGATAAGCTGTATCTCGAAATCTGACATTGGATGCTTATCCTATGCCTTTTGATATAATTATTAAATTATTAATTGGCTTTTATCCAATCTGGAGCTACTCCATGTCATGTTGATTTCCCCTTTTTTCTTCAATTAAATATGGAACTAAATGCAAATTTGTTGCTTGAAGAAGTGAATATGATCCCTATTCAATCTTCACCAAATCTCTGACTGATATTTCAAAATGATTTTCTGCCTTAAAAAAATGAAGCTTAATTGGCGGTCTTAGTTCAATTCTCCACATGTCTGTAATGCCAATGTTTTACCAAGATCTACGCCTAGATTTTGGACTGGACACATTTGAAACTTTATTCCATGAGGATGTTTTTCATCGTATAATCTTTGTAGTTGTCATGGCTCAATGTCCACACGTTGTGAAGTCTTTTGAAACCACAAAACTCTCAAGTGAATAATTTGTTTAATGGTTCGTCTTTGCTAGGAATGAATTGAACCCCTTTGCACTAGGCTTTGGGAGACTAATGTCCCTTATAGGATCTTTCCTTAGCCCTTTGTGAGTGCGTGCTATACTCTGGTGCTTGGATCAATATCTAGTGGTCTTTGATATTGATGTGCTAAATTTGAGATTGGCCCTTGGACCAATATTTTTTATAAAAAATAAGCATAAGGACTGTAAAGAAATACGAGACCTGTAACAATTTGAGATTTAACTATTCTGGAAGCATAAATTGAAATTTCTCTTTATAGGCATGTTGCTAGAATCAAGAATTTTTATGAAACAGATCTGATGACAACATCTAGCTCTGGCTAGGGATGGCATGTTCCTTGTGAGTTGCCAAGAACAAGAAGACCAAGTTCCTTTTCCATTCCATTGGGCTGGAGTCTTCATGTTGCTGCAAACCTTTTCTACTTATTGAAAAAGTTGAAAACACACCGCTGGCTGAATGCCATACTTTAAATTACTATGCAAACTAAAGGAGATGATTGAAATGTCAAGCTTATTTATTTACATCTCCCATTCTAATCATCTGCTTCCTTTCAATTAGGTAAAATCATGCTTCCAATGAAGCCATACAAATATTTGAATAACCGGTGAAACTTCTGATCTGGAGATGATAAATAAAGGAGCCCATGGAATACCAAAAGTCATTTCAAAAGAAGAGAAAAGCCAACCTTCATTTGACAAAAACAATCTGAAATTTGAACTGCTCAAAGACTCCATATAATGAACAAATGGATCAATGAAGCTATAAAGAAATACCTCTTGCTCCTGTTTCAGTTGAAGATCAAAAGATCTCTGCATATCCTCTTCCTCATAATGGCTGCTACTTTCATCTACATGCAAATTTGAACATGGTTGTAGATTGATTTATTTACTAATCATATATTGTTTGATTTTTTCTGTAGATCCAGTTTGAAACATGATGAATACAGGCCTGCTGAATTGCAAATATGGCAGCTCAATGTCTTCTACAAATTCATAATGGTTGATTTCCACACAATTTTGTTTCTCATCAAAACATGATTCATAGATGTCATGCACCTGCTGGATGCTCCTCAAATCAACAAAAGGTGATATAGGGATTTTCTCTTCTTCATCTGAATACTCATGAAATATACGTGATCCCAAAAATCTTTTGTCTTGCAAATATTAAAAATGAGGACTTCCCTTACTGATAATTTCAAGTGGCATCTTACTAAAAGACAATTGATCTTTACAAATTTCTGAATTTTGAAAATCAGATACATTCATTACATGATGTTCCTCTAGCTCCTTTCCATCTCCTTTATTGCATATTGGTAGCTTAGATTCAAAACTATCACATGCTAATATATCAATCTGCTCATTATTGTTAGGATTATTAATCCTCCCTTGTCCAAATTTGGTCATATGTCTAAATCGGGAGTCATGTCTAAATCGGGAGTCCATCCAGTCTATTTATAGTCATTAGCACCATTGGTTAAACTTAACCTAATTGGGGCACATGTTTCAGTTACCAAAGTGTGGGGAACACTAATTAAGGCTCATTGCCACTTATTGCACTTGATTG
Source organism: Pseudotsuga menziesii (assembly GCA_001517045.1). NCBI lineage: Eukaryota > Viridiplantae > Streptophyta > Pinopsida > Pinales > Pinaceae > Pseudotsuga > Pseudotsuga menziesii. The sequence goes on along the minus strand of LPNX010626015.1, from coordinate 121,744 downwards.
CATAATTTTAGGAGTCTCCTAGATCAATCCCTACAATTTAGGAAGCAACTGAGAGTGCCGAAACCAACCAAGGTCAGTTAACTTCAGTTGATGACTAGTCAAGACAAGTTAGGAGTCAGTTACATTCAGTTCTAGCTCTCTGCATTCAGTTAAATAATGGTTTAATTAATTGCACACATGTGGGGCGTTTTTCTCACCTACCACAGTCAGTTAACCATTATTTAATACTAAATGTAACAGTTAGTTGTGTTTTAGAACTCCGGTTATGATTTAGACAAGGACAGTTAACTACTGGGTCCTTAACTTCAGTTGATGACTAGTCAAGACAAGTTAGGAGTCAGTTACATTCAGTTCTAGCCCTCTCCATTCAGTTAAATAATGGTTTAATTAATTGCACACATGTGGCGCGTTTTTCTCACCTACCACAGTCAGTTAACCATTATTTAATACTAAATGTAACAGTTAGTTGTGTTTTAGAACTCCGGTTATGATTTAGACAAGGACAGTTAACTACTGGGTCCTTAACTTCAGTTGATGACTAGTCAAGACAAGTTAGGAGTCAGTTACATTCAGTTCTAGCCCTCTCCATTCAGTTAAATAATGGTTTAATTAATTGCACACATGTGGCGCGTTTTTCTCACCTACCACAGTCAGTTAACCATTATTTAATACTAAATGTAACAGTTAGTTGTGTTTTAGAACTCCGGTTATGATTTAGACAAGGACAGTTAACTACTGGGTCCTTAACTTCAGTTGATGACTAGTCAAGACAAGTTAGGAGTCAGTTACATTCAGTTCTAGCCCTCTCCATTCAGTTAAATAATGGTTTAATTAATTGCACACATGTGGCGCGTTTTTCTCACCTACCACAGTCAGTTAACCATTATTTAATACTAAATGTAACAGTTAGTTGTGTTTTAGAACTCCGGTTATGATTTAGACAAGGACAGTTAACTACTGGGTCCTTAACTTCAGTTGATGACTAGTCAAGACAAGTTAGGAGTCAGTTACATTCAGTTCTAGCCCTCTCCATTCAGTTAAATAATGGTTTAATTAATTGCACACATGTGGCGCGTTTTTCTCACCTACCACAGTCAGTTAACCATTATTTAATACTAAATGTAACAGTTAGTTGTGTTTTAGAACTCCAATTGTGATTTAGACAAGTCTTGGTTACCTGCAGTCAAGGAGAGTCATCAATTCGAACTTCCTCATGTGGATTCGAATTGCTTGTGGCTATTAAAGCCATTTTACATCATTGTAATTATTATCTGGATTACTCTTTTGATTAATGAAAGCATTCACAGCTGCAAGCCTTTTGCACTGTTTCATTCTTCAATGTCTGAGTAAATTGTGAGATCTTCTTTGTGAGTTGTGTGTTTGTCTACATATCTATATGCTCAAATTTACAATTATCATTTGAATATTCAAAAGAAAAAACTTGTTTTTCATGACCATTTAGAATAGTAGATACATATGATATAATGCCAAAAGTATCTATAATTTGGCTATCACTTTGAGGATCATGAACCTCTTGATCATGATGAAAAATATCATCTACTATAGCATACTCTTCAATATGGGCATACAATATTTTTGTCAACAAATCGAATTCATAAAAACATTCTGGATAAAGGAAATTAGCTGGAAAATTTTCTTTGCAAAAGAAATGAAAGGCAAGATGAAAATATTTCAGTGAAACAACACTAGCAGCAGGAAGAGAATTTCACCACTCTTGATCCTTCCCCTCTAATGAATATCTAAAAATCTTAATTTGAACATCCTCATGCACGATATGAAGTCGATGAATATAATCATGGAAATACAACAAGTGCTCAGCTGGTACTTCCCAATCTTCTCCTCAAAATATGGGAAGACTATTTTCCCATTCATCTCTACTAGGCACTGGATTTGGAAAAACAAATATACTTGAGAAATCGCAAAACTCATACCTTTGAGCAAGAATCTTATTCATTTCGAATCTATGAAGTCGCTAATAGATTCACTTGTGATGAAGTTGGAGTCACCAATAAATCTTTAGTTCATAGATTCTTTAACCATGGAGTTTGCTGGGTGAATAATTGCAGTCATTTGGATATGCCTATTACGTGTTCACCTTCAAGCAATAGATCGCTTCATTGTTGTTCTCCTTGGGGAAAGATATCTTCGCTCATTGGTCCCCAACAACGCCGCCAAATGATGTTAGTCCCAAAGTATGTACCGACTGCTTAGCACAAAGTTTAGGAACCTCAAATTAAATGAATCTTTATTTTTAATAGTAGAAGAGGATCTTGGAAGGGTGGATGAATAATAAGCCTAAATTACAGACCTATAAGCATATGGGAAAAGATAAGAAAATATGATTGAACAAGGTATGAACCAATAAATAAAGTATAATATGATTAAAAACAACTAATCATATACATAATGATATTTTCAGACAGAAAAACATTATGTATAAAGCATTGCAGACATTGGAATATACAATGAGAAACTAGGATAATAACATTACCCATCATAAAATTCATTACATGGATAACAATATCTGCGTGAAAAGAAATTATAAACTGACTCATATCAAATATCTCTCATCCTTACACCATTATAAACATACTAACAGGCTGAAAACAGGCTGATAATTAACCCTTACAATACCTCACAGCCTCTCAGGCCGGAACCTCCTCCCTCTACAGATTCTAATCTACCTATTTATAATATTACCTTACCAAATTCAAGGATCGATAATCCTATCTGAAAGATGATCTGTTGCAAATTAAATATCATCATCTCGAGCTTTCAAATGTTTGATTGCCATATGATGTACTAATTTGGAAATAAACCTCTGTTGCTTGAACAAGAATCTAGAATCGCTTCTTGATTGACCACGATACATCTGGAGTTGTTAGTTTGATCCCCTACCACCTTAAGATATGAAATGAAAAAGTCATATGATCCTCCAACTATCAATTAGTTTCCTTCATGCCTTTAATCATGATTTGCCATCTGCATCATCGAAAGTTGAATACTGTTTTCGAGCTGCCTTCAAATATGAGTTGTGTAGCCAAATATGGAAAAGATTTATCTCGAAATCCGATATTGGATACTGATCCTATGCCTTTTGATATAATTATTTAATTATTAATTGAATTTCATCGAATATGAAGCTACTCCATGTCTTGTTGATTTCCCCTTTTTTATTCCATTAAATCTGGAACTGAATGCAAATTTGTTGCTTAAAGAAGTGAATCTGATCCTTATTCAATTCTCACCAAATCTCTGATTGATATTTCAAAATTATTTTTTGCCTTAAAAAAATGAAGCTTAATTGGCGGTCTTAGTTCAATTCTCCACATGTCTGTAATGCCAATGTTTTACCAAGCTCTATGCCTAGATTTTGGACTGGACACATTTGAAACTTTGTTCCATGAGAATTTTTTTCACCGCATAATCTTTGCAGTTGTCAAGGCTCCATGTCCACACTTTGTGAAGTATTTTGAAACCATAGAACTCTCATGTGAATAATTTGTTTAATGGTTCATCTTTGATGTGAATGAATTGATCCCCTTTAGACTAGGAATTGGGAGACTAATGTCCCTTATAGGATCTTCCCTTAGCCCTTTGTGAGTGCATGCTATACTGTGGTGCTTGGATCAATATCTAGTGGTATTTGATATTGATGTGATAAATTTGAGATTGGCCCTTGGGCCAATATTTTTTGTAAAAATAAGCATAAGCACTGTAAATAAATCCGAGACTTGTAACAATCTAAGATTTAACTATTCTGGCAATGTAAATTGAAATTTCTATTTATAGGCACGCTGCTTGAATCAAGAATTTTGATGAAACAGATCTTGTGACAACAGAACCCACATGTGTAATTGAGTAATATAAACTATTATTCTATCTACCATATTGTCTCTTGTTCTGTTATTGTTATAGGATTCTTTATGTGTATCATTGGTAACCTTGAAATCAGATTGATTACAACAAAGTTCTCCTTCAAACTTGCTGCTAGGGATTTGATGTTAGTTTCCTCTTATGAGTTTGCTGATATTATATTTTTTTAAATCATTTTTTACTTTTGAAGCTATATCATATTATGGAGATCAAGAATTCATTCTCCACAGTCCTAGGGATTCTCTACCTATCTATTTGATCACATGCTCATCTCCTCACATAACTAGTAAAGATGGAGACATTATGCATTCGCCTGGACACTTGCTCCTAACACTTAGGGATGATTTTACCTCACATGGTTTTATATTCAAGGTTGCTTGGGTGTTCCTCACATGGTTCTAATTCTCAAGCACTTTTTCTCTCTTATCAGTTGATTTCAGTTGCTCTACATGGGTGCAGTTTTCATCTAGCAACTGTCTATATTTCTGATTTAGTTGAGCATATTCTTCTTCTTCCATAGAGGAATATTATTCCATACATAATCATTTAGTTTGGATTCATAGGTTCACATGCAAAGTCTCATGATGCTGCTGCACATAAGAACCAAGATACTGCATTTGCTGCTACATAGTGCTGCAAATTGCAGCAAAATTTTCACAAAGTTTTATTCAAAACTTGTTTTCCTGATTCACTACTTATCTTGAGGGGGAGGTTTTTTCCATGAGTTTTTCCCTATTTCCTCGGATTATTAAGCATCATTTTTTATTCTTTTATAATTATTTGTAAAGGTTTACCTATGGCTTGTGTTACCAGGGCCCTATTTTTTCTACTCCTCCACACGTGTTTTGCTTAAGGGAGGGGGTGTTGTTCAAGATTAAACACCCTTGTAACCTAGGGTCTGGGGTTACCAACTTACTACTAACCTTGCAGACAATCAAATTTAATAGAGAACATAAAGGAAATAGGAAGAAAGTCTTGACCTACCCGATTATCGATGGTTGATCCAAGCTTAATCTTCTTCCGTTCGTCTTCTCTCCAAAGCTTCCAGGGATGCACCTCCTTCACCTGCCAAGAGAAAATTCTCCAAGTACAATCTTATACATGTATATATGAGAGGTTAGATAAACAATATATCCAGTACATAATCAAAATATTCATTAACTATGATACATGAAAGATACTCAACACAATGTTTGAAGAAGAATTCTCTTGATTAACAATCAGTGAATGAGATAAGAGTACAACCCAACTTCTGAGACAAGGACTCCTCTGCAACCAAAGGACTCTGAGTTTTGCTGCTCCAAGACTTCTGAAGATATACCACCACCCTAAATTTGCTCTCCAAACTTGATTGATTAATTCCCTCCCCAAGGCCTCTATTTATACTTTTGGAAATAGAGTGGTTTCGAAGGTTGAGGAGGTTGAAACAGTTAAGATAGTTGATGATTAGGGCCCAAATAATCTCCATTAATTGTGATTTATATTTTTAATGTCGAATGAAGATGTACGCGACTATTGATATAGGCAACCCGTGTATGACACGCGATTTGCTTAAAGGAAACCTGCATATGCTGATGTACACGGGTTATAATGTAGATTGTCCTGTACAGTACATGAGTTGTCAATGGAAATAGTCGTGTATGTACGTGAGTTGCAATGAGGATAGTTGCATACACAACTCAACACTTAGAAAAATAATATGGCAAGCTGGTTCAAGGGTAAATGCATCCCAAGTCATGCCCATCTATAGTGTTTTGGCAAACTTCAATCCTAAGATGTCCTTTTGTGTACCAACATAAGGAATGTCAGAACTTGGACAGAGTAGTGCCATTTGGGTTGATAACAGATGCCCCCTAATGTATGAGGTCAGAGTGAAACGATGGCCAAAATACATTATAATCATTATCTTGGAGAACTCAAAAGTCCAATCGAGCAGAGGTAGTACCTGAAACAAATACATAATAATGTCATATACAAAGTCATATCTGAGGATGCTATGTTCAATATACTGGAACACTAGCTCCTTTACAATATTTGAGTACATCATATAGTATGGGTACAAGACCATGTGTATTACAAAGGTGGATAAAAGCCACAATATACAATAATTATGAGTCTTCAAAGATCTGGAAGCTGTGTAAGTGACCACAACATAATCTTGCGCAACTTAGTCCATAGATATGAACCTAAGGTCTTCGTCAAAAATCCCAAAGAACCAGTACAATACAAGCCATGTGAATAGATGTTATTGAAGTCGAACATGGATAGGATTCAACAGATTGTCAACCAATAGATGATAATCGGAAACTGAAGAAAAGGAATTCACCAATAATGAAAGTGAATCCTAAGGTACGATCGTCAAAAACTCTAGGTCTTCATCGTCAGGAAGTGCTGATGCGGAACCATACTGTGATGAGGAAGGCAATAGATCCTCCAACGGATCACAAGAGTGACTAGGAACTGGGTAAAGGAAGGGAAACACAAGTAATAATAGATAAGACAATGATGGAATCAAGGTATAAATTGGATACAAGGTTAAGTCCTTGAAGAGTGAGCACGACACAAAGATGACCCAAGGCAGCTTTTAACTTTGCAGATAGTACAACTAGATTTATCTGTCATGTAGGAGACATGATCAGATTCCCTAGGTAGAACTGATAATAGTTGAACTGAAAGTGAATATTGAAACATGAGTATCGAAAAATACAAAGAGTGCTATATTCAAGGAAGACATGCTGCCACCGAATGAAAATAAAAACAAAACTTCTTCCTTATCTTCCCTGTTAAAGTTTAACGAGTCCAGGAAAGTCAACTCAAGTCTCTCTTCATTTTTTGACAAGCTTGAAAAGAACAGGGAATAATGCTTGATAGTATCACTGATTTGTGGATTTTATGAGCCCGAACTAGTACATGCTCACTTGGTGTTTTCATGTTTAGAGAGTCTGAAAACTCCAAAGAAGACTCCAGGCGTGTCCTTTTTCATCTAATTTAGTCTCCTAAGGCTGAAAAAGTATAAAACATACCACAGAAGAACTCTATTAACTCTCGTAGAAGAAAAGGTGAACCTTTTTTGTACTTAGTCAGGGAGGTCCGAAAAAGGTTAAATTACCACCTACCCAATGCTCCTTCAAGAGCATCATATAGCTTGAGTTTTATGAGTGTGAAGGAAAACAATATCACTCAGAAAGATCCATTTGAGTATGAGAAATGGGACTTACAACAACAAACTCAATGCTTTGTTATTGGTATTTAACGAGCATGACAAAGACATGAAGTACACTCGTAATATTTTTCATGTTTAGGTCCATAGCACGAAAAAGAGAAAACTAAGCTCATATCGGGTGTTCCTTTTCCATAAATTTAGTCCCTCAGGTCTGGAAAAGTGATAAACCTATACCTGAGAATACTCTTCTCAATTCCATAGAAAAGAGAGTGATCCTTTCTCGTATTATTCCACATAGTCTGAGAAAGAGATAACCTACCACCAATGTACTTGGAGAATTTTCTCTTTGCAGGTGAAGGAGGTGCATCCCTGGAAGCTTTGGAGAGAAGAGGAATGAAAGAAGATCAAGCTTGGATCAACCATCGATAATCGGGTAAGTCAATACTTTCTTACTATTTCCTTTTTGTTCTCTATTAAAGCTGATTTTCTACAAGGTTAGTAGTAAGTTGGTAACCCCAGACCCTAGGTTACAAGGGTGTTTAAGCCTGAAAAATAGAACTGGAGACTCCATTGGGGACAATAAGCTTTAATAGATAACATAAAGGAAATATGAATAAAGTCTTGAATTACTCGATTATCGACGGTTGATCCAAGCTTGATCTTCTTCCGTTCCTCTTCTCTCCAAAGCTTCCAGGGATGCACCTCCTTCACCTGCAAAGAGAAAATTCTCCAAGTACAATCTTATACATGTATATATGAGAGGTTATATAAACAATATATCCAATACATAATCAAAATATTCATTAACCATGATACATGAAAGAGACTCAACACAATGTTGGAAGAAAAATTCTCTTTATTAACAATCAGTGAATGAGATAAGAGTACAACCCAGCTTCTGAGACAAGGAATCCTCTACAACCAAAGGACTTTGAGTTCTGTTACTCCAAGACTTCTAAAGATATACCGCCAGCATAACTTTTCTCTCCAAACTTGATTGATTAATGCCCTCCCCAAGGCCTCTATTTATACTCTGGGAAATAGAGTGGTTTCAAAGGTTGAGGAGGTTGAAACAGTTAAGATAGTTGATGATTAGGGCCCAACTAATCTCCATTAATCGTGATTTATATTTTTAATGTCGAATGAAGATGTACACGACTATTGATATAGGCAACCCGCGTATGACATGCGAGTTGCTTAAAGGAAACCCACGTACGCTGATGTACGTGGGCTGTAATGTAGATAGTCGCGTAAAGTACACGAGTTGTTAATGGAAATAGTCGCGTACGTACGCGAGTTGCAATGAGGATAGTCGCGTATGCAACTCAACACTTAGAAAAATAATATGGCAAGCTGGTTCAAGGGTAAATGCATCCCAAGCAATTCCCATCTATAGTGTTTTGGCAAACTTTAATCCTAATATGTCCTTTTGTGTACTAACATAAGGAATGTTGGCACTCGGATGGAGAAGTGCCATATGGGTTGATAACAGGGGGGGTGTTGGAGTCATTATCCAACCACACATCATTATTTGGATTATTTGGCCTAATTTACCACTTATCCTAATTTCTTGACTCAAATATGTGAATTCATTATCAACTGGATCATCCTCCTTCAATCATGGAGCCTAATTGAGTCTTCTCCTTCAGTCGCGGAGACTAAAGGATGAGGTCCCTCCTTCAATAAATGAGCAAATATGGGTTGATCTGCATGACATATGTGCCTCATTTAGTTAATTGAAGGTTGTTTCACCTACCTTTCAGTTAAACTAGATCTGCAAAGGTTCCTTCCTCATTAATTAGCCTATTTTGGGTTAATTTCAATTAAATGGAGTGATTAAAGGTGCCTCCACCTACTTTTGATGACTCAATTCAGTGTAGTTCAATTCATCTCACCTAATTGAAGTCAGATAGGTTCCCTCTCCTACTTGTTGGAATGCAATTTATTTCTATTCAGTTAGATTCAGTCTAAACTACCTCCGAGTCAGTTAGAGTTAATTAAGGTTGAGTTAAGTGGTTAACTGATATGCCGAGTGGTGTTTAACTGACAAGTAAGCCACTCTCATGTAATCAATTTGAATGGCCTCTCTAGGATTCGAATCACATGGATATTTCTGCCATTGTATTGCATTGTATCAAATTCTGTTAATGATAATAAATTATACAACTGCAACTCCTTATTGCACTGTTTCATGTCATTTTTGAGTAAAATTGATCTATGAAATCTATTGTAAGTTTCTTTCTTATTTCTTAGATTGACGTGAATACAATTTTATACCTAGGATAAATATTTGTGTTCTCTTTTTTTCCTGCTATGCTTGTTATTCTTTCAGTGATCCTTTTGTTTTGGCATAACAACTTTTAAAATATTAACATGGTATCAGAGCTAGCCTAAAAGAAGACATTGTGGAACAACTCTTTCCATAGTTCTACAAGTTAGAGATCACTATTTCCGACACCTACCTACACAGATTAGCCAGAAAAACATGACCATTCAACTCGCCCTAGGAGGGTAGTATCTTTATATTGAAACAATTTTCAATTCTGTAGATTTTCATTTTTTGAACTACCACTACTACTAAGAGAAACTAGGTAATCATATTTTTCAAGGTTCCATCCATAGATTCAAGAAAAGAAATATACAATCCATCTCACTTTGGGGAGTCCCATATTTTCCTCCAATCAATTTTGCAAGTGACCATAGTTGTAAAATTAGGGTTTTCCTATCAAACCATGGGTCATCTTAAAGCAGATTCCAGAATCAGGCCTCAAATTAGTAAGTTCTATCTCCTATATTTTTGTTTTAGGTTCTCATTCATTAAAGATGACAAACAATACCAAGATTTATGAAAATATTGAAGGAGTAGAGAACTTCAGAGCATGGAAGTAAAGAGTCATTCCCATCCTTGAAGAACATGACCTAGAAGGCTACATCAAAGATGAGGTCAAGGAACCTGTTGTAATCACTCAGATCACTAAGTTACCAATAATACACATATAGAATCATATAACCATAACAGAGACAAGAGACAAGATAGTAGGTTGAATAACAACTTTATATTACACAAAACACATATGGGTTCATACAAACATCAAACCGAACCAAGTTTGCATCTGGCTAAACAACCTATTATATATGATTACAAAAAAATTATGAATAACTACTTGTCAATTCAGTCAACTGACATGACCTTTGGAGGCCGACCTAATCTCTAATTAGTCGGCTAACTAGTCTAGTCGGATCATCGACTAGTTCCTCCAACATCTCCCCTAGGAACAAAATATTTCTTCGTCTCAAAGAAACAGGGGAGGTAAAAACATCCTGTCTAAAGTAGTTTTCTTCCAATTGCTCTGTCCTCATGGGATGTGTAGTCAAATAGATGGTATTTTTTGTACACATATCTCCACAATGGATTTTTCTGATATGGCTAGTTGGTTCTGAAATTATGTCCAATTGCGGAGGGAATTCTGAATGTCAATGGTCAAGGTTGTGATGCTTGACATAATCAACATCTTCTCTTGTATTTGTAGGTTTGTGATATTGCTCATGTTGATCCCCAACAATTTATTTTTTTCCTCTGCCGTTTCGAGTAATATTTTCATTCATGGAAAAATTTTGTCGAGTGTGTCGAGGTTGGGTAGTTCCTGATTCATCCACTGATGTGCTTGTTTTTCCAATTTTTCAAGTTTTGCTGTCTCCAGCACAATATGATCTTGCACTGTGTTCCTCAAGGCTTCCTCTAGACCTTGTTGATTTCTTAATGATTTGATGTGTTCATGAGTCTCTCGAGCATGTTGGAATACCTGGCCATAATAAGTATACCGGTTTCACAGTACTTCTTCTGTGGTGGTAGACTCATCCAAATGCTCTTGCAGTACCTTGTAGGCTTCTGTGAATGTTGTGTACTGATGTCGTAGTAGCGTAAAACTATCTCTTTTTTTCTCATCTTTCTTGGCCTGCAATTGTGTCTAGAGGTTTGACACGAGACTTTCCAACAACTGGTATGCTCTCTCCAATGGTTTGTTGGTGTCGGTATCTGTTATTCCTAGTAGAATTATTTCTGTCAGATTCCTGTATTTGGTCTCCTCCAATAGAACCAGAGTGAGCTGAAGAAAAGTCCAAGCGCAAGAAGGATATGATCAAATCCAAGAGGATCATAATAATTCTATCAAGGATCATTTGATCCCTCAAGTATCTTCAAAGAATACTCCAAAGGAAATGTTCAATGGACTGATAAGTCTATTTGAAAGGAAGAACATTAATAGAAGAATGACCTTGAGAAACCAACTCAAGGGTGTAAATATACAAAAGGTAGAAACTATGCAAACATACTTCTGAAGAGTATCTCAGATTAAAGAAGAATTAAAAGCCATTAGTGACATGGTGGAAGAAGTGGAAGTTGTGATGACCACTTTAAATGGTCTTCCAAGAGAATGGGATTCCTTCATCAAGGGAATATGTGCTAGAAGAAATATAACCAAGTTCAACAAAATATGGGAATAATGTGTACAAGAAGAAGGAAGCATATCAAATAGAGAAGATAAGCTAAATGATAATGAAGATTAATATCTATCTGCTCATGCAAATAATGGAAGAAACAAAAGGAAGGATTGAGGATCACCTCCTAGAAGATCACAAGACTTCAAAAGAGGTAAGAGACATATAATGGATTACTCATCCTTTGAATGTTATGCATGTCACAATATGGGATACATTGCTAGAAATTGTCCTAATAAGAAAGATTAGTTCAAGAAGAAGAACCAAAAGTTCTATGACAATGCAATTGAAGAGAATGAATTAGATGAAGATAAGGCTAGAGAAAATGAAGACTCTAGTGAAGAATATGTCTTAATTATAGATATCACATGGTCAATCACTCATGGAAGTGACACTTGGATTATAGATAATGGTGTTTCCAAACATATGGCATGTCACAAAGAATCTCTCAGCTCATGTATTACCCATAAATATTTGTTATATTTTTATCATTCAAGCTAGCATTATGATCTTAGGATCTTATCTGAGAGAATAACATGTAAAACAATAAAACACAAGAGACAATGAACACAAATATTTTCCTTGGGGAAACCATGAAGGAGAAAACCCCGCAACTTCCTCTGAGATATAATCAACACCAAAAGTAAAACTCCAAAACAGTAAGATGATCTCCTGACAACAGTAGTCTCTCTCTTGTCCCAACAACTTATTCTCTCACTCATGTGCCCCAATGAGCGAGTGTGTGTATGATAAATAGAGAGGCTCACTCTCTATTTATATTCTTTCGTTAACTTGAAACCCACTCCAACATGTTGGCCTCACTTAACAATTACTTACTAGAGTCTACATCTCTAGGAGTGTCTAATAACCCTAGTGCCCCACAACTTGTGGGGACTTTGCCTCCTCCGACGAACAAGGAGGGTTATCCTAAACACAATGGTGGGTACTATTGCCCTGACTTACAATGACTCACCTAGGGTCAAATTCTCTAGGATAGACTAATAGCCCTAGGCCCCCACAACTATGGGGACTTTAACCCTTGACCAATAAGAGGGTTACCCACAATGACTTGACATGACTTGTTTACATTATAGAACCTCCTGATGGGAACATCGAGGCATGGCATGACTCAATTACATTACAGATACTTCTCGGAATAAACATCGGGGTACAATACATAAGATATACAAGTGAATACATTCCAAAGTTACAATTACATCAACACTCCCTCTTAACTAGGAATGTATTCTCTCGACACATTTTATCAGCACAAGTCTTCTTCTCTATATCATCTGGATCATCATTGAGTTCTCGTCATCTTAAAGTCATCTTCATCTTTAGGTCATCTTTATCTTCAAGTCATCTTCATCTGGATCTGGATCATCACTAGATATCGATCATCATCACTGGATCTGGATCATCTCTACTAGATCAACATCACTGGATCTGGATCATCACTCGATCTAGATCATCATCACTGGGTCTGGATCATCACTGGATCTGAATCATCACTACTGGATCATCATCACTGGATCTATATCATCACTTGATCTGGATCATCACTGGATCTGGATCATCATCACTGGATCTGGATCATCACTCGATTTGGATCATCTCTGCTGGATCAACATCACTAGATCTAGATCATCACTGGATCTAGATCATCACTTGATCTGGATCATCATTGCTAGATCTGGATCATCACTCGATCTGGATCATCATAGTTGGATCATCATCACTGGATCTAGATCATCACCCAATCTGGATCATCACTACTGGATCATCATCACTGGATTTGGATCATCACTGGGTCAACCTCATAGGTGTTATCTCATGATTCTTCTCGTCATAGGAAGTTCTATAGAGCCATCCCTTTTTCATGCTGGTTGTAGGTCTAGCCTCCTTATAGGTCTTATTTAGCGCTTATATCTGACCCTAAGTTAGAATGGCCAACACTCACATCTGACCATGAGAGGAACACATCCAACACCATGTTAGAAAGGCACAACACTTAAATTCACCAGCATGATAGTACACAACTACTATCATCTGTGAAAAGGCACAACACTCACATCTGACCTTGACTCGTCAGAAAGGCACAACACTCACATTTGACCTTGACTCGTCAGAAAGGCACAACACTCACTTCTGACCTTGACTCGTCAGAAAGGAACATCACTCACATCTGACCTTGAATCATCAGAAAGGCACATCACTCACATTCACCAGCATGATAGTACACAACTACTATCATATGTGAAAAGGCACAACACTCACATCCACTAGCATGATATTACACAACTACTATCATCTATAGAAAGGCACAACAATTACATCTGACCTTGACTCGTTAAAAAGGCACTCAGTCCTAGACTAAGGGTTCCTGGTAACTGACTAGGTGCCTCCATTCAGAGAATGGAAATAGCCCTTATATCTGATCATGTAGGAACTGATCCTATAGTCATATCAAAATGGCTCAACACTCACATCTGGCATGGAAGGAACCAATCCTCTCATCATGACAGAATGACAACAACCCTTATATCTGATCAAGTGGGAACATATCCCTCAATCACATCAGAATGGCCCTGCACTTATATCTGATCATGTGAGACTACATCCCATAGTCATATCAGAATGGCCCTTAGTCCTCGACTGAGTATTCCTGGTAACTCACCAGGTACCTCCATTCAGAGAACGGCAATAGCCCTTATATTTGATCATGTAGGAACTAATTCTACAATCACATCAGAATGGATCAACACTCACATCTGACATGGAACTTAACCATTCCTCTCACGATGAAAGAATGGCTCAGCCCTTACATCTGACCATGGAAGGAACCTAATCCTCTCACCATGTCAGAATGGCTCTAGGTCTCATCATTTCCCCTTGGAGGGAACCTCGATATGGAGAACACCAAGCTTCTCCCTGAAGTACTCAAACTTCACTTTGGCCATTTCTAGCATAGAATCACATCAGGGATGATTACATCCAAGGATGAACTGTGAGCTTCGCTAGGACCGATTACATCTGGGGACAACCTACAGGTCTGTTTACATCTGAGCAACCTATGAGCTTCGCCAGGATTTATGCTCAGACAACCTCTCTCATCGACTATGCTAGAACTCCCTCTTTTGAGAGATCTTGATCTAGATCACATACTGGAGCTTCACTGCTCCTCTCTCCCAAATAGCAAGTGGCAACATCTTTTTCCTCAGTTGTACTTAGCACCATGCAGTACTCCATCCTGCCAAACCAAGAGATCACACTTGATCCCATACTGAAGTAGCACCTCGAAGTGCTCTTCCTATCAATGGCACTGCCTACCCAATACGAATCCGCATAACTCTCTAGGTTAATCTTCTGATTTGCGTCATACTTGAGTCCATACTCAACTATACCCTTCAAGTACCTCACAGCATGCTTTGCAACCATAAGGTGAACATGTCTCAATGTGTTCACAGCAAAGCAAATATCTGGTCTCATATTCGTTAGGTGAATCAAGGAACCAATCATCTGATGATACATCATAGAATCAACCGCAACACTCAATAGCTTCAAGTTAGATGCCATAGGTGTGGTCATGGCCTTGCAGTCCATCATCCTGAACCTCTTCATGATCTATATAGCATACTTCCCTTGTCCACACCTCCATGCGTAGTGCATCATCCCCAAGTCCTTTATCTTGAACTCGGCAGCAAGTCTTCTTCTTGCATATTTAATGAGTTCCTTTTTTCTGTCAGGAAAAAGTCATCGACATATAACAAGGGCATCACTGGTCTTCTGCCTTCAACCTTGAAGAAAAGGTTGGAATCCTTTTTACTCTCAGTAAAGCCTAGAGTCATCAGTAATATGTCCATCCTATCATACCATGTCGAACCACAAGATATTCTGTAGTCACTCCCTCTGAAGCGGAGCATCATACTCCCTCTTTATTCCGTACTCTATGCACTGAAACATTCTATACCGGAGTGACAAGTAGCTTCCTCTACTACTAATATTCTATGTATCCATCTAGGATCACTGGATACCAAGATCCTCTATTTTGAAATTTTTCAAAATTTCTTATCGCATCCATCTATGAGTTTGTCATCCTCTACAGGCTTTCATCTTCAACCTTGTAGAAAAGGTTAAGATCTTCATCAAGCTCATCATGTATGTGTTATCCCATGGGTGTCTTCTGAACTCATACAAGGCCTTTCATTTGCACACATGATTCTACCAGTCATGTGTCTCAACTCCCACTGGCTGCAAATGTCTCTTTGTAGTCTATGCCTTCTTTTCGTGAGAAGCATCGTGTTACGAATCTTGCCTTGTATCCCATGATGTTTCCATCTACTGCATGATGGAACTACGAAATTCCCTTCACATATCGATACTGCATCCTATACATCATTCTTCTTGAACTGGTCTTCACTTTCTTCTTGGTCACTTCTTCATGGCTGGAAGGTTTTGCATCAATGATGTTGCTGCATTCATCGTCTTATTCTTCATCTTGAACCGTCGTCACTTGTTCTTTGGAACAAGTCTCATCCTTCTTTGCTTGTAGGCGATTATGTATGCGATCTTTCCTACAAGTCAAATGCATTTGTATGGTTAGAAACATTTCATAAGGAATATTCATACTGGAAAATTCTTATGCATAAATATATGATCATGCAACTACTTTAGCCAATTCAACATTCATCCATATCTCACGGAAACTTTCTAGATGCCTTCCACCTCTACTAGGACAACATTGAGATTGTGCACTAATCCAATATGTCAGCAAAGAGGTTTCATTCTAGATAAGCAGCAATGGATATTTGTATAGCACCATGAGCTACATACCCATCACATGCATATTAGTAGTATACTATCATTAATGCAAACATTCTATCATGCATAATACATTAATTGAATATAAACAAATGCATAACAAAACAATATCATGAAATGACAATTGAATACTTATCTTTATTTGTTTTGTGGGTAGACTCCTTCTTGAGCCTTCAGCTTTATCATCTTCCTCATTCATAATAGCATCATTTATTATCCAAATGCTAAGATGGATAAGAGGTTATTCAATATTTGAGTCCTTCATATTCCTCATCGCTTGAGGGATCTTCTTTGGATGGTGAGAGATTGATATTTAGTTTCTCCCATCTTCTCTTCTCTTATTATGAGTCAAGCTTCTTCTTCTTCCTAGAGTCTGCTGAAAGTAATCACTTCTTTTTGTCACACATTTCTCGCATGAATGAATCCCATGATCCTTGGAGGCCATTCAAGGTGGATATCACCACTTCTGCATTCTCCACTTCTTCTTCTACTATTACAAGTTGTTCTTTGATTTGAGAGACCCTCGTAAAGTATGATTGTATGGTCTTTGCATTCTGGATCTTCACATTCTTCAACTAGTTTCTTAAGGTCATATTTTGATTTATGTTCTTCCCTTTAAATAGCTTGGTCAAGGAATCAAACATCTTCGATGTCTTTAGGGAAGACACTTGTGGCACAAGGTGATCCATGATTGAATCAACAATGATCTTCTTGTTCTTGACCAAGTTCTTCTTGTGTAATTCTTTTAGCCTCATCTCCCTCTGGAACTGGAACCTCTCTACTTGTGTAGGTGTCCAATTCATTTTATTCAGAGAGATCATGTACTTCCATGCTTGGAAGTTTCAAATTCACCAAGCTTATCATCAAGCTAAAGTGATAGATCACTTTGAAATAAGAACGTCAAATGAAAATAGCAAAAGATTAGATCTTACCAGTTTGAGGTGTCCGTCTTGGTTCCGGAGCTGGCTGATCTAGGGTTTGTCAGAGAAACCCTAATTTTCAAAACTTGAAATATTTCAGATCTGATTGGATAGAAAGATAGATATATTGAAGGTGATCTGTCCAATGTACTCCTTTTCTGAAAACAGTGGAGGGAAGCTCCCGGAATAGGAAGCCCCAGTTTTCCAATTTCTTCTACAGAAATTCTTGATACTGTTTCTATGATGTCTATGAAATTATTGCTTCTTTATATATAAAAATTCACACTGAGGTATCCCTCACTTTTACTTGTTCCAGCACCACAGGTTTTATGAAAATTGGCTTCACCAATTGGGACTTATGATCGTTTTCCCAAGGTGACCTGTTTTAGGATTGTTCAGAACAGCGAAGCTGTACGGACTTCCACGTGTCACTGTTTCATCTTCTGGGTCTAAAAATCAGACCACAAAAAATAAAGTTTGTTCTATTTCTGGAACATCTTCATAAATTTCATTTGGACCTTTTTATCCTGAGATATAGCAATTATCCCCAGGTGTCCTGTTTAGGGATGAATCCTAGAAGAGGCTGGAACCCTAACTTGGAGGTATCATATCTCCTAGGAGATATCGAATCTGAAGCTGAATTTTGGACACAGTGTAAATACAGATTTTATATTTGGCATGTGAAAGTTTCAACTCTTGATCCTTCTCCAATCCTAAGATATAGCGACTGTACCAAAACTTATCAGTTTTAGTATTTAGGGTTTTTCCAGCTCGGGGTCAAACTATGGTTTGACTTTCCTGGAGTTTCACCCAACCAAAAACCTTGACTTAGGTCTCTAAAATTAGATTTTGATGAGGAGAGAAATCCTATTTCGAGCTCACTAAAAAATTCCTCTTCTCTAAGAATCGCTAATTTCTCGCACCAAAAACTGAAAATGCTCAGAATCGAATTCCACTTCGATAGGAAGATGCGCCCTTCGATGGAGAGTCAGCCTAGCATAATTTTGTTGATGGATTGTGGAGAGAGACCAAAAAAGTAAGAAGCCCTAGCTTCTGCAGCTGCACAATGTCTTCTTCTCAGGTTAGCTCTGATACCATGTTATATTTTTATCATTCAAGCTAGCATTATGATCTTAGGATCTTATCTGAGAGAATAACATGCATAGTAATAAAACACAAGAGACAATGAAGACAAAGATTTTCCTCGGGGAAACCATAAAGGAGAAAACCCCACAACTTCCTCTGAGATAGAATCAGCACCAAAATTAAAACTCCAAAACAGTAAGATGATCTCCTGACAGCAGTAGTCTCTCTCTTGTCCCAACAACTTCTTCTCCCACTCATGCGCCCCAATGAGTGAGTGTGTGTATGATAAATAAAGAGGCTCACTCCGTATTTATATTATTTCATTCACTTCAAAACCCACTCCAACATGTCGGCCTCACTTAAAAATTACTTACTAGAGCCGACATCTCTAGGAGTGTCCATTAACCCTAGTGCCCCACAACTTGTGGGGACTTTTCCTCCTCCGACCAACAAGGAGGGTTAACCTTAAAACAACGATGGGGACTATTGCCCCGAATTACAATGACTCACCTATGGTTGACTTCTCTAGGATAGTCTAATAATGCTAGGGCCCCACAACTGTGGGGACTTTAACCCTTGACCAATAGGAGGGATACCCACTGTTACCACCTAAGTTGTACTTAGTGGTTTTTATCAAGTGAGCTCGGTGAACCGGATAGGGCTAACTTGTTCGGACTTCAAAAAGACCTTTGGAAGTACTTTTGGGAAGTGCTTGTTGTACTATATCACATGTTCATACCCCATGAGGGAATTGTAATAAATGTTCTAGCATAATAGTGTCTGTAA